>BDMV01000007.1:32378894-32885027 GCA_008326285.1 Oryza officinalis | reverse complement strand
GGCGTGCCAATTGGTTTGATCCTGCAACCAATAAGAAACAAAGAAAGTGCAATTAAATCCACCAATGATAGCCGATCGGCTGGTTTACCGATGACATATCATTGAGCATTGAGCCGATGCAAGATGCATTAAATCGGCTATAACAGATAAAGCAAGATAAAGCTAAATCTACTCAATCGGCTGTAGATATCAACAAAATATAATCTAAGTCTCAAAACATATTTAAACTAAGTGATTGGGATAGATCGGACAGGGCGCCGAGACAGTATAAATCACTTATGCCTAAATATATTATGAAGCATAGATTACACAAGCTCATAGCATAGCCGATTAAGCAAATCTAACATGTATCGGCTAGTACTCCGATACCACTTTATACAGAGATATTACCATGAACAAAATATATTAAACAAACTGTCAAACTAGTGTTAAGATGACCTTAATCAGATTTGACAACAAGCTCAATATATTTTACTAAGTTAATATCTCGATATAAAGGGCAGATTTAATATGTCAAGATAACAAGACAATTAAACCAGGTAAGGTCGGCTGAAACCCCGACGCTATCTCCATTAGTAATCATAAACAGACTAGGGACTATGGTTCTGAACATGATTTAGTAGGTCAAACCTAACTGATGCAGCACCAAATATGTAAAGAAACACAATGCCTAGATGATCAAGTCGATGAAAACCTTTTCGAGATGGTAGATATATTGTGTAATCTAAACCAGCATCAATATATAACTCTATTGGCTAGTCTTCTGTAGAACAGTTATTAACCAATCTGAGTTATATGCTGATATCAGTCTAGATTATACAATATATATGATAACTCGACGATTTACGCAAACCGGATTAGAGTGTCATGAAGATGGAAGCACTAATCCCGAGAGCGCAAGCCGCCATAACAAGTTTTACCTCTTGCTGGAGATCGAAACCGATGCAGCCCAACTCGAAAGCAAGAACTCGTCGAAAAAACGATGAAAGAGTAAAGGTGGCGATGCGCCGAAGTTGTTGTATTGATCTGTCGATATGTTACAATAACCCCGGGTGTACATATTTATACCCAGAATTTCACAATATGTCCTTGTCGGACACGACTCTTATTTCTATTACAACTCATACTAAGGACAATTCCCTAATACAAACTCTAACCGACAATATCCATTAGGAAACTAACATTATATCCTAATTAATAGATACAATTCCCTCTTTCGGACCCAATCCGTAGGTAGGAATCTCCATGAAGCTCACCAACCGAACCCGACTATGATTCTGCCATCTTCTCATCGGAATCGGCTACATCGGCTAACCTTGTCTGACTCTGTCTCAGCCAATGAGCGCGATAGCCGATTCGGTCACCAGCCGATACACACCGTAGCCGATTCGGCACCAACCGATTCTTGTTCTGTTTTGGTAACCGCCAGCTTCCTCCAAATCCGCTTCGATTCTATCTTCAAGTCCAATAACTGATTTACCAAATTTGGTCGTTAACAGAAATCCACATTCTCGAAACTAATTAAATAATCATACAAAAATTTAAAACATCATTATTCAAAGTGAAACTAATTTCTAGAAAAGAGAATGGAGAAAATATTCTAATTTTGCCTAACATATTTTGCCTAACATCATTATCCAAATTTTCTAATTTCAAAATCAACCTAATTTTGCCTAACATATTTTCTCTCTCATCATTTTGCATAAACCTTTATGGAGAAAATATTTTATAGAAACAAAGCTATAAATGCAATATGCTAAGCATACATTATTAGAGAATGGATTTGCTAACCTTTTCGATCTCTCCGATTTGTATATTATCACCAAAACAAATTTATCAAAAATTTTGACAGCACTTCCCTTCTTCCTCCTCCTCTTGGCAGCAATGGCTCGGGCTGGAGGAGGAAGAAGAAGTATAAAAAGGTGGATCACTATAGTCTCGGTTAATAACACCAACCGGGACTATAGATGTAAATTATCTTTAGTCTCGGTCTATGTTACCAACCGGGACTAAAGTGAGGATCTTTAGTCCCGGTTGATTACACCAACCGGGACTAAAGATCCCCGTCCCCTTGACACTGGCCTGACAGGGCCGGTGGGTGTGTGAACCGGGACTAAAGATCATCGCGATCCGTTGCCTTTTTTAACCGGGACTAAAGTTGATCTTTAGCCCCGGTTCATATTCGAACCGGGACTATTTCGGTTTTTCTTATTCTGACCAAAGATCAGTTTTCCAGTAGTGTACGTGATGATGCATGAGTGAGTGAGCCAATTTCTAACTGCTCTATTCAGAAGCATAGGCATCAAACAACTCCAAATTGATTTTATAGACAAAAACATGGTCGCACATGCTCGTGTCGGTGCCGCAATCTGGTGCTGCGGGACCGCGTCAGTCCGCGCAACTGTTCGGCGGTACCGACCCGTGTCCGTCGGTGCGCGGGACCAACGCGGTCCAGCGTGTTGACGCCGCGCCACCGTCCCTCCCGTAGGTTTCGTGTCTTTGAGCTGCGTCAACGGCGTGGTGGCTCAGGCCTAGGAGAGAGGGGGAGGACTCTGGCTGACTCGGTCTAGAGGCTAAACTCTCTTTGGATTCCATCACACTCTCAGATCTAACAGAACACAGGAGTAGGGTATTACGCTCCTTAGCGGCCCGAACCTGTCTAAACCGTCTGCGTCCACGCGTTTATTCTCGCTGAGATCCCACAGATCAGGGGTTAAGAATTTCACCTTGCGCCCCCGGCCGAACCGGCAAAGGGGGACCTGCGCAGTCTCCCGGTGAGGAGTTTCACGCTCCGTCATCTGGCGTGCCAGGTAGGGGGCGCGCGTGTTTTTCTGAGCCCCCATCTTCTTTCGTGTGCGCCAAGCTTCGCCAGGTCAGCCCTATGGCCGAAGAGGCAGTGGCGTACGATCCTTCTTTGAGCGCCAGCGGTGATGGCGGGGAGCAGAACCCGCGCCATCGGGCTCGCACCCCGTCATCCCCCTCCCGCCGGAACCTTGGGCGGGGGAAGGCGCCTGAGGAAGTCGAGGGATCCGCGACCTCGCCGCCCGCAGGCGATGGAGGAGGACGGCGGGGCGTAGTGCGTCGTCGCCACACCTATGGTGATGGCGGCACGGCCCAGGGCGCGCTCCAGGCTGCGGGCGCGCTCTTGCGTCACCCGCTCGTCGTCCCCGATCCAGAGACCCCAGCCCAACGTTGGCTGGATGACGTGGCCAACCTGGTCAAGACGGCGCAGCGGCGCCTAGGCACCGGCAGGCGGTCTTTCGCCACCGGGACCTCTGGCGCCGCCACCGCCGGCTCTACGTCGCCGAGGCGGAGGGCACGACGGGCGACAGCCGACACGCTCCGTTCGTCCGCGGATCCCTCGTCAACGCCTCCGACTCATGAAGATATGCATGGGGGGCCAGACGCCCGGCTCGATATCGGGCGCCGGCGCGACGCTCGTCGCGCCGCCCATGCAACGGAAGGCGCCTCCTCCTCTGGGGCGCCGCTCCGTTCCGGTCACGGGGGCCGGCCCCCTGTGTCCCCGGTTGAAGGTGCTGGCTGTCGAGCCTTTGTGGCGAGCTTTCAGAATGTCCGTTGGCCCCCGAGGTTCCGGCCCACCATCACAGAAAAATATGACAGAAGCGTCAACCCCGCCGAGTTTCTCCAGATCTACACGACTGGAATAGAAGCCGCGGGGGGTGACGACAGGGTCATGGCGAACTTCTTTCCCATGGCCTTGAAGGGCCAGGCGCGGGGTTGGCTAATGAACCTGCCACCTGCGTCGGTCCACTCCTGGGAGGATTTGTGCCAGCAGTTCACCACGAACTTCCAAGGCACATATCCGCGCCCAGGCGAAGAGGCGGACTTGCACGCGGTACAGCAGAGGGACGATGAGTCTCTTCGCTCGTACATCCAGCGGTTCTGTCAGGTCCGCAATACCATACCTTGCATCCCTGCACATGCGGTTATCTATGCATTCAGGGGGGCGTGCGGCACAACCGCATGCTCGAAAAGATCGCCTCCAAGGAGCCCCAGACTACCGCGCAGTTTTTCGAGCTCGCGGACCGTGTGGCTCGCAAGGAAGAGGCCTGGACCTAGAATTCCTCCGGCTCTGGAGTGGTGGCTTCGGCTGCCCCCGAGTCCGCCGCTCGTTTAGGGCGGCGGGACAGGAGGAGGAAGAAAAGGTCGGCCCGTTTCGACGACGAGGGTCACGTCCTCGCCGTCGAGGGTGGTTCGCGGGCCCCCCGAAAGGGGAGGCCCGTGGGCGACAAAAAGAAGGAGGCTGGCACTCCCGGCAAGGAGCGCCCGGCCGGCAGATGGTGCACCATGCACAACACCTCCCTCTACGACCTCGCCGACTGCCGCGTGGTCAAAATCTTGGCCGAGCGAACAAGGAAGTGGGAGGAGGAGAGGAGGCAGGAACGCCGTGAGGGCAAGGCCCCGGCGACTCCCACCGGCAACCGGCGAAGTGAGGCCAAGCAGAAGGCCCCCGCTGAGGACGTCGACGATGGCGACGATGACCTGAGCTTTTAGGAGCCCGAGGCCGCCATCGCCACCGTTGACGGGGGAGCGTGCGCTCACGCTTCTCGCCGGAGCCTCAAGGCCATGAAGCGAGAGCTTTTGGCCGCGGTCCCTACCCATGAGGCGACGCGGCGAGCGCGTTGGTCGAAGGTCACCCTTACCTTTGACCGGACCGACCACCCGCCATGCGTTGCCCGGGGAGGACAGATCGCGATGGTGGTCTCCCTCACCGTATGCAATGTGAAGTTGGGGCGTGTCCTGATAGACGGTGGCGCAGCTCTCAACATCCTCTCCCCCGTAGCTTTTGATGCTATCAAGGCCCCGGGGATGGAGCTCCAGCCATCCCAGCCGATCATCGGTGTGACGCCGGGGCACACCTGGCCGCTAGGTCACATCGACCTCCCAGTCACCTTCGGTGGTCCCGCCAACTTCCGCACCGAGCGGGTGGACTTTGATGTGGCGGACCTCAATCTGCCCTACAACGTGGTCCTGGGAAGGCCCGCGTTAGTGAAGTTCATGGCGGCCACCCACTACGCCTATCTCCAGATGAAGATGCCGGGCCCAAGTGGCCCCATCACCGTCCACGGCGACCTCAAAGTCGCGCTTGCTTGTATGGAGCAGCGCTCGGACCACCTCGCCGCGGTGTCCAAGCCCGCGGGCGGTGACGAGAGGCTCAGCGCCTCCACCTCGCCCGCCCCGAGTGTTGGCGCAGAATTTAGACCCACCCAACAAGAAAACGGGTTCCACGTTTCCACGGCGGCCTGGGAGATCTGCTTAGCTCCAGTGCAGGTCCAATGGCTTGCCTAGGTGCGTGTAGGGCGTGCCAGTTGATTTGATCTGCAATCAACAAGATTAAACAAGTAAACAATGTGAGAACCGACGGCCGATCAGCCGATAGGCCGATGTTGCTTCGTGGAGGCCTGGCCGATAAGGCAAACCTATATCGGCTTACTTGAGGTAATAATAAGATAAAACTGATAAAATAGATCTAATCTCATCGGCCCATGTTAACATGTTTGTAACAAATTACTGGAATCGGCCGATGAGGGTAGCACGAAGATAAATACACTAGCTAATACTCCAGTGCGAACTTATACAAGCCAATCGGCCATTATAAATATACCAACCACAGAGAGATCCTGAGAACACCCTGTAACCGATACATTTATATTCACCAATCTGCCTGTATAAGTGGCAAACACACGCAAGAACATAAAATAATCACGTGCATTAGGTAAGACCGGCTGAAACCCCAACGCTATCCTTAATTACGATCAAAAAACAGGCTTTGTGTTAAACCTCGAAACACGACTAAGGTCGATAGCAACTCAGAGTGTAGATCGAGAGTTAACACAAAGAAAATCAAGTCGTTGATCGCTTTTGGGGATGGTAGATGCCTTAGATAATCTAAACAAGCAAGCTAATTCGATCGTCGTCAGCAATAAACCCTAAAATGAGTTAACCGCTGGCGAGACGGAATTAGAAAGCCGCATCAAGATTAGCTAACACACGGTAAACGATGATCACATCGCCAGGGCTTAACGTGCCTAAAGCGACACGCTAGCCCCGACGATGTAGATCATCGGGGACGAGTTCTTACCTCTGCTCTGAGGAAGCAAGAACTCGTTGGGGGTCAACCTCTTGCGAGGGTTGGCGATGCGCCGAAAGTAGATTGAACTTGGTTGTTTGTGTGATTGATTCGAGAGAGATTCTATGTACAAACTACCGGGATATTTATACCCGAGATTACAACAGGGTCCTTGTAGGACACGATCTTATCTCTAACTAACAAACAAGTCTTTGCGGCAAACTCTTGCCACAGATCAGATCTAAACTTACTTGATTTACAACATACAGTTACCTAAAACTGAGCTTTATCTCTATTTGGCAACTTCCTTGAAGCTTATCTTGAGCCCAGACCAAGCCCACGCTGACTCTGTCAACTTACAACCCGTATCGGCCGACGACCACATCGAATTCGTATCGGCCGATACGCTCTTCCTGGTAGCACCTTTCCCAGTCCGATACGGTTACCGGGTCCGATACGAGACCTGGTCTGGCTCCAACTCAATCCTTCCTCTCTGCTTCGGTTTCCTCTTTCCTCTCCGAGCCGATTACCAAAATCCGCTGTTAACACCGAGGCAGCGGATGGCCTCAGGCGACGAGGTCCCGGTGAAGGAGGTCGCCCTGGGCGACGGCCCGTCCAAGACCACCCGGATTGGTGGTCTCTTGGACGACAAATAGGAAGACACGCTCGTCTCCTTCCTGCGGGCAAACGCCGACGTCTTCGCGTGGAGACCGGCGGACATGCCCGGGGTCCCCAGGGAGGTGATTGAGCCCCGTCTCGCCGTGCGGCCGGACGCAAGGCCCGTCCGACAGAAGGTGCGGCAGCAGGCCCCGGAGCGCCAAGCCTTCATCCGTGAAGAGGTGGCACGGCTTTTGGAGGCCGGATTCATCCGTGAGGTCATCCATCCGGAGTGGCTCGCGAACCCGGTCATCGTCCCCAAGGCGAACGGCAAGCTCCGGATGTGCATCGACTACACCGACCTCAACAAGGCATGTCCTAAGGACCCTTATCCCCTGCCACGCATAGATCAAATTGTCGACTCCACCGCGGGGTGCGACCTTTTGTGTTTTCTAGATGCATACTCAGGATATCATCAGATTCGCATGGCTAGGGAGGATGAGGAAAAAACTGCATTCATTACCCCTGTAGGAACTTATTGTTATACAACCATGCCCTTCGGGTTAAAGAATGCAGGTCCTACTTTTCAGCGTACTACTCGTATTTCTTTGGGTAGTCAGATAGGACGCAATGTTGAGGCCAACGTCTATAGATGGCCAAACGGGCTGCCCGGCCCGGCACGGCCCAGGCCCGGTCGTGCCCGGGCCAAGATTTGTCGGCCCGGCACGGCCCGACCAACACGCCGAGCCGGGCCGTGCCGGCCCACGTGTTCCACCTATGGCCCAGGCACGGCCCAATAAGGGTCGGGCCGTGCGGGCCGGCCCGAAGGCACGGCAGCCCATCGTTCCTTCTTTGAAATAAGTCTATATTCCCTCCCTCCTCTTTGGTCTAGGACATATATATAGCTAAAATAAGTCTATTTTACGTTCCTACTCATTGGGCCATGCCATATAATAAGTCTATTTTGTGTCCCTATCCTTTGGGCTGTGCCTTATATATGGTTGAAAATAAGTTTGTTTCTCCTCCCTGAACTTCGTGCCGGGCCGTGCTGGCCCACCGTGCCGAGGGAGCAGCCCAGGCACGGCCCGGCTGTCTGGCCGGGCTGGCACAAGCACGACCCCAGTCGGGCCGTGCCTTGCCTGGGCCGGGCCAAATTGCCGTGCCTTGGGCCGGGCCGTCGGGCCTCGGGCCATATGGCCATCTATACCTACGTCGATGACTTGGTTGTAAAAACACGCAACCAAGAGACCTTGGTCTCAGATTTAGTGGAGACTTTCGAAAGTCTCCGCTCCGCCCGCATAAAGCTGAACCTCGAAAAGTGTGTGTTCGGTGTGCCTGCGGGCAAGCTTCTCGGGTTCTTGATCTCTGCCCGAGGCATTGAGGCCAACCCCGAGAAGATACGAGCTATAGAGCGGATGCGCCCCCCCCAGCAACCTTAAGGACGAGCAATGCGTCACCGGATGCATGGCTGCCTTAAGCCGATTCATATCGAGGCTGGGAGAGAAGGCGCTGCCCCTATTTAAGCTCCTTAAGCGCTCCGGGCCGTTTACTTGGACGGAGGAGGCTGAGCGGGCCCTCACCCAGTTGAAGGCATACCTCAGTTCCCCCCCCGATCCTGGTCGCCCCGGAGCCAGATGAGCCGTTGCTACTCTACTTGGCGGCAACCCCGCAGGTAGTCAGTGCGGCGTTGGTTGTGAAGCACGACGAGGACAGCCCTCGGCCGGCGCGCCCCCACCCTGTGTCGACCCGACCCGGGACAGAGAAGGTAGGAGAGGCCCCCGAGCCGGAGGGCGGCCTAAGGCCCCCGACGACCGGATGTGGCCCTCTGCCCGCTCGTCCGACGGTGCTGGACGCCCCCGACCCCCCAGGAAGGCCCCGGGGCCACTGCGGGAAGGCCGCGCCCGACGCCCTCCGACCCCGAGGTCGTCGGCACAGAAGCCGAGTGGGCTAGGCAAGGCCCCTCGGACGACGAGCGCCCCGGGAACGGTGCCCTCAACGAAGAGGACAGGGCCCGCCGAAAGGTGCAGCGGTCCGTCTACTTCGTTAGTGAGACGCTGCGGGACGCCAAGACCCGATACCCTCAGGCCCAGAAGATGCTCTACGCGATTCTGATGGCCTCGAGGAAGCTGCGCTATTATTTCCAGGCGCATCGGGTCACGGTGGTCACGTCCTACCCCCTCGGCCAAATCCAACGCAACCGAGAGGATACTGGATGGGTGGTGAAATGGGCAATCGAACTCTCCGAATTTGACTTGCGCTTTGATCCACGCCACGCGATCAAGAGCCAGGCCCTCGCCGACTTTGTGGTGGAGTGGATCCCAGCTCCCGAGCCCGATTTCGGACTCTCCGCCCCCGAGGCCAACACGAGCCCCTCGCAGCTGCCTCACGCCGCCTACTGGGTGATGCAGTTCGACGGCTCCCTAGCCCATCAGGGCACCGGCGCGGGGGTCACCTTGACCTCGCCGAGCGGAGACATCCTCAGATATCTGGTTCGCATAGATTTTCGGGCAACCAACAATATGGTGGAGTACGAGGGACTCCTTGCGGGACTCAGAGTGGCGGCCGAAATGGGGTTCCGCTGCCTCCTGGTTCTAGGCGACTCCTAGTTGGTCGTTAACCAGGTCTCCAAGGAGTACCGGTGCTCCGACCCGTAGATGGACGCCTACGTCCGCGAGGTGCGGTGTATGGAGCGCCATTTCGACGGGTTAGAACTTCGGCACGTGCCCAAACGGGATAACGCAGTCGCCGATGAACTCTCGAGGCTCACTTCATCGCGAGCCCCGACCCCACTGGGCGTCTTTGAAGAAAGGCTGGCCCAGCCGTCGGCGCGACCCGACCCCCTAGGGGAGACGGACGCGCCTGCGCGGCCCCCGAAGCCCGTCGGAGTCCAGGCCTCAGGACCCGGGGGGCCGAGCCCGGCCCCCTAAGATTGATCGCTTGGATGGCTGAGATCCAGGCGTTCCTCAAAGATCAGACTCTACCCGAGGACCGCGAAGGGAGTGAACGCGTCAGTCGCATCTCCAAGCGCTACGTGCTGGTGGAAGGGGCCCTCTACCGGTGCGGGGCCAACGGAGTCCTCCTGAAGTGCATTCCTCGGCAGCAGGGCGTCGAGCTTCTTGTCGATGTCCATGAAGGCGAGTGCGGGGCCCACTCCGCCTCGCGCACCTTGGTCAGCAAGGCCTTTCGCCAGGGTTTCTATTAGCCGACGGCGCTCCACGATGCAGCTGACCTGGTCCGACGATGCAGGGCGTGCCAGTTTCATGCCAAGCAAACGCATTAGCCGTCTCAGGCCCTGCAGACCATACCTCTTTCATGGCCGTTTGCTGTCTGGGGGCTGGACATCCTGGGTCCCTTCAGGAAGGCCCCGGGCGGGTTCGAGTATCTGTATGTCGCAGTCGACAAGTTCACTAAGTGGCCCGAGGCTTATCCGATCATCAAGATCAACAAGCACTCGACGCTAAAATTCATCAGGGGCATCACTGCTCGGTTCGGGGTGCCTAACAGTATCATTACGGACAACGGCACCCAGTTCACTAGTGAGCTTTTCGGCGACTACTGTGAAGACATGGGCATCAAGCTCTGTTTCGCCTCACCCGCCCACCCCAAAAACAACGGCCAGGTGGAGTGCGCCAACGCGGAAATCCTCAAGGGCCTCAAGACCAAGACCTTCAACATCCTCAAGAAGCATGGTGACTCGTGGATCGAGGAGCTGCCAGCGGTGCTCTGAGTGAACCGAACCACTCCAAGCCGAGCGACAGGGGAAACGCCTTTCTTCCTCGTCTACGGCGCGGAGGCGGTCCTCCCATCCGAGCTCACCCTGAGGTCCCCTCAGGCCACCATGTATTGCGAGGCTGATCAAGATCAGCTTCGCCGAGACGACCTCGACTACCTGGAAGAGCGAAGGCGGTGCGCGGCCCTCCGAGCCGCGCGCTACCAGCAAAGCCTACGGCGCTACCATTAGCGCCATGTCCGGGCCCGATCACTCTGCGTCGACGATCTCGTCCTACGCCGCGTCCAAACGCGTGCTGGACTAAGCAAACTCTCACCAATGTGGGAGGGTCCATATCGAGTGATCGGCGTCCCCCGGCCGGGCTCGGTTCGATTGGCCACGGGCGACGGCACAGAGCTACCTAACCCGTGGAACATCGAGCATCTTCGCCGCTTCTACCCATAAGGGGGTCGGGTGTCGTACCTCGGGCTCAGGCCAACCTCGCGCCCCTCTCGGGCACGCAGGGTTGGCCGGGGGCTCCCACATGCACATATTTGTTTAATTCTTTCCTAGCATTTCAATAACAAGCATTTTCAATTTCCTAAGGACCGCGCCTGTGTTATCGTTTCCTTTTGAAAAGTCTTGACTTGAGTCAGTCTACTCGTGCTTGACCTTGCCCTCGGCAGCCCGGGTCGTCTAAAACCGCCAAAAGGGGCCCAAAACCGAGCCGTGCCCCGGAGCGCGGTGAACTCCGGGAGGGAATCGGCAATGGCCCACAATTGGGTCCCCATAACCCTCGGTCATCGCGCTCCCGGCCTGGCCAGTCTCGACATGCGGATCTCCCCAGGCACTAGCTCCGACCCGCGCCGCTTGAGGCTGGGGCCCGAGCACGAGCCCTCCCTCAAGCCAAGATGCAAAAGGATCGCGACACAGACCATCCTTATTACGCGCATATAGCAAGCATAGCTAACATAGAAATTAAAATCTTATTTGATTGCAGATAAAATGAAGCCAGTTTGTACAAGCATTGGCTCAAAGGCCTCAGAAGATGAAGGAATAAAAAGTTAAGATACGCGGGGGCCCGGGGGCTCACTCCGACGTGCCCGGGTCGCCGGCCTCACCGTCGCTGTCGTCGTCGGCACCGTCGCCGCCGTCCTCCTCCTCGTCGGAGTTGAGGGCGAAGACAAGCCGAGGGGCTGTCCCCTCGAAACCGTGGACGATTTGATCGGCGGCATCCCGGACTTGGGCGCGCGCGCTATCCTCGGTTCCGGGAGGGAACTCTTTCAGCGCCATCCACAGGGAGAAGTCGGGGTCCCGGGCTTGGTAGCTCGCCAGCACGAGCTCCACCACTCCCCGGGCGAGGTCCCTTGAGGAAGACTTGACCGTCTCCTCGATCTCCTCGGGGAGCCTCTCAAGGTCCCCGGCCATCTCCGAGAGACGCTGGGCGAGGCCCCTCCGGTTGGCGGCGTACTTTGCGTACCGCCCGCTCCAGATGCCCGCCTGACGCCTAGCGCGGTCGAGGCGGAGATGGCGTCCCGAAGCATGCCGGGCCCCACCTCGTTCGCCAGTCAGAGGGCCTCAACCTCCCCGGCGGACGAGTCCAGGACGCCCTGCAGCTCGGCAATGGTGTGCTCGGCGGCTGTGAGGCGGGCGGCCAGATCGTCGTGGCCTGCGGCCACCCCGCCGCTGCGCGCCTGCGCGTCCAGCTCCCTCACCCGTGCCTCGAGTTCAGTGGCCCGCTGGTTCAGCGCGTCCCTCTCGACGCGGGCACTTTCCAGATTGCGGCGCGCCTGCTCCCCCCGCGCCGCCTCGCGGAGGAGCAGACTGTCCGCCTGCCGCTGCGCCGCGGCCTCAGCCTCCTCGAGGGCTCGCCCCCGCTCGGTGAGCGCGTCTTCGCGGAGGCGGAGTGCGGACTCCTGCTCGGCGGAGGCAGCCTCGTGCGCCGCCAGCGTCGCTTCCCGTGTGGCGGCGTCGGTCTCACGTACCGCCAGCGCCGCCTCTTTCGCGTCCAGGGCGCGGGCGCGCTCCTCCAGCGCCTCCAGCACCCTGGCGCGAAGGTCAAGGGCCTCGGCCCTCCGACGCGCGGCGCCCTCTTGCACAAGCAAGCGCGAGGCCTGCCTCCCGAACGTAGTGAGGCGCTCCTCCAGCGCCATGGTGCGGGCCTCTAGGGCCTCCTCGCGCTGGCGGGTTGCCGCCTCGATCTCCGCCGCCCGCCGCTCCCGGGCAGCGGCGGCATCGAGAACTCCACGGGCGGCGTCGAGCTTCTCCTCCAGCTCCGCCACCCGGCTCTCGTATTCGAGGCGGAAGTCGTCCCGCGCCCCATCGAGCACGGCGGTGGCGATGAGAACAGACTCCCGCTCCTCCACCACTTCCCGGGGGATTTCCGCCGGGGTCCTGCGGCGAGCCTCGAGTTGCGAGGTGTGCAGGCTGTGCGCCTTACGACTGGCCTCCACCATGGCCTCCACGGAGCGCCGTCCCTCCTCGACGCGCGCCCACGCCGCGTCGATTTCTGCCCGCTTCGCCTGCAGGGCCTGCATTTGGGCGCTTAGCCCGTCCAGCACCGTGCTGTTGGCCGTGGCCAAGGCCTGCAGGAGGGGCTCCGCGCTCAGTGGGGTGGCGGAAGAAAGGGGGAAGGCCACCTCGGTGGTGGTGAAGCACGGCTCGGCTCGCCGATCGGTGCGTTGGTCTCGGGGGCCTTTCCCGAGGCCGGCCCATCCGGAGCGCCGCCTGGGGCGTCGGGCCCCGGGTGCGCCCCCTCGACATCATCACAGGCGGCCTCGGTGGTGGCCTCCGCCTCGGGCGTAGTCGGGTCGGGGACTTGGGTGGCAGCCTCGGCCACCGGCGCCTCGTGCGCGCGCGCCGCCTCTGCCTCCCGGGCAGCCTCCTTGGCCCGGCGGACCCTGGCCACCTCCCGGGCAGCCTCCTCGGCCTGGCGGACTCGGGCCGCCTCCCGAGCAGCCTCTTGAGCTTCCCGTAGACGGCCTGCGGCTTCCTGCCGGTCGGCCTCCCGCCTCCGAGCCTCTACGGTTGCCGCCTCCCCGGCCTCGGGCCGGTCGGCCTTGGAGTGACGCGTGGAGCGGGACGGGATCTCGTTGAGGCAGAAGAAAAATGCGAAACAGAAAGAGATAAGTAAAGACGAGCCCTGGGGTTTGGGAATAAGAGTGTGGCCGCTATGGGTGAGAGGTCGAACCTGCGGGGTGGCCGGCTGAACGACCACTTTGGGGGCGTGATGAGGCTCCCCCTGCACGGCTCGGTCTCCCCCATCTTGCGGAGCCGCTTCTTCTTGCGCTTCCCCTCGGGCTGGGGCGTCGGTGCAGCGTCCTCCGGGCGCCTGGCGCTGACGTGCACAGCCCCGCCCCCTCGGGGAGGAGATGGGGGAGGGGTCGCCTCCTGCTTCCTCTTTCCCTTGGCGTCAGCAGGGCGGCTGCCCCCCGGGCCCCCGCCGCGGGGCCCAGAAGCATGGCCCCCTCCGAGGGTAGATTGGTCCCCTCTGCGACTGCCGCCCGCACCATCATGGCCTCGGGGGGCCCGATCCCCCGATGCCCCGACCACCTGCATGATGGCCAGGATGTTGGCGCGCTCTGGGTCGCTGCAGAGGGGGAGGATCCCTCGAGGGATGAGGGATTATTCCACGGAGCTAAGGTTTAACACCCGTTGGACCACCATCCTGAAGTCCTCGGGGTCCCAATCCCACTTACGCTCCTGGTGGGTCCTCAGGAGGTCCTCGGTCCCGGTGTACTCCCAGGCGTCCCGGGCGCGTCGCCGGAGCGGCGCGATCCGGCGGCAGAGGTAGTCGCCGAGCACCATGGCCCCCGTGAGCCCCTGGGGTCGCAGGCCCGCCAGGCGGTCCAGGACGGCGTCGTAGCCGTCTCCCAGATCCACCGTCGCCCGCCAGCTAGGCGCCTGCGCCGGGGGCTGGCTCGGGAGTCGGAGGCGCGCTTCGTCGGGGAGGGGGGTGTAGAACCAGTCGCTCTTCCAGTCGTCCCACTTCTTGCGAAGGACACACGGGATGTAGCGGTTCAGCACCTGCCCCCGCGGCTGGAAGTAGCAGCCACCGACCACCATCGGCGGCGATACCGGCTGCACAGTGAAGAACCACCGAAACAGCCGAAGGGATGGGCGCACCCCGATGAACATCTCGCACAGGTGTGCGAAGATGGCCAGCGTCATTACCGCGTTGGGGGTGAGGTGCGCCATCTGGAGGCCGTAGAACTCCAGAACGTCCATGAAGAATGTGGAAAATGGCGGGATCAAACCCGCCATGGCGAAGGAGAGAAAGAAGACGGACCGCTCCGGGTAGTGTCGCGCCGGGCGTCCCTCGCCCAGCCCGACCACCTCCCGGGTGGCAGATTCCGGCATGAACCGGCGCGGCAGCCCGGCCTGCCTCTCGCTGGTGATGCGTGAAGGCGGCAGCACGCTGCCGTCAAGCGGCGCGAAGCTCCGCGTCATGGCGCCGGCGGAGGGGGAGCTTGAGAACAAGAGAGCGTGGCGAGAGTAAGGCGAGAGAAACGAGAGAGCTAGAGCACGGACAGCAAAGGCAAGGAAAAAGTGGCGAGAGCAAGGAAACGAATCCCTTCCTCAGCGCCTTTTATGCACTTGCCTCCGTCACGCTCGGCTCCTCGTTTCCCGTGCCCACTTTCTTGCCCCATCGTTTCTCGTGCCCACGCCTCCACTAACCCCACTCGCCTGCTTACGGCGCACGCGTCAGTCATGCGACCGTGGCGGTTGAGGAGGGGCAGATCGTGTGCGCATTGATCGCGTTCGGTTACCGCAAAAAGCGCCATCATCACATCCCCAGGCGAAACGGACCGACGTGTCCCGATCCGCGCGCTGCCTCGAGTAATGTTGTGGTTACAAGGAGACCGCTCATTAATGTCGACTGGCATTTTTCACCGATGTGCACGGCTTGCGACCATAGGAGTCCTGCCCGCCTTTGGGGGCCGGTCCCACCTGTCACCAGGCCCGAGGGGTGGCGTCAAGCCTGGGTGCTCCCCCCGGGTGTGGCCACCCAGGCGTAACGCCGGGGGCTACTGTCGGTGACATGGGACCGGGGGTGTCGAGACCAAAGGGAAGGGCGGCCACAGGGATCCACGTGGCCCGTTCCCCCGGAGGGGTCGGGCCCGAGGGTGACGTGGCGGCTGCCCTCTCGGTTTCCCCCCGGGGTCGGGCCGCTCCCGATTCTGCCCCGAGGGCTGGGGCGCCCCGACCCCCTATGGTTTTGGTGCCACGTGCGCAGGTTAGGTGAGCATGGCAGAGCTCACCTAACCGCATTTATGGCGGTTCAGACGAGCGCACTACGCCGCATTTAATGCGGCGTGGCACGTGCATATCCGGTCCTTGACCGGTCACAGCGAGTGACCAATCGCAGACTGGTCAGATCGCGGGTTAGGTGGCACCAGGCGGCCTGCAGCACACCTCGTCTCGTCCCGTCGGAATGATGAGAGCCCTCTGTCTCTCGTCTCTCAGCCGGAGTTGGCGTGCCAACTCCTGGAGTTGGTATGTCAGCCCCGGTCAGATGCTTTCCTGATTCCGGCGCAGACGAGACGAGAAAGTCGCCCGCCATTTAATGAAAGTTGAAACGGGCGTCCCCCGGATGGGTCGGCTGGCCGAGCAAAGGCGTGCTGCGGCGTCTGTCAGAGGCTGTTTCCGGTAGTAGGATAGTCCCAAATGTAAAAGAATGTTTTCTTTCTTAGGCAGCTCGTGGCCCGTGTGGTAGCCCCTTGCCATATAAAAGGAGGCCCAGGCCTAGGAGAGAGGGGGAGGACTCTGGCTGACTCGGTCTAGAGGCTAAACTCTCTCTGGATTCCATCACACTCTCAGATCTACCAGAACACAGGAGTAGGGTATTACGCTCCTTAGCAGCCCGAACCTGTCTAAACCGTCTGCGTCCACGCGTTTATTCTCGCTGAGATCCCACAGATCAGGGGTTAAGAATTTCACCTCACGCCCCCGGCCGAACCGGCAAAGGGGACCTGCACGGTCTCCTGGTGAGGAGTTTCACGCTCCGTCAGACATCAATTTAGATCTTAGTAATTCTTTTAATCGTATATATTGTGACCTATTTTCTTTATGATTTATTTACTGAACTATTTTAACAGGTGATGTATTAAGAATTTTAATTTATTCACATGATTTTTATCTATGCAGGATACTCCAAAGTATTCCTAACCACGTAATAGGTATTTATTAATGGATAAAACAGGATAGAATCACTAAGCCAGTAAGCCCGAGTATCATTTCCTAAGTCTGAGTTTTTTTACAATTGCATTCCCCTTTGACCATTAGTAATTTTTTTACTACATCAAAGAGCCTCCACTTTTCACCTATATGGATTGATTGACCAGAATGTGAGAAGTAATACACCTGCCTATATATATAGGCATTTGTACGGTATGGTTTATATTTCCAGAACATTTCATTCACCTTCACCGATTTCTCTGGATTTGGAGGGGCAGTGGATGGCGCATTGGCACCACTCGTGAGGAGGCGTCCGTCGGCGTCGGGGGTACGAGGTGGTGAGTGGCAAGATCTGGCCTGGAGTCGACAGGCGGTAGCGATCCCCTCATCTTCTGCGCGTCCTAGGTCACCTGCAGCTGTTGCCCTTACTCCGGTGTGCAGCCCTTACTCCAGCGTGCAGCCCTTACTCCTACACTGGGTCGCCGACGCTGATTGCATCCATCAGCAAGACCAGCGGTCCTAGATCTGGAGGACTCCTGCTAGCTGTCTCTCCTCCTCGTGGAGGAGATGCGTTTATTTTTTTCTCTCGATCTGAATTTTTTTTACGGTAGAGAGTATGATTGATTTGCATGATTGAATAATGAAGATCGTGTGAATAGTATGCACCATAAATAGATACGAGTAAAAATATTACTTTGAACACACAAAAAGTGATATAAAAATGCACTAGTAAAAATTTTACTATTACCACTCATAAAGTGTTGAGAAAATGTTTTACTCGGTGCTCAATAGAACGATGTGTGCAATCAAATTAGAACAGAGATGAGGTGTAATTTGTTTACTCATCACTCAAATTGGAGCATAGTAATTTCTTTACTCAGGGTTCAATACAACCAGATGGGTAAGAAAATTATAATTGAGAGATGAATCAATAATTTTTTCACTGTGGGACAGATATTACATGTTGACTGGATAGAGGTGGTTTTGTTTTTAACAGCGGTATAATCACTGTAGGACCCATAGATGAATGCAGAACAAGAAGTAGGAAAGTAATTTTTTTTGTCACCCCAACATCAGTGCATGCCGAACAGAAAAGCCGGAGACAAGATCGACGGGTGAGGGGAAAAAAAACCAGACGCTCGGCGTCGCGCTACCCCCTCCTTCGTGGCACGTACACTACGCGTCCTGTAGCGTTACCGTATATGTATGTATATATATATATAATATTTATTTGCATAAATATATGCAAAATCGAGGAAAAAATGTCTTAAAATCCGCCATATGGCTGCACCATTTATAGGGCACCCCTGTTCCCTGGCCTGAGTATTCTCTCTTTTAGCTTACCTAGCTAAGCTATGTAACTAACAAAGAAACATGTAAATCTCCTACTCTACGCTACTAAAAAACCATTTTTCCATTTCTCTAAAACTATTTTTTCATGTGGTTGGACTAGCCGTATGCTCAAAAGGTCCGTAAAAATAACAATTTTTTCATGCGGGTGGTGCACCCACATGCAAAATTCGGATTTTCGTATGCAGGTGCTTATGTCGTCAGCATGGAAAAATAAAAAATCACGAAAAAAATAAAATTTTCAAAAATCGAAATCCCAAACCCTAGCCCCGCCGCCCCTGCTCCTTTGACGGCGCCGACCGTCGGAGGCCGAGCTCGCTGCCGTTGAGGTCGTTGCAGCTGCTGTCGCCGCTCCAGCCATCGCTCGTGCCAGATCCGCCGCCGCCGCCGCCACGACCGCAGCCGCCCACCGTCGCGCCTCCCGCCATCACCAGCACTGGATTAGCCCCACCGCCGCTGGATCCACGCACGTGGGAAGGGGCAGAGCGGCGACCGGATCCACGCAGGAGGAGGAGGAGGCGTCGGATCCGCCGCCGCCGTGCCTCTCGCCCGGCCGCTGCCGGATCCCCCGTGTGAAGGGCGGAGTGGCGGCCGGATCCGCGCGAGAGGGATGCGGTGGAGGAGGAGGAGGTGGAGCTGCACGGCGGTGGAGGAGGTAGAGCCGCCGCGCCTCCCACCCGCCGCCCTCCTGCCCGCTAGCTCCCGGCCGCCGCCCCCCCTTTCTCCCACTTCCGGCAGCCTCCTTGGCGGCGGTGATGCCGCCCAAGGTCACTGAGTTGGCCGCCGTCCGCCCGCCGCCGCTCGAAGGAAGAGAGAGGAGAGGGGAGGAAGAGAGAGAGGAGAAAATAATATAAGTTGAGAAAAGGAGGCGAAAAAATTTGAAGTGTCTGACAGGGAAAAAAGAGGAGCGAAGAAAAAATCTGTGTAGGTGGAGGTATTTTCACATGCGAATCACTTAAGAGGCCCATATGCAAAAAATTTATTTTTGCATGTGGTTTCTTAAGATAACCGCATGTGAAAATAGACTTATTTTTGCATGCGACTCTTAAGAGATTCGACTGCGAATTTTTGCATGTGGTTCTCTCAAGGAGCCGCATGTGAAAATGAAGGTTGATTTTTACAGACGCAATCAGTTACGATCCGTTTATAACCTATATGGGCCTTTGAACAGAAAAATCTTTTCTGTGGTGTGGTAATTCAGTTACATGACTTACTTTGTTGCCATCAACTGAATATTAATGAAGCAAGCTTATGTGACCACATCAGCTTCCAATTATTCAGCTAAGCAGCCCGCTAATCTTTTCAATTGTCAAACCTAACTACTCCCTCCGTTTCATATTACCATTTCGTTTCGTATTATAAGTCGTTTTAACCAAGTTTATAAAAAAAACTAACATCTACAGTACCAAAATAGTTTCATTAAATCTAACATTAAATATATATATTTTGATATTGCATTTGTTTTGTATTAAAAATATTAGTATATCTTTTTATAAACTTAATCAAACTTAAAAGAAGTTTGACTAACAAAAATCAAACGAAATATAATATAAAACGGTGGAAGTAGCTATTAGCCAAACTAATCAACCATAAGTACCCTTCAATGATTTGTCCATTCAAACTATTCAACTACATGCTTTGAACTTAAATTATATTTTTTCATCCCAATTTGATCATCACCAAAGCAAAGAACACGGAGACCAAAAAGAACAAAATTTAATCATTATGTAATTAATTTTCATCGGTTAAGGTCCTACGTTGCTTCGTGTCCCGTATATTGCATCAAATTTTAAATATTATATGTAGTTGCACCAATAAAAATTAATCTTGTTTAGTAACATGCAACCTATTTAATGATGTTTATTTACTCTTTGTGTACATAAATAAAAAGACACATGTTTTGAAAATAGCTTAAAAACCTTTAGGTCTGACTAACGGTGTATTTGGCCACATGCATATCACATCGCATTTAAATACCATTGTATTAAAATCTTGCATTGTCATTATTGGAAGTTAAAGTGTCACTAATTTGGTTTTGATGATTAATGATAAATCCAATTATATGAGACTAATATTTTATAAGCATTTTTTTATCCTAGTCTCATGTAGATATGGAAGTGAAAATTATGAGAAATAATTCACAGACTTCATATGAGTTAAAATAGAAATATTCGTTAGATGATGGACCTAAATCACAACAAGGATCAAGTGCATGAAAATCAAGTTATATGTATCATTCCTTCTCTCCATGCATATATTGATATATTCATATATAATATTTTTATGTGAATAACAATATACATGTGAGACTAATGTTTTGTTTAAGCATTTTCTCTTATTTAGTCTCTTTACATTGACAACATGATGATGATGAAGATATGTTTTCATTTTAATGCCTATATTTGATAAATGTCTTCTATTCTTGTATAGGGTAATCTCTCAATGTTTCATATCTTTTTATGCATACTTTTGCTTCACACAATATTTTGTATGCATAAATTTAGGAGGAGTAAATTCTATATCTTAGTTATGCATGTACTTAATTCAAGTTATTCACTTTCATTTAATTGAGATCTTTACATTTGAACATATCTTTGAATATATGACACTTGTGGTATTGATTAATACTAATCATTTATACATATCCTTTTATACATGCAATCGGTTGGTCAAGTAAAGCTTGAGAACCGGATCATTGGGACTAATAATTTCATTGATTTGAATGAGAAAAAATAGGTCCCAAGAATTAAAAATGTGTTGATGCTCAAGTGATATGATTACACCTAAAGATACTAAGGATGACAAAATGAAAATATTGAAGATGTGGGATACAAAATGGCTACTATGACAAGACGGTGAAAGGCAAGCGATGCTAGGTCGCGATAGACCATGCGGTGGTGAAGGACAAGCAAGGGGCTTGGCGCCGAAGAACCAAATCCGATAGTGAAGGACGAGTGACGACTTTGTCATGATGGATCGTGCGAGATCATTTGAAGCTACAAGTAACCGCATCAATCATTTGAAGAATATATGGTGAAACTGTTTTGGTGTTGGTGTCCCTTAAGAATAATAAATGAAGATGGAAAGGCATTCCAATTAGTATAATTCTCTTCCTATTTACTTTTGAGTATAGGAATGTCGTACTAGAGGGATGCAACGTCGACATGTTTATATATGTCTCGGTACTCAAAGTGACCTATCCTAGTGCTACCTTGAGAGAAACCCAAGTTTTAACCTATCTTTTTAGTGGTTTTAGATCTTCCTTTTGGTTGATTGGGTAGTCTCTGAGTGAGCTTTCCATAGAATCCAAAATCATAAAAAATGAACTTCCGAGCAAAAAGTTAATGGCCGTTTTGCCTGGTGTTTTTCGGAAATTCTGAAAAAATCTCAGAAAGTCCAAAAATATTTCGAAAATTCCGAAAATGGCTACGAAACTAAGATTGCCTTCTGTTGATTTTCGGACATGTCCAAAAATGAATTTCGAAAATTCCAACAAATGGAATCTTAGCCTCCAACGACTAGTTTTGAGAGGCTCGGGTATATAAACTCCTCCACCCCTCCTTTGAGTGGCTGCTATTTTTGGTATTGTTAGACACATCCAATGCCAAATAGCCTTCTCCATTCTCTTACCTTTGTGGTGCCTCTTTGTGAGATGGATTTGAGAAGGGAAGAGAGTTGGATTGAGAGATTGAGAGCTAGTGAGTCTCACTCCATACTTTGAGCACTAGAGTTTATAGCAAGCAAATCTTCGATTGTGTTTGTTACTCTTGGAAACTAAGGTCTCCTAGACGGCTGATGAGCACCCAAGGTTGTGGTGTGCCTCGAAAAGTTTGTGAATGAGTCGATTTCGTCTCCGCAAGGGAAGAAATCAAGAGTGAATTCGAGTAGTGCATTTGTGCAACCTCGTAAGAAAAAGGTTGAAATAGACCCGACCTTTTTGGCCCCTCAACGGAGACGTAGGATCCGTGGATCCAAACTTCGGGAAACAAATTACGCGTCTTCTCTCTTGGTTTGCTCGTTCTTGCCTTCTCTCATATTGTGCTTGAGCTTATTTTAGGTCAATCTACTTATGCTTAATTAATATAGTTGGTGACCTTATATCTTGATTAGATACCTTGTTTGTCACATTTTGATTCATATATATTTTGTTTGTTCGAGCTACAAGTTCATAGCTAGTGTTTTATTCCGTTATCTGCCGAACTTTTCGGTTGAGACCGAAACTTCCAGTCCCATACCGAAAGTTTCGATTTGAACCGAAAGATCTCATCATTCTAATATGCTATGAAGTTGTGATAATTTTTAGGAACACCTATCTATCCCCTCTAGGCGACATCAAGGTCCTTTCGATTGGTATCAAATCAAGGTCTCTCATTTCGGGCTTCGCCGCCTTGAAAGAAGATGTCGACAAAAGGTAAAATATTACTAGAACTTCTTTTGCTAGATGGTTCAAATTACATATCTTAGAGTACTCGCGTGCTTAATGTGTTTAGGGCCATGGGTCCTCGTATAGAGCGAGTTGTAAATGTGAGTATTTCTCCTCCTAATAATAAAGAGCTATCATTTGAAGAGGAAGAGAAATGCACACATCTCAATGCTCAAGCTACTAATGTTTTGTTTAGTGCTTTGAGTGAGATGTGTTCAAAACCATCATGCCACTTGAAGATACTCATCTTATTTGGACAACACTAAAGGAAAGACATGACAAATCCAAATGTGGTGGAGAGGATGCTCTTGTGGAAGCATCATTTGGGGAGTGCTCCACTTCTTCGCCTCATCATGACAAGTCCCAAATGATTATCTCCTCCGAACAAGAAGGTCTCACCTCATCATCCATCTTACCAACATATAAGTATGACCAAGGTAATAAATTGGTGAGTAAGGTTGATGATCTTCCAACTCTTCCATTGGACTCCAATAACACCGATAATGAAATTGCTATATTTAATTGTGTTGTTGACTCGTGCATATCACCTAGCACTCGTGCATATCACATATTTTTTTCTATAAACTTAATTAAACTAATTAAATAAAGTTTGATCAAGTTTGATTAAAAAAAGGTTAAAAATATTATAATATGAAACGGAGTGGTATAGGCCTATTCATGACTGCCGAGGGCCGAAGGAACTACCATAACTCGGTAAAGACATGATATAGAATTCAGAAAAGAAATTGTCTCTGACAGACAGAATGGCGTCCAGGCAGTGGAATGGAAAATGCAACAAATGCAGCAGGAATATACACCTAGATAGATGACCCAATAAGCAAATATCATGGTTATGCCGTCGGCGTGTCAATAGAGGTGGCAATGGTGTGGTTGGACATGTAAGTATTTTGGTGACATTGTAACTCTGACAGAATATATGGCGTCTAGGCAAGCAGTGGCTGAATAGTGGAATGATTTATGATAATTTTTTAAGGGTGAATAAATTATAAAGTTGCAAATAAATTTAAAACAATTTCCTAAGAAATTTATATATATAAAGGTTTTACAAGTACCGTTTAGAAGCTCAGGATGACGAACGAAATGCAGTGAATGAAACAGGACAATATATGGCCCAACATCTGGGGATGCCGCGTGGGAATGATGGGATGAAAAATTGAAAATGGTGTATGTGGGCTTGTATAAACTGGATAAATCGCTGCAAGAAAGTGTCTGAAATATCAGCACTTCCAGATTTAATTTATTCCGAAAAAAATCACAACGTGAACAAGTGGTGTATGCTGGAATCTGAAGTGTGAGGAATCTGATTCAACGGAATCCACCATTTAAATAGGACATGGATGAATACTGCAGAGCAATAAGACTTGAAGGTCAAAGCGTGAAAACAAAACTGCATCATATACTAGCTCTCATGGTTTAATCTTTTATATACTTCTTGTCTGGATGTCCAGACTAACATACGTTCATTGTTGGCCGAAGTTTTGAGTGAAAAATAACAAGGACGGGGAACTTGAAGGGAAGCCTTTCAAGGTATCTGAGCTTTGGAAGGTTGCTGGATAGGCATATGATAATGTTCTCATCTATGTTTGTGAATGAGGCATATATATTTTTTTTTGAGAACTTGAATGAGGCATATATAGATTTGCTATATATGCACATATATATACTACACAGTAATTGTTGTGTAAACAGACACTCTGTCATCCACGTACCATGCAATTTTTCACAGGCTCGCGACAGGCATGATGTAGAAGGTGGCTCGAGACGAGTAGCAGAGCTTCTTGGTGTCCTTGAGCCTAAACTCAACCGTAGTAACCACCACAGATCTGCCCTTCCTGAGTATCTGCGCTTCGACTTCCACTTCAGACTGCATCAACAAACAACGGGAACATCAAGGGAAAAAATACACACTTCGCTCTAAGCCTCTAATAAGATGGAAGTTACTGAAAACAAGGATTGCATTTTGTATGTTGCATGTTGAAATGGTTAATTTGTGCTTTCCTACTGGGTATATGATATTGTGAGTTTTGGCACCAGGCTAGCAACACAGTGCGGTAAATTGGTAACGCAATGACATTTTTATGCTGTGGAATGTCTACACATTTTTAAACTGGCACCGTATCCAGTAGGACTGAATTCTGTAATCTGGATTGTTCCCGTGCAACATCAGCTTTCATTGGCAGATTATTATATGCATAGATATCAAATAGCTATGGCTCAAATATATCACCGGACATGTATCTAAAAGCCACTATTTAAGTGACAAAAGAACAAATTATGTTCATTTCACCGTCTGTTTAGAACATTGTTTGCCTGTTTGGACGATTTTGGTTCATCCTAGAAATAAAGATCCCTTCTACAGCTGGATCATCCACCCTCTTGCAGTCCTGAAATATATTTACCACCACTCATCCAAGATAACAACTTCATCTCAGATGGTGGACTACAGTACTAGCTGTTTCCAGATTCCAATCCTTAAGAGAATAAAGCTCATCTCTTGCTAGATTATTCAGCATCAATTCCCCAACCCGAGATGGCTCGATGTAATCAATTTCCCCCATAACCCACATAAGAATGATCCAATAATTGAAACGAATCTTCGTTGACGATACATTTTTTTCTGAAAAAGAAAACGTAGGTTCGCCTGTTGGGGTTGGGGGTGAGGGATGTTGTGTGTGCTCACATCGAGGCGGGCGGCGGAGAGATAAGCGGTGCTGAGCTCGCCGAGGAACATCTCCTTGTCGCCGGCGGCGGCGCGCGCGCACGCCATGCCGACGGCCTCCGCCACGGCCGCCACCATGCCGCCGTGGAGTGTGTTGTACGCATTCTGCGAGTCACGGATCGAGCAGCGACGTCATCACGACGCTAGGTTAGGATAGGATTCAGCGGAGGAGGAGATGAGGGGGGCGGGGCGCTCACGACGGAGGTGGGGGAGACGGTGAGCGTGCAGGAGACGCGCGGGGAGGCGGAGGCGGAGACGGCGGTGGAGGAGAGGACGCCGCGGACGAGAGCGGAATAGGCGGCGGGGAGCTCGGCGGAGACCGGGAGGGGCACCCCGACGCCGAGGCCCTGGAAGAAGCGCTGTGTCCAGTCGCGGGACTCCGCCGGCGAAGGCTTCCGCCGCTCCTCCGGCGGCACGGGGGGCGGCATCTCCTCCTCCTCGCTTTGCTCGTTCGTTGCCCGCTGCTCCGGCCGGCGCGGTGGTGAGTCTTGACCGGGTCCAACCCGTGCAGGCCAGGAGTATTAATTGCAGGTAGGCCGTAGGCGAAGGTTGACCGATACAACCGAGCCGTGGGCCGGCCCAATGCATTTTAGGGAAGGCCTAGAAAGTTTGTTTCGCGCATCGGAGAAATCTGCGTATGTGTCATCGCAAAAAATTGGTTTTTGCTGAAATGTCATCTTTAAAATGGACTTTGATGAAATGCTACTTTTAACCATGGTGTTTTTGTTGAAATACCATCCTGGACTATTTTGCCTTTGGGCTACTTCTTCCTCTCTCCAACACCTCTTCTTTCTCCTTCCAGCGTCGGAGTAGCTCGTTGATGACCATGATGTTTGCTTGTTCCAGTAGATGCAATAATTTTAAAGTGGCTACCGGTGAGGGACGGAGTTGAAATCCATCCGCATCATGAATGGCAAGGCAAGGGACGACACCGACTGGGATGTGCAATGGAGACGGTGAGGCGAGGGACGAGGCTGACATCCGCTGCGGTGGCTGGCCTAACTTGCGGACGCTTTGGCATCGCCGTCTTTGTTGATGACGAGGATGCCACCGATGCCTAGGCCAATGCCGCTACAACGCGCGACGAGCCGGAGGTGGCCAAGGCATCTTGTCATGGGGAAGAAAACGATGGAGTTGATGCTCCGTGTGGTGACGGTTGAAGTAGGTGGCGACAGAGATCTTGGATGCGATAATAGGGATGTGAGTGGTGTACATGACGCCGATGATGCTTGTGAAAAAGACAACAGGAGCAGCAGGGAGCGGGACCATTTTCGTCACCACAGAGGAAAAGACGACATGGACAGATGAGTAGCTGGCTGTGGCCATGGCTTGCAGTGGCCGCCGGCAATCTTTTCATGCATCGAAGGGAAGAATAAGAAGCCTAAAAGCAAAATGGTAAGACGTCCCGGTTAAGAGTGGTATTTCATCAAAGTTCATTTCGACGATGGCATTCTAGCGAAGCCACTTTTTATGATGACACATATGTAAATTTCTTCGTGTATTGGGTCGTTCTTGGGCATGCCTAGCTCGTAGATAGCCTGAGGCCTTCTCACTCTTTTCCTCCTCCATGGGCAACTATATAAAAATATAATGGGGTTGTTAAAATTGGGGGATTTTTTAGAATACCTTAAAATGGACACAAGCCGTCTATTGGATTAGATCTAATGGACTAGATACGATCTTGCTGTACCTGGTAGTAGTGTAGTACAATTGATAAGAGGGCTAAATTTGTAGATGATGTAGGGGTATGCTCGTGCAGGGACGACAACGAGTCGACGTGTGGCCACCACCAGTTCCGCCGCATCCTCATCTGGCCGTGTGCAGGTAGTCCGCCAATCGGTCGCCTGGCTGCTGGGCATCGGACGTCGTGTCGTCTCCTGGCCGCTCGCCATCCTCCACCCGGCCACCCTGACCACGTCAATCTGCCATGAAACGAGAGACTGCAAGCTGCCAAGCTATGAGATATCACTGTGAGAACCAAGAGGGTATAAAGGGGGAAGAGATGCGTGGCGAACTGGCGAGTACTGGGCGCGACGATGACGGCGTGTCGTATGGCCACAGTCCACAGCGAAGATGCTTTGCTTATTGACTGCATCTCTGATTTCTGAAGCCGTAGACATCAACTATATCAATCCAAATCCAGCGAACCAACCATGGCTTGCATACGTGATATATGTGAACTTCGCTTCAATCTAGTATTGATCCCAGCTATCTGATTAGCTATCAGAGTATTTCATATTTAACCAATATTTTTTTTCACCGATGGATAAGCATTAACAAGAAAAGATCAAAAGACAACCCAATACTTCTACTATGATGCTAGCGGTGCTGGTAAATATGTTGTTCTTGTTGTGCGGCTGAGGTGCTAGCGTGCCTCTAGTCCGGATCGGGCGTGCGAGAAGGGGTAGCAGGCGTTGGGAGTCCAGCAGCAGGAGTCGGGAGTGACTCCCGAGAGGATGAACGTGTTAAGAAAGTGATCTCATCTATTCGGAGGAATAGGCATGACGATTGTCGTGTTTTTTCAATTTTCATCGACAGAGAAGAAATTGCGACAGTTGGTCGCGCCTCTTCACTCTCTTGGCGATCTTCGACAACCGGCACGATGGTTCCCTTATAGTTTCCACCATTTTCCCAAGTATAAATTGAACCTAATGATCCGAACCATCGTGCCCTTACGGTTTTCATCATATCCCCAGGTATAAATTGAACCTAAAGATCAATGAGAATTCACTTCTCTCGCTCAATTCTCTCTTGCTCCCGCTTTGTATTCTAATACGTTATCAGCACTTTTTGCTCACGAAGAAGAGAAGAAGCGAAGGAAATCGAGCGCAAAAGGTACGATGTCTACCTTCAGTTTGATTCTAGATGCTGTTCTCGGCCTTCCTCGACATCATCGTGCTCACCGTCTTCGCCACCTCCTCCATCACACAATGAGGCTGCGCTGGGGTTCCCGCGCGGCCCTTCACGGAGCACAGCTCAGGATCGGTGGTCGCCGCCACCATCCTCGGCGCCGTGTGGCCATCGCTTCGTCGGTCGCCACCATGTCAGTCGGCTCCTTTAGTCTTCGCTCCGCCCGTCCCCGCCTCGCCGGGAACAGGGGTGCCCCACTGCGTCCAAGTCCAGGGTGTATAGTACTGTACTAACCATGGATGGACAACGGTGGTGACACCCGAGAGCGTCCACTGCTCACTCCTGTTGGAGATGGAGTCACCGTCACTCCCCTTCGTCGTCGCATCACCGCCACCAACCCTGCCTCCACCACCTCCGTCATCCCAACTCCGCAGCCGCCAAGGAGAAGCCGCTCCCCCACTCCCGCGCCATCGAGCTTCGACCATACCATAACCATAGCAGCGCGCACGGGGGAGCCGCCCTTCTTCACCTCATCGCCGCCACGCCGGAGCCGCCGCAGCACGCCGACCTGGTCTCCGCACCATTTTCTGTGCCATTCCCCACGGTTCCCCGAGCCACACACTCGCCGACGGCGTGGGGAGGAACGGCGTACGCACCCAACGGGCCTTCGACTCTGATGAGGAGTAGGGGCCATCGACCTAGATTTGGTCGGCTTGCCGCGGGTGGATGAAGGGTGACACGGCGGCGGAGGTAGAATTTGTGGTGGTGGCTGCGGAGGACGGTGGAGGCGGTGGAATCGGCGGCGGAATCGGTGGTGGAGCGGCAGAGGACTGGTGGTGAAGAAATGGGCGGTGGCGGCGGCAACGAAATGGGTGGCGGCACAAAAGCCGCGGGCCCCTACCCTCGCCCCCCACCTTCGGCCGAACTAGGCCGGTGGTGCCACTGAGCCGGACTAGATTTCCGGCCTAGGCCCAGGACACTCGGCCTCACTCGGCCTGCCCACGCCGGCCCCTTTCCGTCACACGTCGCACCCTCTTAGGGCAACAGCCGGTGTGGTGGTGGGCCCACCACCCCTTTTACTTTTTTTTAAATTTAGTTTTTTCATTTTATGTTAATTTAGATTTTAGTCCCTATGTTTTATGTAATTTAGTTAAAGCAGTTCATCACTAGTAAATTTTATGTAATGGTCCTTTAGACCCTCTGATGTTATATGTTATTTGTCATATGTGTTTTTTAAAATACCCAGTTTTACTAAATTTACTAGTTGTCTTAATAAAATGCATTTTGCGTATTATTTAAAGACACACTTTAATTACTCGCTTTGTTAATTTACAAAATTCTTTAAATTTTGTATTTTAACTAAGCAAATCCTCTTAATTATGGATAAAATGATTAATGGAGGATTTTGTTAGACTACATATTTTGACTTGAAATTAGAACAGATGAAAATAGAGTCCTATACATTGGCTACAATGGTCATAATCTAGGCAATGAGTATCTTGCGCATTACTAAGAGGTCTATATCTCACGATGATTAGCTACATGTGTTATTCGAGAATATGTTTTGACAATATGAGATTATTTAAAATTTGGATACACACAAGGTAGTGGAGCCCTAAACATTGGTTGCGATATATTCCTTAGAATATATTAGCCCAGAGACCATGATTTAGGCAGCAAGTTCATCTTGCCCACTATTAGGAGATCTACTCCATTGTTTCATGACTTGAAGATTATCCACATTGTGCCTCCTAATTTTGAATTTTAACTCAAATTGTAAGGTCTATCATCTACATGTTTCGAAACATGACAAAATATGAGGTTTTACATTTATCATTGAGATTACAACATCAATATCATGTTTTATTAATTTACCTCTACAAATTAATAAAGTTAATCATGATTGTAGGGACATGACAACTAAAGAGTTCGATGAACTCGTCCTTGATGGGAGTAACTACACAACTTGAGCTTCGGATATCAAAATCAACTTTGCTTCTCATGGGATTAATAATATTAGTGAGGAACCCAACACTGGGGATCCACTAATTGATAAAAGGAAATTAAACACTGCCCATTTTTTACTTAGGCTCTATATCCACAAAGATCTCAAGCATGAGTATCTGTTGAAGACGAGCCCACTTGAATTATGAAAAGCTCTTAAAGAGTGTTATGATCAACAAAAGGAACTCATTTGGCCTGAGGCTAATCATGAGTGGAACCACTGACATCTCTAGGATTTCAAAATTGTTGCAGACTACAATCATGTTGTTCATACCATTTGCCCCAAGTTGAAGTTTTGCGAAAAAGAATCAACAAAGGCAAAAAAGATAGAAAAGATTCTATCCACTATGCTTCCAGAGGACATGATACTAAATCAATAGTATCGTACTAATAATTTCCAGCATTATTCTCAGCTTATTCACACATTGATTTAGGTAGAAAAACATCATGAGCTTATGATAAAAACTGCTCAACAGCGCCCTCCTAGCTCTGCCCCACTACCTGAGGTGCACTACAATGTCATGAATAACACTGAAAATAAAATAGAGTTTAAGGGAAATTCTTTGAATAACCCTAAGAATTCAGCTGAAAAACACAAACACAACAATAAGTGCAAATCCATTAATCACAAGAAAGGAAAAGAAAAGGGTAAAGCACCACCACCTCGTGGCAACAGCAACAAGCATTGCAACAGGTATGGACATGACTATCATGTCGCAAAAGATTGTCGTATCCCAAAGCACCTTGTTCTCCTGTATCAGAAATCTCTCACGCAAAAAAAGTCTTCTGCGGAACCAAGATATAAAGCACACTTCAATCTTACAAGTGAAGCAAGACCTGAGGTTGGTTCTCAACAGACTCCTATTGAACCACAGAACAACCTCGCTCTTCTCCCAGAGGATCCCGCTGCACTTTCTGTAATAGACGACATGCTCATCGAGTATTACTCAACTGACCTACTTGGAGATTTGATGTAATCTCAATGTGTTCCACCTAATGATATTCCGAAATATGTCAAACAATAGTTGTTGTAATAAGTAAAAAAGTACAAACTCCTTATGTTATCGGGTTGTAAGACTTGCTAGTCATTAGAGTATGTACTATTAAACATCTGTAAACATCATACTATGTATTTGATGTTTTAATTATTGTATGTATACCTATATATTGAATAAAATTTTTTTTACTAAGTAATTCTTCTTTCACTATAGATGTCTAAGGATGTTAGTCTGATAGGAGAAGAATTATGTCTTGTGGACTATGGTACCACAAAATCTATACTTAGGGAGATCAAATACTTTCAAACTCTCAAGAGGAGAGAAGGCAAAATTTTGATCATTGCTGGACGCGATGCTAAAATAGTTGGGTCTGGACGAGTAACTATTACACTCCTGATGGGTACAAAAATCACTATCAAGTATGCCCTACTACATCCTGATTCAACCCGTACCCCACTAAGTTATAGAGATATTCGTCAAAATGGTTCCCACATTGAAACCCATATGTATAATCGAGAAGAATTTCTTCTCTTAACTAAACAAAATGGATATGGCAAACACATTTGCGAGAAAATTTCATCTCTCACTTCTGGATTGTACTATACATACATTAAGCCCATTTCATATGTTGCGTATAAAGTAGTTTTTCAAAATATCAATGCATTCCACACTTGGCATGATTGACTCGGACACCCCGGTATTGGGTGATGAGAAAAATTATTGGCAACTCTATTAGTCATAATTTGATCACTGAAAGATTTTCCAAATCCTCTGATATTCCAACCTTTGATTGCCAGAAAATCAAAGGTATTCAAGTACCAGAAAGAATGCCAGAAAATTGATTGGGATGTCCAAGGTATTCCAACCTTTGATCCACGTACGACTGAAACTGATCTTCAAGTTTAGAAAATTATACATTTGCAAAGACTTGCAAATATCCTACCAGATGCATTTACCAATTACAAAGATGTGACTAAATCTTTCATTCTCACTCAGAATGCGCCAGAAAGAGTGGAGGTACAAAACAAACCACTCAACTACCACACACTAAAAAGAGAGGAAGAAGTACAACCACTAAGCGAGATAGTATTGCTAATAAGCAAAGAAAGATGGTAAATGAAAATCAACCTTTAGTTGGTTCACACCACATTGATACTATATATCAAGCAGATCATGATAATCTGCAACCTAGCTCGGTGGTGCACAATGCTGAGACTAGGAATTCAAAAGACCCTAGACACACTGTTTCAGGAGATCATGATGAGTCTATAAGAGTTGATGAAATTGCCATCAACTTCTCTGAAGCTGGAGAATCTTTTGATAAAAAAGTTACAATTGTCGACACTTACTTTTCTGAACAAATTGTTGATTGCCTCCAAGTTGATCCAGAACCTAGGTATAAAACAGAGTGCCAGAAACGCTCTAACTGGAACAAATGGAAAGACCCAATTGAAGTGGAATTAACCTCGCTCTATAAAAGAGATGTATTCTTGTCTGTTATGCCTACTCCTTGTGGTATCTTCCCTGTGAGATACGAATGGGTTTTCGTTTGAAAACGTAATGAAAACAATGAGTTGGTGAGATATAAAGCAAGGCTAGTAGCATAAGGTTTTACGCAAAGACTTGGCGTTGATTTCAATGAAACTTATTCTCCGGTTATGAGTGGTATAACTTTCCGATACTTAATATCATTAGCAGTACAAAATCATCTATCTATGCGGTTGATGGATGTAGTGATAGCATATCTATATGGGTCACTCAAATCTAATATTTACATGAAAGTTCCTGACGGAATTGACATCCCAAATCAAAAGGTAAATCACAACATGTATTGTGTTAAGTTGTAAAACTCACTTTATGGCTTAAAACAATCGGGCAGAATATGGTACAACCGATTAAGTGAATTCCTTTCTCTAAAAAGATACACTTAAAGTGATGATTACCTGTGTGTCTTCATTAAAAAATCCCCTACAAGATTTTGCATTATCTCCATATATGTTGATGATTTAAACATTATTGGCAATACACAAGATATCAATGAAACATGTCATCATTTAAAGACGGAATTTGATATGAAGGATTTGGGTCAAACCAAATTTTGCTTAGGTTTACGTCACACCTTGAAATTCCCCTTTTCTAGTTTTAATTCAATAAATAAAATGCTCCAAGAAATTATTTGCTTAACCTAGAGCAAACTCTTAATTAATAAATCCATTTAACAAGTGGAATTGGTATGGTGGGATTTTTCTTGAGTTCCCTACGTTTTAATGCACTAACAGGATTTTTAGTGGAATTCACAGAGCAAGGGAAGTAATTTTAATAATTAAAATTTGATTATTGGAATAAATTAATTCGAAAATCCTTTATTTTCATTTCCTTTGGCCGTGGGCCCTTTTCGGCCCACCCCTTCTCCTCCTTCGGCCCGTTGCGCCCGCACGCCGTGCCTCCTTGTTGGACCGGCCGATGGCCAAGGCCCAGTGTCGCCCGCGCCCTCTCTCTCGGGCGACGACAGGTGGGCCCCACCAGTCGGACCCGTCTTCCTCCTTCGGCCAGCCAGCTTGGAGGGAGCCAACCATCGCCCGCGCACACCGACGCCCCACTCCACACCTTCCCCGTCCACTCCGCGCTTGCCAAGCCTTCCTCACCCACTCCCCCACCTTCTCTCGCACGCCATGCTCGCTAAAGGGCTTAGGATTCAAATTTCGAATCCAGCGGCCGCTGCCTCTCTCTCTCTCCTCCCCACTTCACCGGCAAATCCTCACTCTCCCGGCCATGATTCCGCACCACGTCGCATTAAAATCCCTCCCCGTGCTCTCCTCTATCTTTTTCCACATTCACCGCTCACTCCCCATGCCCCAATCGTCCTAGTGTAGCTCCACCCGTCGCCACCGCCTTTCCGCCAACTCCGACCGCCACCCGTCACCACTAGCCGTTGCACCGGACCACGTCGTCTCCGCCGTCGGCTTCGCGAGGTCAAGGGCTACCTTGGCCACCGCTTCCCGACGCCGGAATCCCGCCGGAGTTCCGTTCCCCTCGCGCACCGGTGAGCCTCACCTTCACCTCCTTCTCCGGCCAACGATGCTCGCCGCCGTGCCTGCCTCTCTCTCTCTAACCTCTCTCCTCTCCTTCCCTAGGTCCCACCAGAGCCCGTCCGCCCCTTGCTGTCGCGCCGCCATCGTCGTCGTCCTCTCCGCGCTGGCCGCTGTCGTTCGTCTGGAGGAACCCCTCCTCTTTCCTCTCTTTTTCCCTTCCCCTTTCGCACCTCTTGGGGTGCGCTGCCGCCGCCCGTGCGCGCCGCCGTCTTTTGGCCACTAGCTGTCGGCCGCTGCCGCCGATGGCCGCGCACCATCACCTGCTGGGCCGGCTCCTGCTGCACCCATGCTCCGGGCCTCTGTCCCCGTGGACCAGCGGTGGACTGCTTTGGTGGTCTAGGTCCACGGTGGACTGGTCGCCCGTGTCATCGAAGGGTGGGGCCCGCCTGTCGACGCTGGCTCCTCCCCTCGCTGACGTCAGCGCCCTTGATTAATGCGCAACAAATCAGTAAGGACATTTCTGTTTATAGTAAAAACACAGTGAATCTTCTAAAATTCATAACTAATTCGTATGAGCTCCGTTTAAGTCCATTCAAATTCTAGTAAATTCATAAAAATGCATAGAATTTATTAAAAATGGTTTTGTTTCTTGTTTCAGTAGTCTTATAGCATGTTTTGCTTGTGTGCTTTGCTTGTCTCATGGATTCCGGTAGTTCTGACGCCCCCGTTTATTTTGAAGTTGTTGTAGAATTCCCAGCAGCACTAGAGCAAGGCAAGTCATGCATTCCCCCTTAAGCATATTGTTCCTATTTCAAAAATATCCCACTTTCTATTTAAATTGCATTATTTTATAATGTCATGTGGGATGGTACCTATTGTACTCGGCCATAATTCGATTATCTTGTGTCATTGATAGCTTGGGGTTAATATGATTAGTGGTTGGTTTAGAAGATGCTTAGCCAGGCTTAGTTCAACTAGCTCACTTTGGGGAATCTCACTAATGTCTTAAACCTTGATTAATTATGATGATTATGGATATGTACCACCATGGTATTAATTCAACTAAAATATGCCTAATGGTGGGCTGTGGGTGCATGGTTTTGATAGACGCACCCATGGCATTTAAGGACCGGTTCAAGGGAAACCCTGAAAAAATTACCGTGCGTACCACAAGCTAGCGTGGGCAACGGCTGGGCTTGTAGTATAACTTTTCCCTCTCTGACGTACCCATGCAAGGGCGGGCATGATGGAGTTGGGTCGGCCTTGGCTTAATGGTTGATCGGCTGCTGGATTCACCGCAGCGCGTTGGGGGGGCTGCCTACCCCGGCTTAAGGGTGGGGGTGAAACCTCAGCGTGGTGCGATTGGTTAGGGGGAGTTATGCGAAGGGTCCTGTCATAGTTCCTTTTTGGTATGTTGTGGTGGCATGTCGGTGTATGGAAACGTGTTGTAGGGTTGTGTCTTGTACGTACAGTTGTACACCTCTTATCAGAGTAAAACTATTCGAATAGCCATGCCTGCGGTTATGGGCGATTAACCAGATTCACCGTGATTAGTTTCATCATTAATAATTTGACTTAATGGAACTCGCATAGTTTAGGTGGTTGGTTGGGCCTGTCGCAACATGGTTTAGCGTTGGACAGTGATGAGTAATATTGCTTAATTTACTTAACCAGTTTTACTGCTTTCAACTACTACTTTTAAATGCCTGTTTTATGCAAAAGAACCTCTAGCCTTCCTTGTAATCACTTGCATCACACCTTCTCTTGGTATGACTCGCCGAGTACAGTGGGTAGTACTCAGTCTTACTCTGTCTCTCCCACACCAAAGTTGGAGTACTTCTCGGATGGAGGTTACTCGGAGGAGTAGGCTTCGTCGCTGCCGTCAAGGATGCTCGTGGAGTGGAGTCGTCACGTTGCGAGCGTCAAGTCTTTAGTTTAAGCTTGCTTTATCTTTCCGCTGCATTTGTAAGATTTTGATAATGTTATGTAAGATGTGGATCTGTATATCAACTTTGTCGTTTGTGTACCCTGGCTAGTCCTGGACAGGGGTATAATGCATATTCTTCTTGAGAATTCTGGTTTGTGAATTTCTGGGCGTGACAGTTTACAACTTGAACATTTACCTTTTGGAATCCTTGTGCACCAAGCTGCATATAACCAGAAAATATTGGAGAAATTTAATATGGATAAATTATATCCTTCTAAAACTCCTTTGGTGGTTCTTCTAAAACTCCTATGGTGGTTATATCTCTAGACGTAGAGAAAGATTCATTTAGACCAAAGGAAGATGGAGAGGATGTTCTAGGACCTAATTTTCCATATCTCAGTGCTATAGTCAAACTTATGTATCTTGCAAATAGTACTAGGCCTGATATTGCTTTCATAGTAAATTTATTAGCAAGATATAGCGTTGCTCCTACCAAACGCCATTGGACTGGAGTTAAGAATGTCTTCCGATATCTTAATGGCACAAGAGATCTAGAACTTTTCTTTAAAAGGAACCAGGATCTGGCTTTAATTGGGTATATTGATACTGGCTATCTATCTGATCCCCACAATTCCAGATCACAAACAGGATTTATATTTTTACAAGGTTGAACTGCTATTTCATGGAAGTCTTTTAAACAGACTTCAGTAGCCACATCCACCAACCATTCTGAAATAATTGTATTATATGAGGCATCACGTGAATGTGTATGACTTCGCAGAATGGTTAACCACATATTAATATCTTGTGGTATCATTAGAATCACCTATCATTATTTATGACGATAATGCCGCTTATGTTGTTCAGATGAAAACTGGTTATATCAAGAACAACATCACTAAGCATATTGCTCTTAAATTGTTTTATCCTCATGAGATTCAGCAAAATGAAGAGATAAACATCTTGCCAACTGAGTCATGTGATAATCTTGCTGATTTATTCACAAAATCTCTATCATAATTCATATTTTTTAAATGTGTCGAAGGAATTGGTATGAGACGACTTGACAATTTACAGGATTCAAGGGGAGTATTTCTTTCTAAAAAATAACTTATCTTTATTATTATATTACACTCTTTTCTTTGTATGAGTTTTTGCCCTTTAGGTTTTCTCATTCAATGTTTTTAATGAGGTAATATCAACATAAACTATATGTCTTATCATTTTACTTATCCTCACTGGGGTTTTTAATAAATGATAACCATATACATCCTACTATTTTTGGACCGTACTATGAGCTTTACTCATAAAAGTCTAAAATAGCTGATAATGTATCATAGTTCTTCTCCTTATTTTTTTTATTGGGTTTTTGAGGAGTTTACCTGATACATCTACTATACTAATTATTATTTTTAAGATTATCTTTACAGATATTTGAAACAATAAAAGAGCAATGATCAAAGGTTGAATTTGATCAAGGGAGAGTGTTAAGAAACATAGGATGATCTCATCCACCCGGAGGAATAAGCATGGCGGTTGCCGTGTTTTCCCAATTCTCATCGACAGAGAAGGAATCACGACAGTTGGTCGCGCCCCTTCCCTTCTCTCGGCGCTCCTCGACAACCGTGCGATGGTTTCCAACAATCGCGCCCTTACGGTTCCCACCATATCCCCATGTATAAATTAAACTTAATGATCAATGAGAATTCACTCCTCTCGTTCAATTCTCTCTCGCTTCCGCTTTGTATTCTAATAGAACGCAGCCACTGGTGCTGGCTCATGCGGGAGCACACGAAAAGACGGAAATGCCCTTCCACTTTTTTAAAAAAGAATCTAAATATCTACTAATTTACTTTATGCTACACTACTACTAAATTGTACTGTATAAGGCCCCTAAAATTATGGGCCACATATTTTACTTAATATTAGTCACTTTTTTCATGTGATTGTTCCCTCTCCTATATATGGTATGCTTCTATATTTTCTACTATTCTTTTAAGTAAATAGTAAATAGATTCTTAGTCCTAATTTTCTATTAAATTAGGCATTAAAAAATTACAATGTAAACATTAAAACTTACAATAAAATTACAGTTTAAGTTTTGAAATTTACAATGTATAATTACAATACAAATATAGATAATTTGAAGTCTAAAAACAATCTTACTATTAAAAAACATGATGCCATAAATATAGCTCCTCATGTAAAACTTTTAATCCAATTTAGTAGAAATCACAAAGCATTGAACAAACTTGTCTGAAAACCACAGCTTCAATAATACAAGCACAACACAAAGGACTACAGCATGCATGATCATATCGATGCTTGAGCTAATTTGGTTCTTGGAGTCGAAACGATAAATTAATTACCGATCGAACCAGTGATACTGAACTCCAACTAACAAGTTTGAACTCAGTTGATTTATTCAGCCTTAATTCTCAAGCCCTTACGACCATCGACTCATCGAGGCGCGCCGTGCGCGTGCGTCGTCGTCGTGGCCGCGCCACCGTGCCATTCCAGTTCGAGCTGCAGCTCCACCTCGCCGCACTCGACGCCCCCGAGCCTCAGCACCAGGCCCTGCGCCGCCTTCCCCTCTGACGCCGACCACACCACGGAGCTCCGCACCGCCAGGCAGTTCCCGCTGCTCGGCGCCACCGTCCTCAGGACTACGGCGGCGCCGTCCTCTTTACTACCAACGCCGGAGGTGGTGCGACGCCGGCTCGTCGCAGCCTCCGCGGCCGCCTCCACCAGCGGCCGGAGCTCGAAGAACGCCGCGCCCATCGGGTCGTCGACGAACGTGTCACGGTCGTAGACCTCCTGAGCAGAGCAAGCAAGAGGAGATTTAATGGAGACATCGATCGATCGATCGATCGAGGATTGGAGGCGGCGAGTGCATGCGCATACGAGAGTGACGACGAGATGGTTGAGATCTTCAACGGTGATCGTCAGGTCCTCGTTCCACACCGGATTCGTGTTTTTCTTTACTGTACGAGTCCTCACCTCCTGCAGTCGAATTGCAGTTCGACGATATGGCATATAAAGATTACTCACGGGCACGTAAAACGAAAAAACCGTTAGCATATGATTAATTAAGTTTTAATTATTTTATAGTTGACAAATAGATTTATTTGATATTCTAAATTAACTTTTATATAAAATTTTTTCATACGAAATACACCGTTTAGCAGTTTTAAAAACATCAATATGTATCTTAAACATAAAAAGAACGGAGTCTTAAGAATTTTTTTTTCTTTTTCAGGATACTGAATCTAAAACACACAACACCACAATCACTTGTTACATGTGTCACATTACGAATTTTTCAAAGTACTTATGACACTGTTCTTCTCGCGATATAACTTTTTTTTAACACAGACAGACAATATGACTGCATTTACGTATTTCTCGACCGAATTGCCAACAGTTAGTTTGTCAGCAAATGTTAGTTTTTGGCCCCCAAACAACTCAGATGTCAATGCGGCATCCTGTGTGATACGATTGCCCCATATAGTAACTAATCTTCCAACTCCTAACTTGCGTAGCAGTTATCTTGATTGTTATCAGTACATTCACATCGACGTGATCATCATCAGATCATGTAAGCATTTGAAATAACCAATATGAAAGCATGCATTGGCGGCGAAAACTACATATTGTGGCTCTGACGACCGAGTTCATGTGCATTGGTCAAGTCAATCGATGAACACCTTATTTTTTTATATGATGAAGGCTCTATCTAAGAGCATTTGCAATGGTCCAACTTGAATAATAGCCCTGTACCGGAGGCGACTCCTGCAGGGAGTGAAAATTTCCATACAGATGCCTTTGTACATCTCTAGTTTGTTCAAAGACATCATATCTCGCAAATCAATTCCTTTTAAGGTACTAGCTAGTGTTACCCCGAAGGTTTGAAATGATCGATTTGAACCTATTCCAATTTGTTTGATACCCATTCAAATTTGGTAGAAATTTGTTCAAGATTCGGAGCAGTTTTCAATAATCTCAGCAGTAATTCCACACATATGAGGCTCCTTTTTTTTGTTTTTTTTTGAAAACTGAGCATTAACCCTTGGTTTTTAGGTGGTCCCGTCCGGTAGCAACTTCAGGAAATACAGCCGTCCAGTTTCACGTGTACTAATCAAATGGTAATGCTGTTATGCATAATAAAGGTATGAGGAGATACTACTCCCTCCGTTTTAAAAGTGTGAAGTGTATGGATCTTCTCTAAACTTATATGGATATATTATTTATGTCTCTAAACTCATAAAATGTATTTTCGGGTCTTAAAATTTTTTCTAGGTGTCATATAGGTCTAAACGGGGTTCAACCTGCTCCGTGCGCTGACATGGCATGCCACGGCGGTACCTATGTGTCAATGGGATCCACATGTTAGTCACATATAAGAAATAAAATTAAATAGAGAAAGAGAGAGAGGAGAAAATGATGATTTTTTAATCTTGAAAAAATAAATTAGAAGAGAGGAGGAAAATGCTTTTTTTCTATATACAACCGATATGTGATTCCCACTAATATATAGGCGTCGCCATGACATGTCAGGGCAGCGCACGAAGCATGTTAGAGCTGGTTGGTATGACACCAAGGCCAAGTTCAAAGACCCAAAAATATATTTTAAGAATTTAGGGCCAACATAACACCCTCGTATAAATTTAGAGACCACACGTACATTTTACTCATTTTAAAATATATTATATTCGTTTCAAAATATCTCAAAATATAGCACGATAGAAACAGATTAGACATATTCTATACTATGATTGGAAAATATAGCAGGCTAGGAGCCTTGGAAAACTGGAAAGAGTGCAAGACCTGACTGCCGAGCTTGAGGACGACGTAGGGATCGCTGCTGAAGACATCACGGACCGCAAGATTGGTCCCTCGCACCACCTTCACCTTCACCAGCCCGACGATCACACTGCTGCCGCCCTCCTTTGCCATCGATCTCGCTGAGCTTGATTAGTTACATATCTAGAGTAGAGAGAGAGAGTTGTGTCCTCTCAAGTATGCAAGCTCTATATATCAAGTGTTGTACCATAACGGATATATATTAATTGTTCTATGCGTAAGCATGCATGCTTCACGCTTGGATTAATTAAAGGTGATTAAATGGTATTGTGATGATCAGCTGCAAACTGATGACACTGGAAAAGGCCCTATCAGGCTATCACAATCGAGGGCCTGAAGTCCTAAATAAAGTGTAGTAAGACCTGGTTTGCAGTTGTTGAGTTTAATAATCAGTTACCATTGAGATAGAAATTTATAATTGCTACAGTCTGTTTCGCAGATTGAGTTGTCTAACTGGCATGTCTTTCCTGATTTTTTAAAAATATTTTTGCAATAAATAAAAAGGTACAATTTACTCTATTAACTGATCGATGCACTTATATAACCATTAAACTATATTTTCTTACTTCAACACCTTATCTATGGCTCTGCAAAATTTCAACTTTTCTCTCTTTTTTTAAGCAAACTGGGGCCGTTGCCTCGTATATGAAAGGTGAAGGGGAGTACATCACGATATGCATAAATTAACCGAAACCGAAGACTGAACTAACCTAAGAAAGTTGTTTTTTTTGTTCGGTTTTGCTAAATGTGTGGCGACATATTTTGGGGCTGATTACAGTCAGGTTTTTCACGGTGAGATCCAAGCGCAACCAACTGGAACACCTGATCAAGCTCCTATGCCTCCATGCTAATTAGCACTTCTACAATTGATAATAAATTCGTTTTTTCTTCTCCTATTATGGCCCTGTTTAGATCCTCCGTCAAATTTTTACACCCCGTCACATCGAATATTTGGACACATGCATGGATTACTAAATATAAATGAAAAAAATAACTAATTACACAGATTGCGACTAATTTACGAGACGAATCTTTTAAGCCTAATTGCTCCCTGTTTTGACAATGTGGTGCTACAGTAAACATTTACTAATGACAGATTAATTAGGTTTAATAAATTCGTCTCGCTGTTTACAGGCGGATTCTGTAATTTGTTTTGTTATTAGAGTACGTTTAATACTTCAAATGTATGTCCGTATATCCGATGTGACACGCCAAATTTTTACACCCCTGTATCTAAACACCCTCTATGTGTCCATACTTTTTTTTAATAAAATAGAGGAGAGTAATTACAATGTAGTAATTTTTAACGGAATCACTAGATTTCTGTCAATAGAAATTCGGTCAAAAAAAACTTGTGATTTTTAGATCGTCCAATGCATGCGATGGGGAGTAAAAAAAAGTTTCCACGGGGGCAGAGTGAGGGATCGAACTCACGGTATGCTGAACACCAAGCTAGAGTACCACCACTGCATTAGATTTGATTTTTTTAATCAAATTCATGTAATTACATACTAATTACATATGTAATTTTGAGACTTACATAGGTAATTTTAGGACTTACAGTGTAATTACATTAAAATTATAAATGTAATTTTGAGAATTTACAATGTAAATACATGTCGACTATTTTTTTATGAAAAATATGACGGCATATATATAGGTAGTCTTTTTGTTTTCGTTTTTCCTTCAATTTTGCCTTATGCGTACATCGGTTATCAATGTTTCGTTCGGTTTATACTGGACAAAAAAATGAGCGGACCGAGAAACCGAGAATGACCATCAACTTTTATAGCCCATCTTCATTATATTCATAAGGCCATCTCATCTCATTGTTGTGTGTTAGAAACACATCTCCTGTGCACGAAAAACGGAGCGATCTATTAGCACGTGATTAATTAAGTATTAGCTATTTTTTTCAAAAATAAATCAATATGATTTTTTAAGCAATTTTTGTATAGAAACTTTTTAAAAAAACCACACCGTTTAGCAGTTTAAAAAACTTGCGCGCGAAACATGAGGAAGATGGGTTAGGAACACAGCAGGCCGAACACAGCCTAAATCCCCAACTCTCTTGTATAGCGCTTGTGCTGCAAAGACACATGGAGCGGCATGTATCTCTGTCAAGTCCTTCCTGTCTTCACTGGCACGGTCCTTCCTTGTCGAAACATAATTTCGACAATGAGAAAAGGGATAGCGGACAAACACCAAATACGATGGGTTATGAGACAAATATTTATGCAGGTTCAGGCCTCCTATAAAGAAGTAATACCCTACTCCTGTTTCGGGGATTGTATCTGTCGAGTTATGTATGTTGAAGAAAATCTATCTGCCTCTCAGGGGTCGTCTTGCTCTCCTTATATAGCTTTAGAGGATAGATTTACAAGAAAGAGACTTAACCACATATGGTATTGGTTTCCTAATCCTCATCTATAATACTCCCGACTCAGAACCATAAGTCGTTCCTTAATACACAAGGAAATATAATACTTAAGTCCTAAACCGTTACATAATCATCAAATAAAACCTATCTCCAATAATCAGTCGGATAGGCTAGCCGTGTGGGTATATGGTATCCATAATCTCCACAGTAACCCCTGGACCTTCGCAGTGGACAAGATAACTCCACCTCAAATTAGAATACTCCATAGCCAAGTGCTTCAATCCAATAAAAAAGCTCTGAAGTGCTGAAAAACTTTAATAAAATATATATCTAGGTGCATCGACTAGATGTACCTAATTAGGTATAGCCCCCGAGTATGTGTTTAGTTGAATAAACTAAACATATAGTCAAGAACTTTAATAATCTCAACCATCCGAGTGGTTTTATATAAGCAAATGCCTAGCCAAAACTAAAAGCATTTTGGAAAGAATTAGATAGCAAATAGCCTTAATAATAAAGCTTGTTGCATAGCGAATACGAGTACTGGTATCATATTGTGCACATATTGGCAAAGCTAATATGTTCGAGTCCATATAATACACACAATTTCACCATTCTTAGAAATATATGGCATTTATGATATAAAATCTGAGTTAATAAAACTCATAAATAGATTTACCAACTACCTGAAAAATTTAACCAAAATATAATTAGCCTAATCCGTAATATTAGTCTTTGATCAAAAAATGCACACATATGTGACGAAAAGCAATGATATAATATAAAATCAATTGCTGTATAAAAACCAAACAGTTCCTGCAACCTGTAAAAAGGTTACTAGGACAGTTATATAAAACTTTACTATTTGTCACCCTTCAAATTATATCGTACCAACTCCTAAAAAGTTATGTAACTGCTGTATGAAAAATTTTTGAAGGTATCGGGCAATAAAACACATGCATATTGCCAAGGCAAATTTGCTTAAGTCTCTAAAGACACATGTTAAGCCACACCTTGGATATGGGCTGTAAGCGTCTCGTGAGCCTCGGCCCAAACAAAGAAAAATGTTTCCCGATACCCTCATAAAATAACCGCCGAAACGTCGTCATCTGTAAAATCAAGGTGTGTTTGATTTTTCTGTTGTGATGAACAATTGGCATCTGAGGTTATTGGTGTTGATATTTGAAGATTATTGGCGAAGTGGTTTTTGAGATAATTGCATTTTCAGACGGTGAACAGGAGCTACTGTTTTTGTTGGGTCCGATCAGACCGGCGGTATGTGTGCGGTCAGACCGGCTAGCCCGCGGTCTGACCGGTCAACTCTGTGTCAGTTTCGGTTTCGGGTTGTTTTATTGGATATACGTGGTTAATTCATGTTTATGGCTTCTAGATGGATATTATGCATATGTAATACTGTTGTGTGCTAACAATGAGTCAAGTTTGGGATAGCTTGTGCTCGGATATGGTTTCTTTGATTGATTCATGTGTAGGTAATCTTTACGTCTCGGGAGAGTATTGCTGGTGATGGATCGGGAGTCAACTTAGAGATAAGGTGACGTCTAGACGGTTAAATATCATACGGGATACTTAGGCTAAAGATTAATGCAAGTGGTTGGTGAAGATCCCATATGACATACGACGAAGATATTGTGTGCGTATGGGATGTGGAGTCGAATTTGGAAGGAGTCCAAATTTGGAACAATTGGAATATGTAAAGTTGGTATCTTGTACGAGAAGGTTTCCTAGGTGGATTAGGACTTCTTGTATGAGTTTGGTTCGTGGCTTTAGGCTGCCTACCTCATGTATAAATAGAGAGGGAGGGTGTGATCTCCCGGTATCGCTTTGAAGAGCATTGAGTTGAAAGTTTAGTTAGGGTTTCAAGTTTAGTCGAGATTTTCGTGAGGAGTGCTGTTGTTGCACTTTGTAAACACAGAGAGAAGTAATAAAGTTGTTATCTACTTTAAGAGATCTTCAATTTGTGTTTGCTCGGGTTCGGTGGTCTAACCGGTGAGTCATAGGCGGTCAGACCGGCGAATCGAAGTGGTCAGACCGACGGCACAGCGCGGTCAGACCGGCCGATCTATTTCGGTCAGACCGATCTACATCGATTTGAGGGTAACTTTTAATTCCGCTAAAAGTTTTGGTTTTTGGGTACTACAACCATTCACCCCCCCTCTGGTTGGCTTAGTTCTTGTTCTTCGATCCTACAAGTGGTATCAGAGCCTCGTTTTTGTTCTTTGGATTTTTACCGATCTAGAGTTTTAAGCCATGGCTAACAAGTTTTCAACTAAGCCACATATTTTTGATGGTTTGGATTTTGTTTATTGGTGTGACAAGATTCAATCTTACATTATGGTTCAAGATTATGATGTTTGGCAAAAGGTTGCTCTTCCTTATGAGATTCCTGATCAAATTTCTATTGAAGCTTTGAAAACTGAATTTAATAACAATTGTAAAGCTCGTAATATTTTGTTGAGTGGAATTTCTCGTTCGGATTTTGATTGTGTGTCACAACTTAAAACCGCTCATGAGATTTGAATTGCTTTGAGAAACTTTCATCAAGGAACTACTAATATTAAAGAACTTCGTCGAGATCTTTTTAAAAAGGAATACATAAAATTTGAGATGAAACCTGGAGAAGCTTTGGATGATTATCTTGGTAGATTTAATAAGATTTTGAGTGATCTTAGATCTGTTGATTCTTCATATGACTCAAATTACACACAATCTGAGGTTTCTCGTCACTTTTTGAATGGTCTTGATATGTCTATTTGGGAGATGAATGTTATATCTATTCAAGAGTCTGTCGATATGTCTACTTTGACGTTGGATTCACTTTACACAAAACTCAAAACTCATGAGATGAATATTCTTTCTCGCAAGATAGATTCTAAGTCTAGTGCTTTGGTTTCTCCCTCGACTTCTTTGGATGTTGGTGCTTCTTCGTCAAATTCTACCGCTCTTGCTTTGATTAATGCCATGTCCGATGAGCAACTCGAACTGTTCGAGGAGGAGGATTTGGTTTTGGCTGCTAACAAGATTTCTCGAGATGTGAACAATGTCAGGTACAGGAAAAGAGGAGGTCAAACTCATTGCTTTGAATGTGGTGCACTTGGTTACATTCATGCACATTGTCCTAAGCTTGGGAGAGGCAAGAAGGAAGACAACGGTGGAGAGAAAACCAAGGACGACAAGCCCAAGTCGAACAACACGTTCAAGGGGAAGAAATTCAAGGATGTGGTCAGGAAGGTGTTAAGTCAAGTCTATACTGCTTTTGAGCCATTAAGCGACATAGATTTTGATAGTGATGAAGACAAGGAGAAGGAACAGAACATCTTCGATGCTTGCTTCATGGCTCGTGGTGAATCGGATTCAGAGTATGAGGACAATGAGGTGAGTTCTCTTGAGTAAGCTATTCTTATTTTAAGTGCAAAAAATAAGAAGTGTGAGAAGATGCATAAAAGACAAGAGTTCATGATTGAATCTCTAAATGCTGAAATTGCTAGATTGAAATCTCTTATTCCTGATGATGATGATTGCAAAAATTGTGAGATTTTAATTAATAAAATTTTAAAGATTAGAGAAATTAATGTTGCTCATGATTTGAAATTGAAATCTTCTTTTGCTTTTGGATTTGCTATGTACACACGCACATTAGATGAGTTGTTTTTAACTAAAAAATTGTTGAAAAAATATCAAGTTGCTTTTTATGCTAGTTCCTATTTTTTCTGTGATGACGGATGCACCGGGACAGCTCTTACACATGGACACTGTTGGTCCAGCTAGAGTGCAATCTGTTGGAGGAAAGTGGTATGTGTTGGTTGTTGTTGACGATTTTTCTCGATATTCTTGGGTTTTCTTTATGGCAAGTAAGGATGAGGCTTTTGGACACTTTCGGAGTTTGTATCTTAGGTTAAATTGTGAACTTCCCGGTTCTTTGAAGCAAATCAGAAGTGATAATGGTGGTGAATTTAAGAATGCTTCTTTTGAACAATTTTGTAATGAAAAAGGTCTTGAACATCAATTTTCTTCTCCTCGTGTTCCGCAACAAAATGGTATTGTTGAAAGAAAAAATTGTTCTTTGGTTGAGATGGCTAGAACAATGTATCATACTCCTAGAAAATTTTGGGCTGAAGCTATTAACACTGCATGTTATATTTCCAATCGTGTTTTCTTGAGATCAAAACTTGGAAAAACTTCTTATGAGCTTCGTTTTGGACATCAACCCAAAGTTTCACATTTGCGTGTTTTTGGTTGCAAGTATTTTGTCTTGAAATCTGGAAATTTGGATAAGTTTGAGGCACGTTCTACCGATGGAATGTTTCTTGGTTACCCCGCTCATTCTCGTGGCTATCGTGTACTTGTTTTGGAGACTAACAAAATTGTTGAGACTTGTGAAGTTACTTTTGATGAGGCTAGTCCAGGAACTAGACCAGAATTTGCAGGTACATTGTCACAGGTTCAGGGGGAGGATGGTCGTATTTTTGAAGACGAAAGTGACGACGACGACGAGGTCGGCTCAGCCGGTCAGACCGGGCACCAGGCCGGTCAGACCACGGGCACACCTTTGGTCAGACCGGTGCAGGAGACGCGGTCAGACCGGCCAGGGTCATCGGCTTCCGGTTCTGTTAATGCTGATCAGGATTGTCCTCCAGAGGCTACAACTTCGACTAGTGAGGGTACAGAACGTGAAAGAACTTCAGAAGTGACTGCTCCTTTGCACATTCAACGACATAATCCATTAGAAAAATTATTGGTAATATAGGTGAGCAGACTACAAGGTCTAAGGTAACAACTCATGATGTTTGTGCAAATTTTGTATTTGTTGCTTCTTTTGAGCCCAAAGATGTTACTCATGCGCTAGCCGATGAATCGTGGATTAACGCTATGTATGAAGAACTTGAAAATTTTGAGAGAAACAAAGTTTGGACTTTAGTTGAACCACCTTCTGGACATAATATTATTGGAACCAAGTGGGTTTTCAAAAATAAACAAAATGAGGATGGTTTAATTGTGCGAAATAAAGCTAGACTTGTTGCTCAAGGTTTTACTCAGGTGGAGGGTTTGGATTTTGATGAAACTTTTGCTCCTGTTGCTAGGTTTGAGGCAATTAGACTTTTGTTAGCTTTTGCTGCTTCAAAAGGTTTTAAATTGTATGAAATGGATGTTAAAAGTGCTTTTTAAATGGCTATATACAGGAGAAAGTCTATGTTAAACAACCACCAGGTTTTGAAAATCCTGTTTTTCCCAACCATGTTTTTAAATTGTCAAAAGCTTTGTATGGTTTGAAACAAGCACCTAGGGCATGGTATGATAGACTTAAAAAATTTTTGCTTACGAAAGGTTTCCGAATGGGAGAGATTGACAAAACGCTTTTTGTTTTTAAGCATGGTGATAATCAACTTTTTGTTCAGATTTATGTGGATGATATCATCTTTGGTTGTTCTACTCACGTTTTGATTATGGAGTTTGCTGAGACTATGCGCAGGGAATTTGAGATGAGCATGATGGGTGAGTTATCATACTTTTTGGGATTGCAAATTAAGCAAACACCTCAAGGTACGTTTGTGCATCAAGCGAAGTATACCAAGGATCTTTTGAGACGTTTCAAGATGGAGAATAGCAAGCCAATCTCTACACCAATTGGTTCTACTGCTGTGTTGGATCCTGATGAAGATGGTGAAGCTGTGGATCAAAAGGAGTATAGAAGTATGATTGGATCTTTGTTGTATCTAACTGCTTCTAGGCCAGACATACAATTTGCTGTGTGTTTGTGTGCACGTTTTCAAGCTTCTCCTCGTGCTTCACATCGTCAAGCGGTCAAGCGAATAATGTATTTGAATCATACACTTGAGTTTGGAATTTGGTATTCTACTTCATCTTCTATATGCTTAAGTGGATATTCTGATGCTGATTTTGTGGGTTGTAGAATTGATAGGAAAAGTACTAGTGGAACATGTTATTTTCTTGGTACATCATTGATTGCATGGTCTTCTAGGAAACAATCTAATGTAGCCCAATCAACTGCTGAATCAGAATATGTTGTTGCTGCTAGCTGTTGTTCTCAGATTTTTTGGCTTATTTCAACTTTGAAAGATTATGGTCTTTTCTTTGAAAAGGTTTCTCTGTTTTGTGACAATACAAGTGCTATTAACATTGCTAAGAATCCTGTACAACAGTCATGCACAAAGCACATTGATATTCGCTTTCACTTTTTGAGGGATCATGTTGAAAAGGGAGATGTTGAATTGAAATTTTTGGATACAAAATTGCAACTTGCGGATATTTTCACTAAACCATTGGATTCATCTTGTTTTGCTTTTCTTCGTGGGGAGTTGGGAATCATTCATCCTTTTGGCATGGTTTGAGGGGGAGTTTTTGTGCTCTTGATTTATCAAGCAAAAATTAAAAGAAACAAATTGAAAGAGAGCTTTGTATTATGCATATAGTTTTTTTTTTCATGCTAGCAATAATTTGAAGATTTATTTGTCTATTTTATACCTTGTATGAATTTTAGTATTTTCATAATGTTTAGATATTGCTTTTAAGGGAGATGATGCATGATACTTAAATTTCATATTTGAATTAATGAAATATGCAATATTGATACTAATGCATAGGTTGGATTGTAAATGCTTATATATATGCTTTGTTGAATTGTTATTCCTCAAATAGCTTTGAAATTGCTCTTTGTGCAAGAGAATAAAAAAACATTTATGAGAAAAAAATGAATACCGAATCCTTAGAAACAGTCTTGACGACAAGGACGTATTCGATGTGAGCAAAAATAATGGGTGCCGAATCCTTGGAAACAGTCTTGACGACAAGGACGTACCCGAAATAATTGAGCAAAATATGAAAAAGGCTTAAATAAATATGAAAAATCTCTTGGTTGTTTTGAGTTAAAGCTAATTTGGGAAAGAGTAATGATTACAATAGGTCTATATATCTGGATTTATTTTTCAACTTATGTGTTTGTAAAGATGTTGCATTATAAATCTTTTGAATTCATGAATCTTGGTTGCTTTATTGAACTTAATTGTCAAATCTTTGGTTTATGATCGTACTCTAGTTTATGCTTGCTATATAATTGATGGGTTTATCTTCTTTTTGTTGCAACACATGACATGAATTACTATATGTATGTTATTAAGCTCTTGAATATTCACCGAACATAATTCCTATGCTTGATGAAATCATTGTCAAAAGGGGGAGAAGAGTACAAAAAATGACAACCAAAACAAGCATTTTTGATGAGTTTGCCAATGTGTTCATCAAGGGGGAGATTGTAAAATCAAAGTGTGTTTGATTCTTCTGTTGTGATGAACAATTGGCATCTGAGGTTATTGGTTTTGATATTTGGAGATTATTGGCGAAGTGGTTTTTGAGATAATTGCATTTTCAGACGGTGAACAGGAGCTACTGTTTTTGTTGGGTCCGGTCAGACCAGGCAGGTAAGGCCGGTCAGACTGGCGGTATGTGTGCGGTCAGACCGGCCAGCCCGCGGTCTGATCGGTCGACTCTATGTCAGTTTCGGTTTTGGGTTGTTTTATTGGATATCCGTGGTTAATTCATGTTTATGGCTTCTAGATGGATACTATGCGTGTGTAATACTGTTGTGTGCTACCAATGAGTCAAGTTTGGGATAGCTTGTGCTCGGATATGGTTTCTTTGATTGATTCATGTGTAGGTAATCTTTGCGTCTCGGGAGAGTATTGCCGGTGATGGATCGGGAGTCAACTTGGAGATAAGGTGACGTCCGGACGGCCAGATATCATGCGAGATACTTAAGCTAAAGATTAATGCAAGTGGTTGGTGAAGATCCCATATGGCATACGATGGAGATATTGTGTGCGTATGGGATGTGGAGTCGAATTTGGAAGGAGTCCAAATTTGGAACAATTGGAATATGTAAAGTTGGTATCTTGTACGAGAAGGTTTCCTAGGTGGATTAGGACTTCTTGTATGAGTTTGGTTCGTGGCTTTAGGCTGCCTACCTCATGTATAAATAGAGAGGGAGGGTGTGATCTCCCGGTATCGCTTTGGAGAGCATTGAGTTGAAAGTTTAGTTAGGGTTTCGAGTTTAGTCGAGATTTTCGTGAGGAGTGCTGTTGTTGCACTTTGTAAACACAGAGAGAAGTAATAAAGTTGTTATCTACTTTGAGAGATCTTTAATTTGTGTTTGCTCGGGTTCGGCGGACTAACCGGCGAGTCATAGGCGGTCAGACTAGTGAATCGAAGCGGTCAGACCGACGACACAGCGCGGTCAGACCGATCTACATCGATTTGAGGGTAACTTTTAGTTCCGCTAAAAGTTTTGGTTTTGGGTACTACAACCATTCACCCCCACTCTGGTTGGCTTAGTTCTTGTTCTTCGATCCTACATCATCTTCCTCATCCTTCGATCAATGGGCGACCTTCGATGTGAAAGAATCAACACTGAAAGAGATGGTGAAAGATGGAGTCCTCCCAGCAAAAGAAATCATCGGCTAGCATCCAACGTATGCCGAGGAATTATCAACTCCAAACACCGGTGAGATTGTCGTTATCACTCATTTTTTCTACTATGGATTTGCTCTTCCTACCTTTGAGTTTTTCCACGGCATCCTTGATTACTATGGGATTAAGGTTTACCACTTGAACCCAAATTCTGTCTTGCACATTGCCATCTTCATCCATGTCTGCGAAGCTTTTCTTGGAATCCGCCTCCATTTCAACTTATTTCGCCGCATGTTTATCCTAAAAGCTCATCCAACCAAAGATAACCCTTGTGTTGTCGGTGGCGCCGAACTCCAACTCTGCGAAACTCTCCGCAAAGACTATTTTACTCTTCCCCTGAAATCTTATAACAAAGGTTGGCACGCTAACTAGTTTTACATCTCCAATCCTGTTCCTAGCTTGCCCGATTTTATCGGTCTTCTACTTATTCCCCGATCCAATTGGATTGCATTGCCAAAGGGCCCAAACTGGGTTGAAGCCAACAGCCTATTGTCAAAAATTCTGGAGATGAAAAATAAAGGGCTCCAAGGAGAACAAATCACTCAGCACTTCATCAAGTGCCGACTGATGCCGATCAAGGAAAGATCCAAACCAGCCCATGAATACGAAGGACAAACTGACCCCAACCGAGAAGACCGTGAGTCCCTAGATTTCCAAGTCTTGTGTGATCGCATGTACAAAATCTTCATCATCGGGATCGTAGTTGACTACAACAGTAAACTGCCAGTCCTTCCATATAGCATCCTTCGGCCACCCCCTCCGGTATGCAAATTCTTGATCCTTTTTCATTATCCTCTGTTTTACCATGCTTACTAGCACTTTATATATGAAAAAAACACCTTCTGCAGGCAAACGCCCTAATGGTTTCTCGACCGTTCAAAGTATACCATGAAGATCCCCAAGCCCAGCCGACTGGCAGTCAGCCGACCAACAACTGACAGATTGGTGGGCCAAAGATCAAGCCTTAAGCAAAGAATAAAAGGGATACAACCGAGGAAACAAACAAGCGTGCAGGCAAACAGAGAAAATTGGTCATCAATGACTCAGACGAAGAAAGTGAAGAAATTCTGACTCCGAGAACCAATATCAGCTCTCCAAAGCCAGCCACCTCCAGATTGGCTCCCAAAATCAGAAAATCCAACAAGTAACTCTCGTATAAACTTTGTTACGTCTCTTTGTTTGAAAATAACCTTGACTGCATTTTAAATGAAATCTTGTACAACTCCTTTGCAGAAAATCCCAAGATATTGACCCCACTGGCCAAACTGAAGTGTCGATTCCAGACATGGGGTCAGGAAACCTAGAAGCTGCAGAACCAGGGAATCAAAACTCATCCCAGAGCCTTCCAACTCCTACCTAGGAGCCCCCAACTGGAAACCAGTCAGGTTCTTCTGACCAGGCACCTGAACAGAAGCCCCCGACTGGAAAACCATGCCCCTAACAACCAGGGAGCACCAGTTGAAGATCCATCACCAATCAATGAAGATACCAATAAAGATCAATCGAGTGAAGATATTGCCGCACAAAATAAAGACCGGCCAATCCCAGACGCAGACAAGAGAGATCAAAACCCTTCACGTAGTCGTCCAGACATAATCACAGGTGAGCTACTTAATCATTTAAATCTTTATCTTGGACACACCTCTTGAATTCTTGCTACTTTGCCTATTTTAGAACTAATGATAAGAGAAGATGAAGAAATTTGCCGACTCAAATCGACTAAGGACTCGCTACCGCCAGTCAAGATTGAATGGCACGATGCTGAGGGTTGGAAACAAGGGATCATACTGAATAAGCAAAAGGAGGTTGAAGAACATGATCTGCTTATAGCCAGTCTTAATGAAGCTACCCGACTGATGAACATAAGAAAAAAATCCTCATTTTTCAATTGTCGCTTTATATGTAATCAACTGACTTATTCTTTGCATGCAAAGAATATATCGACTATCTGAAGCTAAGTAAGACACCTTGGAAAAGCTAGTGCCCCATGTGAACTCCTTAGAAAATATCCAGCAAGAGCTCAAAGAAGCTAAAGAAGAGACTATAGCAAGAGAGACAATACTGCGAGAAGAAATCAGCCAACTGCGAGATATCAACTTGGAGCTTCGCGGTTCAATCGAAGGTAAGACAAAATAACTCCATTGCATCCAGTCAACCAATTTACCACTGTTAATCCTGTGTCTTCGTGTATCAGCTCACTTAACCGAAATTGAGTCTCTCAAAACCCAATTAAAGAAAGCTGAGAACAACAATGTCAAACTAGAGACAGATAAAGCCAAAGCAATAGCCGAACTTGAAGGTAACCATACTTAATTGATTCTTGATCTGACTCAACAATGTAATTGATATGGCTTGAATACTTGTTACTTTGTAGCTAACAAGATAAAATCTCGAGCTCAATTTGATATCTTCGCCGAGAGAATCCAGAGAGCTGAAAGCATTCGAGATGATTTTGCTAATGCAACTTCTCCTATCTTAAATGCAATTTTTCAGAATGGCCTGGGATCGAGCGCAGAAGATGCTCCTGAGATATTTGAAAAGCTCAGAACAGCTCCAAAAAGATATTTGGACAATATCAACGAAGCAGCCACCATGGGTGCAAGTCTTGCATTAGCGATGACCAAATCCCTATATCCCCGAGTTGACACAAGTACCATTGGGGACGGCTTTGCTGATGGAACTTCAGATGAACAGGCCTTAGAACTGATTAGTGAAACTCAGGAGTCGGCCAAAAAGATAGCAGCTGACATAATAAGAAATTTCTAGGGATAGATGTCCATTGTAAAAAACACTTGCAAACTAACTTGTAATATATCAGCTTATATATGTTTATGTTCTGATTTGAATCTAGCTTTTAATAAAAATTCTCATCCAACGGTCATCAAGCCTAAAACTAGATTCGGTCTTCAGAAAATTTTTAGTCCTTATCCACTCGACTCAGATCAAAGCAAAAAACAATGATAAACCAAATTTAAACAAGCCATATGCAAAAGAAAATTTATACTTTACTGATATCAATAGCCCCCGACTAGCAACTCAAGAAGGTAACTTACTTGAAGTCGGCAGTCGAGAAAAGCAGAGTACAAAAGAGTAACTTTAAGTGTAATAACGCCGAAAGTGTTCAATATTCCAAGAATTTTTCACAATCGATCCGTCTTCACACTTTAGTCGATAAGCCCCATGCCTAGTGACCTCAGCGATTATGAAAGGCTCTTCCCATAACGGAGACAATTTGTGTCTATCCTTCACCGTTTGTATCTTTCTCAAAACCATATCACCAACAATAAACATCCATGATCGAACATTGCAATTGTGGTAACGCTGAAGTCCATGGAGATATCTAGCCGACTGAATAAGAGCAGCTTCTCGGGCTTCTTTCAGTCGGGTAAAATCATTCACGCTATCTTGGTCATAACGCTCCTCATTGAAATTACGAACTCGAAGAGATTCAAATTTCATCTCACTCGACAACATAGCTTCAGCCCATAAACCAAAAAGGAAGGTGACTATTCCATGGACTGACTGGGCATAGTTCATGGAATAGTCGCAACGATCATAAAACCAAAGGCAACTCTTAAACCCAACGTCTGGCATAAAGGCATAATCAATCAAAAACACGAGCCTTGATGTCTTGAAGAACCATACCATTAGCGCGCTCAACTTGTCCATTGCTCATAGGATGGGCGACCGACGCGTAGCATATCTTAATCCCAAAGTCTTCACAAAAATCCTTGAAAATTCCTGTTGTGAACTGAGTCCCATTGTCAATAATAATCCTGTTTGGAACACAAAACCGGTGCACAATGTTGATGAAGAAATCGCGAGCTTTATTAGCCGTGATCATCGCAATCGGCTTAGCCTCAATCCACTTGGAAAATTTGTCGATGGCAATAAAAAGATGCGTGAAACCTCCTGGAGCTTTCTTGAAGGGACCCACCATATCCAAACCCCAAATAACAAAAGGGCATGAAAGTGGAATAGTTTGCAACCCTTGAGCCGGGACATGGATTCGCCGAGCAAAAAACTAACAACCCTCACAAGTCCGAACAACTTTGTCCGCATCTGTAACTACCATAAGCCAGAAAAATCCCTGCCGATAAGCTTTTCCCACCAAGGTGCGTGTTGCAGCATGACTACCACATATTCCCGAGTGAATGTCTTGCAATAACTGTCGACCTTCCTTAGGTGTAACACATCTTAACAGAACACCAGACAGGCTTCTCTTATATAACTCAGAGTCGACCATGACATAACTTTGACTACGACGTCGAACTCGTTCAACTTCATCTCGATCTCGAGGTAACTCCTGCTGAGTCAAAAACTTGATGAAAGGCATCCTCTAGTCGGTATCAAGCATGGAAACTTGTTTGGTAACGTTGTCTTCAACAAACTCCTTTTTAGCAACAGTCGGCTCATAAAGGTGTTTAACAAAAACATCACTCGGAGCAGCCTCCCGTCTAGATCCAAATTGGGCCAACTCATCAACAGCTTCATTATTATGTCTCAGGACGTGAGATAACTCCAAACCATCAAATTTATCCTCCAATTTGTGAACTTTGTGACAATAAGCAGCCTTGTTGTTGTTCAAACAAGACCAATCCTTCATCACTTGATTCACCACCAACTGAGAATCTCCTCGTACAATCATACGTCGTATGCCTAGTGACATGGCGACTCGCAACCCATGAAATAAAGCTTCATACTCAGCTACATTATGTGATGCTGGGAAATGAATCTGAAGAACATACCGCAATCTTTCCCCAGTCAGGGAAATCAAAACAACTCTAGCTCCTCTGCCAGTGACCCTTTTAGACCCATCAAAGTACATAGTCCAATATTCCAACTTCTCCACAGTCACATCTCCTTGGCACTCGGTGTACTCGACAATGAAGTCGGCCAAGATATGAGATTTAATTGATGTCCGTGCCTTGAAGGTAATGTCTAACGCCATCAGTTCCAAAGCCCACTTTGCAATACGCCCCGTGGCCTCCTGATTATGACGAACATCGTTGAGTGGAAAAGATGTGACTACCGTAACCAAGTGAATTTGGAAATAATGAGCTAATTTCCTGATGATAATTAAAATTCCATATAATAATTTCTATACCTACGGATAGCCTGTCTTAGATCCGGCCAGCACCTCACTAACGAAGTAAATCGGTCTTTGAACCTTCTGGACTCGGTCTTCTTTTTCTCGTTCAACAACCAAAACCATGCTTACCACCTGGAAATTAGCCGACACATAAAGTAGTAGAGACTCTTGTGGATACGGTGAGGCCAGCATAGGTGGCATTGTAAGAAAATCCTTGAAATCTTTAAAAGCTTTATGGGCTTCAGGGGTCCACTGAAACTCATCTGTCTTCTTGAGCAACTTGAAGAAAGGCATGCCTTGTTCCCCAAGTTTAGAAACAAATCAGCTTAAAGCTGCCATGCACACGGTAAGCTTTTGAACATCTTTCTGGGTACTCGACGGCTTCATATTCTGTATAGCATTGATCTTCTCCGGGTTGGCCTCGATGCCTCGATGAGACACCATGAAACCAAGCAGCTTCCCTGACAGTACTCCTAAGGTGCACTTTTCTGGGTTTAACTTCATCCTGAAGGCTCAAATGTTTCGAAAGGTTTCCTCTAAGTCGGCAATCAAATCCTCCTATTGCTTGGTCTTGATCACAATATCATCAACATAAGCTTCCATGTTCCACCCAAGTTGAGTGTGTAAACATCTTTGGATCATATGCTAATATATAGCTCCTGCATTCTTGAGACCAAACGGCATTGTGATATAGCAGTAGGCTTCGAACTGAGTGATAAACGAAGTCTTTAAGTAATCGAACTCCTTCAAGCTGATTTGATGATATCCCGAGTAGCAGTCAAGAAAGTTCAGAAGCTCGCAGCCGATGGTTGAATCGATGACTTGATCGATGCGAGGTAGACCGAAAGGATCCTTAGGGCAGGACTTGTTGAGATCTGTATAGTCGACGCACATGCGCTATTGCCCTATGTTCTTCCAAACGAAAACTGGATTGGCCAACCAGTCGGGGTGGTAAATTTCCTTGATGAATCCTGCTGCTAACAGCTTGGCAAGTTCCTCCTTGATGGCATCTCTCCGATCCTGTGCAAAGCGGCAAAGTCGTTGTTTAATAGGTTTTGCATCCTCCTTAACATTTAATGTGTCATCAATCACCTCTGTAGGAATACCAGGCATATCGGATGGTTTGCACGCAAATATATCTATATTAGCTTGAAGAAAGGTGATGAGCATGCTTTCCTATTTACAATCTAACTCGGCGCCTATTACAGCAGTCTTTGAGGGATCAGAGGGATCAAGTGGAATCTTCTTGGTCTTCGCATCTCCTTCTCCCAACTTGGTCAATTTTTTTGTTGGAACTTCACCTTCTTCAGATGTCAATGCAGCCAGTCGGATGTCACACCCCGAAGTTTGCCTCCAGGTTAAAATCCGTAATTTAAATCACGAAAAACAAAATTTCCTTTTTAACCTAGAGCAAATTCTAATTTAAAAATAGATTTAATCAAGTGGAAATGGCACGGTGGGATTTTTCTTGAGTTCCCCATGTTAAAATACATTAACAGGATTTTTAGTGGAATTTTCAGAGCTCTAGAAATAATTTTAACCAATTAAAAACCCTCAAGCGCAATAAATAAATCCCTGGGAATTTTCTTTTTCCTTTTTCTTTTTTTCTTTTCTTCCTTTTCCTTTTTTTTTGGGCCGGCGGCCCATCCTTGTTTCCTCCCGGGCCGGCCCAAGCCGTCCGCTCGGCCGCCGCTCTCCCTCCCCCTCTCCCTCGGCCCAAGGCGGCCCAAGGCCGCCGCTGCCTCCCCGCGCCCTCTCCTTCCCGGGCTGGCCCAAGCCAAGTCGCCCAGGAAGTCCGCGCCGGCTCCCCGCGCCGCCCGTGCCGCTGACGCGTGAGCCCGCCGCGGCCGAGTCCGTCTCTGACTCGGCCGGCGCCGCCGCGCGCCCGCGCTGCCGCGAATCCCGTGAGGATTCCCGCCGCGCCGCCCCTATTTATTTCCCCTCCCAAGGCACTCCCCTCCTTGTTTTCCCCGCCGCTGCCGCCCCAAACCCTAACCCTAGCCCGTGAGTGCCGCCGTCGCCGACGTCGCCGTCTTCCGCCGGTGACTGCCGCCGCCACCCGCCTTCTCCCTCCCGGCCGCCGCCGCGCGCGCCGACCGTGCTGCCGTCGCTCGCGCGCCGCCGCTCCGCCGCTCGGCTGCTCCGGCTGCCGCCGCCGCCGTGCCGCCCCAACCACCAGCCGCTGTCGCCGCGCGTGTGGGCCGTCGGATCGGCCACTCGGGCCGATCCTGGCCGTCCCTCCCCGCCCCGCGTGGCCGCCACGTGGGCGCCGCGTGGCCGCCGCGTCGGCGCCACGCGTGCGCCATGTGGCGCGCAGCCGCCGCGGCGGCTGATGTCAGCCCTAGCCGCTGACGTCAGCCCTAAGGGTTTATTGCGCAATAAATAATTAAGGATTTTTCTGTTACAGTAAAAACACAGTTAATCTTCTAAAATTCATAACTAATTCATCCGGACTCCGTTTTAGTGCATTCAAGTTGCAGAAAATTCATAAAAATGTCTAGAATCCATTAAAAATAGTTGTGTTCTCTGTTTCAGTAGAGTTATAGCTTGTTTGCTTGTGTGCTTTGTTTGTTGTTTGTAGTTTAGTTGTTGCCGAGGTCGAACCAGAGCAAGAGCAAGGCAAGTCATACTTATTCATTTGATCATATTGTACCTAAATTGTGAAACAGTCTTATTTTTTCTCTAAATACTGCATTGTTTTAGAATGTCACCTATGGGATAGTTTACCTATTGTACTCAGCCTTATATTGCAATTACCTTATTCCTTTGATAGCTTGGGAATTAATTTGAGTAGTTGCTACAATAGAACTTGCTTAGCCTTGCTTAGAAACATTAGTTCACTAATGGGATAGTTAAAGCTTCATTAATACTTAATGATGGTTATTTCATGATGGTTCGCGATGGTTAATCATGGGCGATTTAATCATTGTTTCAACTAAAATCTTGATTAATGGTGGGTTGTGAGCACATGGTTTTGATGGTCGTGCTCATGACAATTAAGGACCGATTCACGGGAAACCCTGGAATAATTACCGTGCTTTCCACAAGCCAGTGTGGGTAATGGCTGGATTTGTAGTATAGCTTTTTCCTAGCCGACGTACCCAGGCGAGGGTGGGCGTGATGGATTTGAGTCGGCGGGGGTGTACCCGTTGCTTGGCTGCCGGATTCACCGAGGCACGAGAGGGGGCTGCCCGCTGCCGGGTAAGGGAGTTGGGGCGAAACCTGAGGTGTGGTGCGCTTGGTTAGGAAGCGTTATGCGAAGGGTCCTGTCACAGCTCCTTTTCCGGTATACCGTGGTGGTATGTTGGCACACAGTAATGTGTTGTAGGACTGTGTCTTGTGGGTACAGTTGTACACCTCTGATCAGAGTAAAACTATTCGAATAGCCGTGCCCACGGTTATGGGCGATCAACCAGATTCACCGTGATTAGTTGAACTTTCTAATGATTTGACTTAATAGAATTGGTGTAGTTCAGATGATGGTTTGGGCCTGTCGCAATGTGGTGTAGCATTGGACAGTGATGGTTTAATTATGATTAATTAATTCAACTATTTTACTGTTTTGAACTAATGTTTTTAAATGCGTATTTTATGCAAAATAGCCTTTGCAGCTCTCCTTTGTTATTACTTGCATCATTATTTTCCTTTCCGGTATGACTTGTTGAGTACAGTGGGTAGTACTCAGTCTTGCTTTATTTTCCCCACACCAGAGTTGGAGTATGTTTCAGAGGAAGACTTTTCAGAAGAGTAGGCTTGTGGCTACCGTCGAGGAATGCCTGTGGATTGGAGTCGCTACGTTGCGAGTGTTTAGTTTTTTAGAATAGATTGTTTCCTTTTTCCGCTGCAGTTTTGTAAGAGATTTTTATTGTTTTTGTAAGACGTGGATCTGTATGGCAACTTTGTCATTTGTGTACCCTGGCTGGTCCTGGACAGGGATTTTAATACACAATTTGCTTTGAAAATTCTGGTAGTGAATTTCTGGGCGTGACAAGTTGGTATCAGAGCCGACTTTGACCGTAGGACAAGCCAACTGGAAACCCTAAGAGCCCTCTAAAACTTTTCATGTGCATTTTCCCTTGATTTGAAATTGTTTTGGGAAAAATCTGGGAACTGTGGTCTTTGGGATTTTTGAAAAAAAAAATGTTCCTTGCATCAAAAATTTTCGTTTTGAGCATATGTTGAGTCCCGTTCCTTTGCCCTCTGTAGATGGCAGGTCATCCCCCGACGCACCGTGGTCAGAATATGGAAGGCTTCGTGGCAGAGCTTGCCCGTATGACTTTGGTCGTAGGTTACCTTGAAGCGCCGGAGTACACCACGATCGAGCCTCTCAGTGGCGAGTTCCCGTTCCGAGTCCGTTTGGAAGTACATGGCTTCGTGGGCACCAGTCTTCCCAATATGGTGGTCACCGCTTCAGGAGGATCTGACGAGCACGCCTGTCAGGAGGCGACTTACTTGATGATGTGTTGTGGGACTGTGTCTTGTGGGTACAGTTGTGCACCTCTGATCAGAGTAAAACTATTCGAATAGCCGTGCCCGCGGTTATGGGCGATCAACCAGATTCACCGTGATTAGTTATAATTTCTAATAACCTGCTTTAATGGAACTGGAGTAGTTCAGATGGTGGTCTGGGCCTGTTGCAACGTGGTGTAGCATTGGACAGTGATGGTTCAATTTGGATTAATTAATTTAACTGTTTTTACTGCTTTCAACTATTGTTTTTAAATGCGTATTTTATGCAAATAACCATTGTAGCCCTCCTTTGTTATTATTTGCATCATTATTATTTCCTTTCCGGTATGACTTGTTGAGTACAGTGGGTAGTACTCAGTCTTGCTTTATTTTTCCCCCACACCAGAATTGGAGTATGTTTCAGAGGAAGACTTTTCAGAAGAGTAGGCTTGTGGCTACCATCGAGGATGCCTGTGGTTTGGAGGTGCTACGCTACAAGTGTTTAGTTTATTACATTAGTTTGTTTTCTTTTCCCGCTGCGTTTATGTAAGAGATTTTTATGGTGTTTTGTAAGACGTGGATCTGTATGGCAACTTTGTCGTTTGTGTCCTGGACAGGGGTTTTTAATACACATTCTTCTTGGAATTCGGGTTAGCGAATTTCTGGGCGTGACAAGTTGGTATCAGAGCCGACCTTGACCGTAAGACAAGCCAACTGGACACCCTAAGAGCCCTCTAAATCTTTTTCATGTGCATTTTCCCTTAATTTGAAATTGTTTTGGGAAAAATTCAGGATATTTGGTCTTTGGGATTTTTTTTGGAAAAAAATGTTCCTTGCATCAAAAATTTTCTTTTGTTACCTGAGTCCTTTAAAACTGTTTTTAAAGTTGGATTTGAGCATGCGTTGATTCCCATCCCTTGGCCTGTGTAGATGGCAGGTGTTCCCCCTACGCACCGTGGTTTTCCCTTAGTTTTTCCGTTTTTCTTAGTTTGATTTCTTGTTAGATTCTGTGTGCTAGGTTTGTTGCTTCGGGTTTAGCCGATGGTCGATACCATGTGCCTATGGTATGGCTATCTTATTAAGGATTCTGCTTGCTGTTTTGAAGTGTTTTAAAATTAGATCAGAACAATTACAGTTAAATTAATATATATTAAAGTTTAGTTCTGAGCAGTCTGTTTTGTTTCTCTTCTATTTCTTTCTGCTGGTTCTTCTCCTCCAGATGGTCAACACAAGAACAAGCGGAAACACCAGCGGTCATGCGGATCCATCGGCGGGATCGCAAGCCAATGGAGCAAATAGCAACGGTCCTCCTACACTACCGGAAAATCCCACTCTTGCTCAAGTGTTAGCCAGTCAGACACAGATGATGGCGGCTATGATGCAGCAAATGCAGCAGCAACATCAACAAATGCAACAGCAGATGTTGCAACAGATGCAGCAGTAGGCCCAACAGCAGCAGTAGGCTCAACAGAACCAACCACCACCCCAATCCAAGCTGCCAAAGTTTCTTCGTGTCAGGCCGCCAGTCTTCTCAAGTACTACTAATCCCATGGAGGCGAATGATTGGCTCCATGCTATTGAGAAGAAGCTTGATCTACTCCAGTGCAATGATCAAGAGAAGGTCGCATTCGCCACCCATCAATTGCAGGGTCCCGCATCAGCTTGGTGGGATAATTATTTGGTCACCCGTCCACCCGGAACGGAAGTTACTTGGGTGGAGTTTTGCCGCAGATTCAGGAAAGCACAAATTCCCGACGGCATAGTGGCCCAGAAGAAGAGAGAATTTAGATCACTCCATCAAGGCAATCGGACTGTGACAGAGTATCTCCACGAGTTCAACCGTCTTGCACGTTATGCTCCGGAGGATGTGCGCACTGATGCGGAAAGGCAGGTGAGGTTTCTTTCCGGCCTAGATGATGAGTTGACCAACCAGCTAATCGCAGGAGATTATGCTGACTTCGAAAAGTTAGTTGACAAGGCGATCCGTCAAGAGGATCAACGCAATAAAATGGATCGAAAGAGGAAGGCAGTTCAATCCAGGGTGCAGCAAGGAAGTCAACAGAAGCCCCGGTTCATCGCCGGACAGCAGGGTGGACCCTCTACAATGATTGTGCATCAACATCGACCCTACCACCCTGGCAATTTTAACACCAACAACCCTGGTAACCGCAGCAATGACGGGGGACAGCCCAACTGTAACCCGGTTCCGCGCCCACCGATGGCCTCAGCTCCGCCAGCTTCATCAACTCAGTCCAAGAAGGAGCCCAGCAGGAAACCACTGGTCTGTTTCAATTGCAATGAGCCCAGACACTTTGCCGACAAGTGCCCGAAACCAAGGCGCGCAGGACCCAAGTTTGTTCATGCCCGCGTCAGTCATGCGTCAGCAGAAGAGGCGTAGGCTGCATCAGAAGTGGTACTGGGTACGTTTCCTGTCAATTCAATTTTAGCCATCATTCTTTTTGATTCTGGTGCTATGCATTCCTTTATATCAAAGCGTTTTGCGGGAACACATGGGTTGTCAGTAGTGGAACTTAGAACGCCTATGTGGGTTCACACTCCTGGGAATGAGATGACCACAGCTCACTATTGCCTCTCTGTGGTAATAGAAATCCAGGGTTCTAGATTTCTAGCCAACCTTATCCTTCTTGAATCCAAGGACCTAGATATCATTCTTGGGATGGATTGGTTAACAAGGCACAAGGGAGTTAATGATTGCGCTAGCCACACTATCACTCTGGTTAATGAGAAAGGAGAAGTGGTAACATTCCAGTCGCCGACACCCGAGAAGCAGAGAGTGTGCTTGAACCAAGTCGACGGGATGGAACAGACCGCAGAAGTAGGGAAAGACCTTAAGAAGTTTGAGGATATTCCCATAGTCAGAGAGTACCCTGAAGTCTTTCCAGACGATTTAACCACAATGCCACCGAAGAGAGAAATTGAATTTCGGATTGACTTAGTGCCGGGGACTGCCCCGATACACAAGAGACCCTACAGGATGGGAGCCAACGAATTGGCGGAAGTCAAGAAGCAAGTTGATGAGCAGTTGAAGAAAGGATATATTCGTCCGAGTACGTCCCCTTGGGGCGCTCCGGTGATTTTTGTGGAGAAGAAAGATAAAACCAAGAGGATGTGCGTCGACTATCGCGCCCTCAATGAAATGACCATCAAGAATAAATATCCGTTACCTCGGATTGATGATTTGTTTGATCAGCTAAAAGGAGCAACATGGTTCTCCAAGATAGACCTGCGATCAGGATATCACCAGTTGAGGATTAAAGAAGAGGACATTCCGAAGATGGCATTCATCACTCGGTATGGGTTGTTTGAGTGCACGGTCATGTCTTTTGGACTTACCAATGCACCGGCCTTTTTCATGAACTTGATGAACAAGGTGTTTATGGAATTTTTGGATCAGTTTGTCATGGTTTTCATCGACGATATACTCGTTTACTCCAAGTCCAAGGAGGAGCACGAACAGCATCTCCGCTTGGTACTCGAGAAGTTGACGAAGCACCAATTGTATGCCAAGTTTAGCAAGTGTGACTTTTGGCTCAAAGAAGTACAGTTCTTAGGCCACATCATCACCGCTCAAGGAGTGGCGGTAGACCCGTCGAATGTGGAGTCAGTTACCAAATGGAAGCCTCCGCGCACGATTTCACAGATCAGGAGTTTTCTAGGACTTGCGGGTTACTACCGTCGGTTCATAGAGAATTTCTCCAAGATTGCCAAGCCAATGACACAGTTGTTAAAAAAGGATGAGAAATTCAATTGGTCAGCAGAATGCAACAGGAGTTTTGAGGAACTTAAGAAGAAATTGGTGTCCGCACCAGTCCTAATTTTGCCGAATCAGACGAAAGATTTCCAGGTGTTTTGTGATGCATCCCGCCAAGGGTTGGGATGTGTGTTGATGCAAGAAGGCAGAGTTGTCGCATACACTTCGCGTCAACTGCGCCCACGCGAGAACAACTACCCCACTCATGACTTGGAATTAGCAGCAGTGGTTCACACCTTGAAGATTTGGCGACACTACCTCATTGGTAATCGTTGTGAGGTTTATACTGACCACAAGAGTTTGAAATATATCTTCACTCAGCCCGATCTAAATCTCCGACAACATCGATGGTTAGAGTTGATCAAGGATTATGACTTGGGAATACATTATCACCCTGGTAAGGCCAATGTGGTGGCCGATGCTTTGAGCAGGAAAAGCTATTGCAACGCTACTTTTACCGAGGGAATATATGAGAGTTTGCAACAAGAGTTTAAACATCTAAATCTGAGTATTGCAGAACACAGATTTGTGGCTACTCTGGAGGCACAACCCACGCTCGTGGAGCAAGTTCGACCAGCACAGGTCAATGACTCTGAAATAGCTAAGCTAAAGAAGAACATGAGAGTCGGCAAGGCACGAGACTTCATCGAGGATGAACACGAAACAATCTAGATGGGAGAAAGAATATGTGTTCCAGAGAACAAGGAACTAAAGGATCTAATACTTACGGAAGCTCATCAGACTCAATACTCAATTCATCCTGGCAGTACCAAGATGTACCAAGACCTCAAAGGTAAGTTCTGGTGGGTTAGCATGAGAAGAGAAATCGCATAATTTGTTGCGCTCTGTGACGTATGTCAGCGAGTGAAGGCAGAGCATCAGAGACCAGCAGGGTTACTACAACCTCTGCAGATTTCGGAATGGAAATGGGAAGAGATTGGGATGGATTTTATAACGGGTTTACCAAGAACATCAACGGGGCACGACTCCATTTGGGTGATCGTGGATCGCCTCACCAAGGTCGCTCACTTTATCCCAGTTCATACCACTTACTCGAGAAAGAAATTGGTAGAACTCTATTTGGCAAGGATCGTGAGTTTGCATGGGGTACCAAAGAAGATTGTGTCCGATCGAGGGAGCCAGTTTACTTCGAGATTTTGGCAGAAATTACAAGAAGAGTTGGGAACTCGTTTGAATTTCAGTACCGCCTACCACCCTCAAACGGATGGACAAACCGAACGAGTCAACCAGATCTTGGAAGACATGTTGAGAGCTTGCGCACTTGATTTTGGTGGGGCTTGGGACAGAAGCCTGCTGTACGCCGAGTTCTCCTACAACAATAGTTACCAGGCCAGTTTGCAGATGGCACCATTCGAAGCATTGTACGGCCGAAAGTGCCACACTCCACTCTTTTGGGACCAAACCGGAGAACGTCAGTTGTTCAGAACTAAAGTCCTAAACGATGCAGAAGAAAAAGTTAGAACAGTTCGGGAAAGATTGAGGATCGCACAGTCTCAGCAGAATAGCTATGCAGACAACCGCCGAAGGGGGCTCACCTTTGAAGTTGGGGATCATGTGTACCTTCGAGTCACACCACTTCGAGGTGTGCATCATTTTCAAACCAAGGGAAAATTAGCACCACGCTTTGTGGGGCCTTACAATATTCTGGAATGCCGAGGAGAAGTTGCCTACAGGCTTCAATTACCTTCCAACATGCTCAGCATTCATGATGTTTTCCACGTGTCTCAATTAAGGAAATGTTTAAGGGTACCTGAGGAGCAAGCGAACCCGGACCAAATCGAGATTCAAGAGGATTTGACTTATATGGAAAGACCTACCCGCATCTTCGAAACCAGTGAGAGGAGGACCAGAAACAGGGTTACCAGGTTCTGCAGGGTTCAGTGGAGCCACCATTCAGAGGAAGAAGCCACTTGGGAAAGAGAAGACGAGTTGAAGACCGCCCATCCGCACCTCTTCACCGAATCTCGGGGTCGAGATTCCGTTTAAGGGGGGTAGATTTGTCACACCCCGAAGTTTGCCTCCAGGTTAAAATCTGTAATTTAAATCGTGAAAAATAAAATTTCTTTTTTAACCTACAGCAAATTCTAATTTAAAAATAGATTTAATCAAGTGGAAATGGCATGGTGGGATTTTTCTTGAGTTCCCCATGTCAAAATACATTAACAGGATTTTTAGTGGAATTTTCAGAGCTCTAGAAATAATTTTAACCAATTAAAAACCCTCAAGCGCAATAAATAAATCCCTGGGAATTTTCTTTTTCCTTTTTCTCTTTTTCTTTTCTTCCTTTTCCTTTTTTTTGGGCCGGCGGCCCATCCTTGTTTCCTCCCGGGCCGGCCCAAGCCGCCCGCTCGGCCACCGCTCTCCCTCCCCCTTTCCCTCGGCCCAAGGCGGCCTAAGGCCGCCGCTGCCTCCCCGCGCCATCCCCTTCTTGGGCCGGCCCAAGCCGATTCGCCCCGGAAGTCCGCGCCGGCTCCCCGCACCGCTCGTGCCGCTGACGCGTGGGCCGCCGCGGCCGAGTCCGTCTCCGACTCGGCCGGCGCCACCGCGAATCCCGGCGGGATTCCCGCCGCGCCGCCCCTATTTATTCCCCCCTCCCGAGGCACTCCCCTCCTCGTTTTCCCCGTCGCCGCCGCGCCAAACCCTAACCCTAGCTCATGAGCGCCGCCATCGCCGACGCCACCGTCTTCCGCCGGTGAGTACCGCCGTTGCCCGCCTTCTCCCTCCCAGCCGCCGCCCGTGCGCCATCGCCCACGCGCCACCGCCCGCGCACGCCGCTCGGCTGCTCCGGCTGCCGCCGCCGCCGTGCCGCCCAAGCCGCCAGCCGCCGTCGCCGCGCGTGTGGGCCGTCGGATCGGCCACTCGGGCCGATCCCGGCCGTCCCTCCCCGCCCCGCGTGGCCACCACGTGGGCGCCGCGTGGCCGCCGCATCGGCGCCACGCTTGCGCCACGTGGTGCATAGCCGCCGCCGCGGCTGATGTCAGCCCTAGCCGCTGACGTCAGCCCTAAGGGTTTATTGAGCAATAAATAATTAAGGATTTTTCTGTTATAGTAAAAACACAGTTAATCTTCTAAAATTCATAACTAATTCATTCGGACTCCGTTTTAGTCCGTTCAAGTTGCAGAAAATTCATAAAAATGTCTAGAATCCATTAAAAATAGTTTTGTTCTCTATTTCAGTAGACTTATAGCTTGTTTGCTTGTGTGCTTTGTTTGTCGTTTAGATTCCGGTAATTCCGACGCTCCGGTTTACTTCGAAGTTGTTGCCGAGGTCGAACCAGAGCAAGAGCAAGGCAAGTCATACTTATTCATTTGATCATATTGTACCTAAATTGCGAAACAGTCTTATTTTTCTCTAAATACTGCATTGTTTTATAATGTCACTTATGGGATCGTTTACCTATTGTACTCAGCCTTATATTGCCATTATCTTATTCCTTTGATAGCTTGGGAAATAATTTGAGCAGTTGCTATAATAGAACTTGCTTAGCCATGCTTAGAAACATTAGTTCACTAATGGGATAACTAAAGCTTCATTATTACGTATTGGATGATTATTTCATGTTGGCTCACGGTGGTTAATCGTGGCTGATTTAATAATTATTTCAACTAAAATATTGATTAATGGTGGGTTGTGAGCACATGGTTTTGTTGGTCGTGCTCATGACAATTAAGGACCTATTCGCGGGAAACCCTGGAAGAATTACCGTGCTTTCCACAAGCCAGCGTGGGTAATGGCTGGATTTGTAGTATAACTTTTTCCTAACCGATGTACCCAGGCGAGGGTGGGCGTGATGGAGTTGTGTCGGCGGGGGCTTTACCGGTTTATCGGCTGCCAGATTCATCTATGCACGAGAGGGGGCTGCCTACCTTGGTTAAAGGTAGGGGTGAAACCTGAGGTAGGTACGCTTGGTTAGGAAGGGTTGTGCGAAGGGTCTTGTCACAGCTCCTTTCCGGTGTACCGTGGTGGTATGTCGGCGCACAGTATTGTGTTGTGGGACTGTGTCTTGTGGATACAGTTGTGCACCTCTGATCAGAGTAAAACTATTCGAATAGCCGTGCCCGCGGTTATGGGCGATCAACCAGATTCACCGTGATTAGTTATAATTTCTAATAACCTGCTTTAATGGAACTGGAGTAGTTCAGATGGTGGTTTGGGCCTGTTGCAACGTGGTGTAGCGTTGGACAGTGATGGTTCAATTTGGATTAATTAATTTAACTGTTTTTACTGTTTTCAACTATTATTTTTAAATGCGTATTTTATGCAAATAACCATTGTAGCCCTCCTTTGTTATTATTTGCATCATTATTATTTCCTTTCCGGTATGACTTGTTGAGTACAGTGGGTAGTACTCAGTCTTGCTTTATTTTTCCCCCACACCAGAATTGGAGTATGTTTCAGAGGAAGACTTTTCAGAAGAGTAGGCTTGTGGCTACCATCGAGGATGCCTGTGGTTTGGAGGTGCTATGCTACAAGTGTTTAGTTTATTACATTAGTCTGTTTTCTTTTCCCGCTGCGTTTATGTAAGAGATTTTTATGGTGTTTTGTAAGACGTGGATCTGTATGGCAACTTCGTCATTTGTGTACCCTGGCTGGTCCTGGACAGGGGTTTTTAATACACATTCTGCTTGGAATTCGGGTTAGCGAATTTCTGGGCATGACATCAGACTTCCTGTCGGCCAAATAACCTCTCATGAGATTGGGCCATGTCGCAGCTTTCCTTGTCATAGTTGAAGGCTTGCTTGACGTCGCTGCGCAGGGAGATAACCCCGCTCTGGTCTTCCGAGGATGGCATGGTAGGCTGCTTCAAAGTCAGCAACCTCGAAGCAAATGTTTTCCGTGCGAAAATTTTCAAAGGTGACTAGAAGAGTGATCTGCCCGAGTGGTGTAGACGAAAACCCTAGAATAACTCCATCGAAAGGGGCTAAACTTGGCTTCAACTCAAATCTTGGAATCTGCATCTCGTCCAATGTCTTGGTGAAGAGGATGTTAAGAGAGCTGCCACCATCGATAAGAACACGCTTGAGCTTGATGTTGCGAACAACCGGGTCTAGTACCAAGTGATATTACCCCGGGTGAACTACTCGGTCAGGGTGATCCGAACGGTTGAATCTGATAGCCACCTCCGACCATCGTAAATATTGTGGAACTTCATGCTGGACTGCATTGATTTCTCTGTCCATCAGCTTCTGCTTCCATTTTGACTCCTAGGCAAGTGGTCCTTCGAAGATATGGTTCAACTCAGCCCAGGGGTCTTGCGATCTTTTTGGCCGCTGTTACAGCTACAGTGCCATTGTCCTTTTTGGGTCATCAACTACTTCCCGATTGCTTGTCTTGACGCGATGCTTTGATGACATCGTCCGACTTGGCATAAGAGTTAGCTGTCTCCAACATCTTCTTGACCGTTCTTGGAGGTTTACACCCAAATTTGCCAATAAGTAGCTCGTTGCGGTCGCCCTTCTGAAAAGCTGCTATGATGACGTCGTCAGTGATATCTGGGATCTTGTTTAGCTTCTCTGAGAAACGCCGGATGTAATCTTTTAAGGACTCATCGGGCTTCTAGATTACATTGTAGAGATCGAAGTGTGTTCTAGGCATCTCGAAAGTGCCCTAGAAATTGGCGATGAAGTGTTCACGAAGTTTGCTCCAAGAATCGATTGAGCCCCTCGGTAGGCTAGCGAGCCAGTTTCAGGTTGAATCGGCGAGTGCTATAGGCAGATAGTTAGCCATGGTCTTGTTATCTCCTCCTGTTGCATGAATTGCGAGGGTGTAGACGGTTAACCATGACTCGGGGTCGGTCTAGCCGTCATACTTTTCAATCTTAGCGGGCTTGAAACCAATCGACCTCACTCGACGCAAGTCCCGACTGAAAGCGGGTACTCCTTCGTCGCTATTATCGGGTGAATGTCTTTGTGTTTCTCTGTCACGCCCAGAAATTCGTTAACCCGAATTCCAAGCAGAATGTGTATTAAAATCCCTGTCCAGGACCAGCCAGGGGTACACAAACGACAAAGTTGCCATACAAATCCACGTCTTACAAAACACCATAAAAATCCCTTACAATAATGCAGCGGAAAAAGAAAATAAACTGACTAATTAACTAAACACTCGAAACGTGGCAACTCCATTCCACAGGCATCCTCGACGGTAGCAACAAGCCTATTCTTCCGAAAACTCCTCATCTGATACCTGCTCCAACTCTGAGGTGGGGGAAAAATAAAGCAAGACTAAGTACTACCCATTGTACTCAACAAGTCACACCGGAAAGGAGAATAATAATGCAAGTAATAACAAAGGAGAGCTGCAAAGGTTATTTGCATAAAATATGCATTTAAAGACAATAGTTGAAAAAAGCAAAAATAGTTGAATTAATTAATCAAAATTAAACCATCACTGTCCAACGCTACACCACATCCCATAAGTGACATTATAAAACAATGCAGTATTTAGAGAAAAATAAGACTGTTTCGCATTTTAGGTACAATATGATCAAATGAATAAGTATGACTTGCATTGCTCTTGCTCTGGTTCGACCTCGGCAACGACTTCGAAGTAAACCGGAGCATCGGAATTACCGGAATCTAAACGACAAACAAAGCACACAAGCAAACAAGCTATAAGTCTACTGAAATAGGTGACAAAACTATTTTTAATGGATTCTAGACATTTTTATGAATTTTCTGCAACTTGAACGGACTAAAACGGAGTCCGGATGAATTAGTTATGAATTTTAGAAGATTAACTGTGTTTTTACTATAAACAGAAAAATCCTTAATTATTTATTGCGCAATATACCCTTAGGGCTGACGTCAGCCGGGGGGAGGGAATAAATAGGCCAAGCGGGGCGACGGCCGGGTCGGAGACGGACTCGGCCGCGAGGGCCCACGCGTCAGCGAGCGCGCGGCGCGGGGGAGGCGCGGCGGTCTTTCCGGGCGGCTCGGGCCGCGGCCTCGGGCCGGCCCGGGAAGGGAAGGGGGCGTGGGCGGCGCGCGGCTTGGTCCGACTTGGGCCGAGGAGGGGGAAAAGGATGGGCCGCTGGCCCAAAAAGGAAAAAAGAAGAAAGGAAAAAAGGGAAAAAAAGAAAAAGAATTTCCCCGGGATTTATTTATTGCACTTGAGGGTTTTTAATTGGTTGAAATTATTTCTGGGGCTTTGAAAATTCCACTAAACATCCTGTTAATGTATTTTAACTTGGGGAACTCAAGAAAAATCCCACCATGCCATTTCCACTTGATTAAATCTATTTTTAAATTAGAATTTGCTCTAGGTTATGAAGGAAATTTTATTTTTTGCGATTTAAATTACGGATTTTAACCTGGAGGCAAACTTCGGGGTGTGACATTCTCTGTCAGCATTGTTGCGTTCATGGTAACGCTGGTCCAACACGTCCCGCAGATCACTCGGCACGGGCCTCTGAGAACTACTCTGATAACTGGAATTGTTGTTCTAGCGGATCCGGTCATGGACTGGTGGTCGGTTGTGATGCTTCTCATGAGAGTCGACCGACTGATCTTGACGCTTCCTATCTTCGCGATGACGGTGTTCGTTGGATTTGCCATGTGTCTTGCTGTACTCAGGCCAACTATCGTCAGGTGTGTCCACGGTTGATTCTGCAATTTCCCGACTGGTTCCTGCGCCCAATGAAGCAGTGGCCGCAACCATGGTCTTTACTTTATCTAATATCGGAGTTACATTAGGCGGAGCCACGTCCATTATGGTATCAATGAGGGTGAGTGCCGTGACTGTGTTTTGTTGTGGCATAAGGAAGACATTGGTGTTATCAACTCGGGTCTGAAGTATGGCATCACGGACGTTACGTCCGACAAAAGCTAGATCTCGTTTCCTCCTGTCGTCTTCCTCCTTGCGTGTGCATTCCTACTCCTTGCGCCTGCGTTCCTCCTCGAACCTGGCTCGTTCCTCTTCCGCAACCCTCCAGGCGATGGCCGAGTCGGTTTCCCCAGCATCAGCCATGAAAACGCCGAAGAAGAGCGGGGTGTAGTCGTCGTCAAAGTCGGAGCTGAAGTGCTCGGTGGAGATGTCATTGAAGTCGTTGAAATCTGAAGAGCTGATATAGTCGGCGATCTCGGTGGATGAGCAGGATCTGAGAGGTTGAAGCATGACGCCGATCTCCCTGGAGGTTAACTCCGGTGTCTCACTGGAGAAATCACGCTAAGGAGTTGAATGTAGAAGACGCTCCCGATTGGTTTGAAGCCGGCATGGTAGAGAAAAGATTGAAGTAGGTCTCGGTGGCGTTTGGTAACCCAAACGGTATTGAAAGGTTTTTTCCTCTCAACTGGTTTGAATCCGAGTCGAGGAGAGAAATTTTGCCGAAGCTGTCGGTGATGAAGTCGAGGATGCCGAAGCGGTACACCTGCCCTGGGGGAAGGCGAAGTCGTCGATGCTTGATGTAGATACCATCGCGCTTGTCGATGAAAAACTTGACGCAACCCCTACCTGGCGCGCCAACTGTCGAAACCTAATTTCGGCAATGAGAAAAGGGGGTAGCACACAAGCACCAAACACGATGGGATATGGGACAAAGATTTATGCAGGTTCAGGCCTTCTATAAAGAAGTAATACACTACTCCTGTTTCGGGGATTGTATCTATCGAGTTATGTATTGTTGAAGAAAATCTATCTGCCCCTTAGCGGTCGCCCTACCCTCCTTATATAGCTTTAGAGGGCAGGTTTACAAGACAAAGACTTAACCCCATACGGTATTAGTCTCCTATTCTTCATCTATAATACTCCCGACTCAGTACCATAAGTCGTTCCTTAATACACAAGTAAACATAATACTTAAGTCCTAAACCGTTACATAAGCATCAAATAAAACCTATCCCCTATAATCAATCAGATAAGCCAGCCGTGTGGGTATATGGTACCCATAATCTCCACATTCCTGCCCTTCGCCAGCGATGATGCCCGCATCCCTCTCCTCCATTGCTAACGCCCTCTTCTTGGGATGACAATTATGGAATATTCCGTGGATAAGTTATGATCATCCATAGCAACCTTCTTCTTGTAGAATTGGAGACAACATCTCTGGTGCAGATTTGCTACTCTCTGAGTTGTGAACATCTGTGGTGCACCTGGTAGTCGTTGCTCGGATGACAAATGACAAAGAGAAGCCTAGCAGTTGCATCCATAACTAGCTAGAATCGAGATGAAGGAGGTGGACACAAACAACTCCTTCAATCTGTATAAGAAAGGGGAAGAGAAAAAAGCCTGTAGTGGTGTTAAGTAGGGATGAAAACGGAGCGGATAGTTTCTGTCCGCTCCAGAGAAAAACGAATACGAATACCGTTCGGAGTGGATAATTCTCGAATAGTTCAGTCATGGATACGGATACAAATATGGGTATTTTTCCTCCGGATACGAATAGGAATATGGTATTGGAGTTTCCGATGGATACGGATATTTGGTGAACAGAGTTATGCAGATACCCGCGGAATACATCAAACATATCCCATTTCTTTCTAATTCTAGACCTTCAACCAAGATTTTTAGATTTTAGTAGCCCATCTTACAATACACATCGACACTATCAATATTATTTAAACTTTTAAATATTTTTATAAATTATACTATGTTTTATATATTATAATATCAGTTAGATATGTATTTATACCAACACTATTGTACATGTTGTCCGTAATTAGCATTGTTTAGTTTATGATCAAACTTATTATATAAAATAAGATAATTATTTGTGATGGTATTTATTTTTATTAGAAGTTTAGGTGGTTTTCGAGTTCCAAGAAATATTTGTTTCCATAATTGTGTCTGATCATATTCAATCCTTATTTGTATTCAAGATAATTCGTATTTGTTTCCGTATCCAAGATATTCATTTTCGTATCCGGCACAAAAATATGAAAATGAATATGATATGAGCATTATCTGTTCGTATCCATTCTGTTTCCATCCCTAGTGTTAACCTGAATATGGGGCAAGCCCAACCACTAAAATCCCTTCCCCTCGCCGGTGATTGATGGTCGCTAGAAAGGGGAAAAGGGCCAGACAAGAGAAAGCATGTTACCTCACGGACTTGCAGAGAGAGAGGGGAGAGAGGAACAAAATTAAAATTTAAAACACAAGAGTTTAGGCTGAACAAAGAAATATCAATAAAGAGTAAAGTGGATAATTTAAAACATAATCATGTGCAAAGTGAACTAAAGAGAGGTTTAAATGTGCCAAATGTTGAGGAAGTAATCAAAATTTTCTTTTATTTTTTAAGCGTAATAATATACTCATTCTGGCCAAAAAAAGATTATAAGTACTACAGAAACGGTTTTTCCAGATGGCCAAAATCAATCTTCGCATGCGGTTGGGTGCCCCGCATGCACGAAAAGGTTTTTCTAGGCGGACCACTTAAGTGGATCTTCGCATGCGGCCGCTTTAAGTGGCCCGCATGCGATAATGGTTACCCGTGCATCAAATCCCTAATTGGCTATTTGGGAAGATCGTGTCTCCTATGTAATATAATACTTCTCGTTATTTATAACCAAAATTTGGAATGTTACGCATAGGAGCTAACCGAGTAGTCGTTCTTGGCACATAGTTACTACAATCTTGCATTGACAACTAAATAGTCTTTAAATACAAAACATGAAAAACATTTATGTACATATGAAAACATATATTACAAATAAACAACAGTTGCATCATAGACAAAAACATTACATTTTCACTGCGTATGTTCTTTCTCCCACTCTCTTAAGGGCTCGAATTTGTCTTCTAATGCAAGTTGACTCTGATTATCGTAGAATAGCCCAAGAGTGTTGCAGACATCACAACGGAGGAAGCGGCAAAGGTCAGCGCACAGGTTCCTTATAGTTTTGTTGTCGAACCGATTTGCTACATAAGGGATTTCAGGGATTTGTGGACAAAGAAGACAATAAATGTTAGAAAATGAATTTCAGGGATCTGCACGGAGAACAATATCCGGACTTACGCGATCGCTGGTTGTTGTGTACCTCCCGTTGACCCTAAATATCTTGCACACGTAATATCCACATAGGAAAGTTCCTGAGGGTTGTTTGAAACACTATGAACATAATAATAAGAGACCGGTCAATATGATAGCATGTAAAGATTCTATCTGAATCTGTGTTAATTGCATATGTCATTACCGGCTAGCCTTTCTTGATGTGCAGCTTTTTCCTTGTCGGATCATTCACTGGGCCGCCTCTTTTGCGGTAATACATATGTGCCTTGTTCCGAGAAAACATTTGTTGTAGTTAGTTAGAAATTTCAGAAAAGCAATTATGTATAGATCAGTTTTTTATTACTTACAAATCTAAAATAGTGAGGAACTCCATGAACGTTTCCTTGTCATAGTGTGTCGGATCCAATGCTACGACCAAATGGTCCTTTGGATACACTAGGAATAATATATAGTGGTCGCTGCAAACAAGAAAGATGAATCAAACAAGTCAATTACAAAAAATGAAGTATTACAAAAAGATAATCAGATTTACATGTTGTTGTGTCCATCTCGACTTCATCAACGGCGACAGTCTTGGCCATCTTTCATTTTGACCAACTGTTGACAAAAATCTGCATCCAGCCGATAGTGCCAAATCTGCGTTGACATGAACCTTGTCGAAACACACGAAGGCCTGGGAGATCTGCTTAGCTCCAGTGCAGGTCCTAAACCTTAATGAGATGCGGGCGTGCCAATCAGTTTGATCATGCAACTAACAAAATATATAAATTGACGATCAAATAGCCGATCAGCTGACAAGTCGGTGTAGCAATACTGGCCAAAGTAGCGGTACTAGCCGATGTCAATAGGAATTTGAGCAGGGTTTTGAGCCATCAGCTATGTAGATTCTGATGCTGGAGTAAATAACGATATAAAGATAATCGGCTAATAATGTAAAAATAATAATATAATCCAATAGAAATCAATCGGCCAATAATGATATGATAGAATAAATGCTAATCCGATGGTTAAAGTATACATCGCCTAGAGGTCTAATGTCGTTAAATCCAAATGATTAAATAATCAATGAAGCCTTTGCTGTCATCGGGTAAAACCAATTTATATGTAACCCTTATAAACCGATGCAGTGTCCAGATAACTCATCGGCTGAAACCCCGATGAAACCTTTATCAGCAATCAAAGAGCAAGTTAGTTCTTACAATTCCAAACACAACTTAGTAGCTCAAACCCAATTTATGCAGCACTAAGTATGAAAGGAAGTATAAGGTCTAAACAATCAAGCCTTTGATTGATTTTCAGGGTGGTTATGTATTAAATTTAGCCAAGACAGTAAAACCATCAAAGAGAAATTTAACGCATCAAATAAGATCGGCTAACCCTCTGATGAAACATTAGCATGAACCTATCGGCTTAACAAGACTTAGATTATCAACAACAATCTAGTAGGTCGAACCCAATCAATGCAGCATGAGATTGTATATAATAATCTAATACTCAATAATCTAATAAATCTGTCTAATGTGATGGATATAACAAATCTATCTAAAGCATAATTGTGATTGTAGAGAAATATCGGCTAAGACAGAAGATCAGACCTAAACGAGACAGTCCCAGCTAAACCGATGCGTCACTAAACACAATGCTATTAAAGATAGAATCAAAATATCAGGTAGGAAAATATATCAACCACACCAGAGTGATCCAAGAGGTTGAAGCGATGCAGCCTTGAACAACACCAATGTAGCCAATACATTCACCGGGGCCAACGAAACGTTGGACTTACCCCTTCGCCGGAGATCGAAGTCGATGCAGCCCTCCGTCAGGTGCCAAGTTTCGCCTGTTGATAAGCAAAACCTCATAAAAAAGGGTGGCGATGCGCCGAGAGTAGTTGTATTGATCGAGAGATAGTTTACATAGACCCCGGGTGTACATATTTATACCCATAGGCCGATAAGAGTCCTAATCAGACACGACACAAACTTTCCTAAAGATAAAAGAAAAAACATAAGTCCTGATCGGACACTAAACACATTTTCCTAAAAATAAAACGAAACTAATGACTCTGCCTAATTAATAGATAAATTGCCACGTTGCATCCTCTTCAAACTTGGCATCTTCTGGATAAGCTTCCTATAATTGATTAATTTCCTTAACCGCATCCATCAAGAATCCAACTGCTGGCGGCTAATAAATCCCATCGGCTGATTCCAGGACTCTGAAGCCGATACTGACTCTAGGCCAATGACGATTTCAGGGCTTACCAAATTTTGGTGCTAACACTGATGTCGTATAACCATCTGCACAAACACATCGTGTAGAACCATTAGGCGCCTATGATCTCCGGACAAGCTAGTTAACTATAAAAATGGGCTAACAATGTTCCGGACTTACGGCCTGCTCAATAGGTAAGTAGTTAGGGTCATCATCACGAGGGGCCACTTGTGTTATTTTCAATGGAAAAGGATCACTTGATGAGGACACAACTAACTCAGATATAACCATGACTACCTTGTGTATTAATCAGCCAAAGGTTAACCAGTTCTACATAAGATTTACTTGTTATATTTTTGAACATACGTTGCTACACAATGAGTTTTGTTTGTTTTCATTTGCAGAGGTACTTGCTTGGATGAAGGAAAAGAAGCCGAGCATAACGAATGCATGGAATATCAAAGAAGTTGATTGGGGACCAAACCAAGACCTTCTCCAAGTCGACTTCGGATGCAATTCGGAGTCCAGGACCAGTCTGCACTAAAACGGGCGCCCAGGTCGCATACGTGCTCGGATTGGGGCATTCTTTATATGGATGGAAAGCTAAGAAGATAACCTTTCCAATGGTTCTGGTCCCATGTCCAAATTCATTACGAGTCATCAAGAATTGACCGAACAAATTGACATTCAGAATCTGTCCCGGCGCTGCGACGCCGTATTTGGGCCTTTGGGCCATGTATCGTGTTGGAGCCCATTAGGGTTGCGTCAAGGGGTGCTTGCACGACCCTAAACTCCATATATCAGTAGCCGTCGCTATCTTTGGGTTTTGGATTTTGCTTAGATTAATCTGTCAAGAACAGTTTCGCCGCTAGATCGGTTTGTAAGACCCCAACTTGTGAGTTTAATCATTCATCTGCAATTTTGGTTGTATTCTATCTCGTTCTTGTTTGTGTTCTTCGATTGGCAAACAGGGAAATAGCCTTCTCGGCGAGGTCACCCGCGTTTCGACACGGGTGATAACCAGAGGAGACGAGGTGCTGCGATTGCGGGGCTCAAGAGCGTGCGCGTTCAAGAAGCCGGATCGATTTGTGTCACGACTCCGTCCAAATCGTTGTTTATCAGAACCTTTTGGAAGGTCGGGAACTCTAGTGCACATCATCACTTGGTGTGCACGATGTTTTTTCATTAGACGTCACATCGTGATCTTTGCTACTGACTTTGTCTTCACCTTCATCACGTGCTATGGGTGCTTTGGTGGGAATGATGTCTTCACATGCTATGGGTGCATTCAAGGGAACGTTGTCTTCAGGTGCTACGGGTGCGTCAGAGGGAGCTCTGTCGTTCGACATTTTTGGCATGGTCGTTCTTCACAATAAAAAATAAAGCATCTCAAATGTGACATCAAAACATCTATGAATTTCATTTCTCTAATTGTTTTGACATCTGTAATATGTAAAATCATTTCTCTAATTTCATTTCTCACATCAAATGTCACATCGTAAAATTTCACTTAATTATCATATATATATGTACCCACATATAAAAAAATTTGCATATAATTATCATATCTACTCTTATATCAAAAATTTGCAAATAATTATCATATCTACTCTCATATCAAAAATTTGCACATATTTATCACATTTAAAAATTATCAAATCTAAAATCACATCAAAGAATTCCACATAATTATCACATCAAAAAAATCACATGTACTCTCATATAAAAAATTTGCACATAATTAACACATCAAAGAATTTTGCACACACTTATCACATCAAAAAAATACACACCAACCCTCATATCAAAAATTTGCACACAATTATCACCTCTTAAAATTGACATCTACTGTCATATCAAAAATTTGCACATAATTAACACATCCAAAAATTCACATCACAAAGTTGCACATAATTATCCCATCTAAAAATACACACCAACCCTCATATAAAAAATTTGCATATAATTATAACATCTTAAAAATTGTCACATAATTATCAAAAACATGCACATAATTATCACCAGAGAGGAGGTGGGCAGCGGCCGGCATGGAGGAGCTCAAGAGGAGCTCGCCGCGGCAACCGGCGAGGAGGAGGCCAACGAAGAGGTTGCGGCCGGTGAGGATGGAGGTGGAGAGGAGGGTGGCGGCGGCGCAGAGACGGCAACCCGGTGGCCGGCGCGGAGGACGTCGATGGGCGGTAACGAGGTGGACCATGAAGAGGCGGCGGCTAGCGTAGAGGACATTGACGAGCAGCGACGAGGTGGGCGACGAAGAGGCGGTGATCAGCGTGGAGGCCGGTGATGACAACCCGGCTCCTGGCTTGGGGGTGACGGCCGGCGGCGTGGGATCTACCGAGAGGTCGATGGCGACTAGGCGACGCAAGTAGAGGTGGCGCCGAGCGACGGGCATGGAGAATTTCGACAGCCAGGCAGCTAGGGTTTGCGGGCTCCGGGGCTCGGAAATTTTCTAAGTCTCGCGCCTAGCTTTTATAGGGCACTATCATCGCATGCGGTCCACCTAAGAACCTGCATGAAAAGATCATCTTTGCACACAAGCGGCTTAAGAAGCCCGCAGGGAAAGATCATTTTTCCATGCCGCCGACTAAGCCACCTGCATGCAAAGATAATCTTTCCATGCGGGTGCTTATATGACCCGCATGCAAAGAATGGTCTTTCCATGCGGGTTGTTAAATCGTCCACATGCAAAGTTATTTTACAAAATTTTGTTCTGAATTTGTTCAAATTAGTTAAGACTGGTAATTATGGTAATTATATGTAATTGATCACAATTGATTGATTACAACTGTAATCATATTTTAAAATGGTATCAAAAATCTCTAAATCCCATTTAAAATTAGCAAATTCAACTGCATTGTCTACAAAAATAAAGGAACTAACATGGCTTGGATTCATTCGACACTAAATACATGCATTTCGAAATATGACTTCATTACAAAAGAAACTTTCGCTTAACATTTTTTTGCAACACCATCAGGGCACAGGTACGAAATATTCTCTTCGTTAAGGGTTTGCTCTGTGCGCTTGATCCGCTTAGGAAGATTGGTGAATAATGGTATGTCGTCGTATTGGTTGTAATTAGCTGCGTCTTCAATGTTATCAATTCCAACAATGTGTTGCTTTTTGGGTACAGTAATGTCCATCCTCTCATCTGAACGGTCCTTTACATAGAAAACCTATGCCACACACTCAGCGAGGACCCACTGATCATCCTTGTGCCCTATTTTACTATGGTCAACGATCGCTAGGCCATAATCATCTAGAGAAATGTCTGTTGTGTCTTTTACCCATTAGCATCGAAGCACAGGGATCTCAATGTTTAGTCCATAGTCAAGTTCCCAAATTTCCTATATGATCCCGTAATACGATTTCTTCTGACCCGTTGTGTCAAACGCTTCGACACGAACTCCACTATTCTGGGTTGTGCTTTTCTTGTCCCTTGTTTTCATGTAAAAGGTATATCCATTGAGGTCGTACCCTTGGTAGGAGGTCACAAGAGGAGACGGACCAGATATCAGCCTTTGTAATGTTTTCTCCTTCATAGAATCACCTACTGGCGGGTTATAATCCTTAAACCATTGAGGGAAGCGACACTTCTGCTCTTTTGAGACCAAATCAGCGGATCGTCCGGGGTTGTAGGCTCTGATCTCTTCCATGTGTTTTTCAATAAATGGCTCAATGATAACAAGCTATTGTGGTACACTGTTGTGTGCCTCCGACACTGCTTTGTAATCATTATTAAACAACCGGTTCTTGCCTACAGTCACCTTTCCAGTTAATCTTCCCTCGTGTCTACGCATGGGTATTCCAATCGCATTAACAGCCTTTACGTAATCCATACAACACTCAACTATCTCTTCAGTTGTGTATCCCTCTATCATCGATCCCTCTGGGTGAGCATGATTGCGGATATAACCTTTCGGAATTGACATCTACCGCTCATAAGCCCACATTTGATGTAAGTACAACGAACCAAGTATAATAATCTGAGGGATGATGTGAACAATCACATGCTCCATCATATTGAAATATGATGGAGGAAAATACATCTCAAGCTGGCATACGATCTCTATTGCAAATTTTTTAAGTGGGACTAATTCTAGAGGATCAAAGACATTTTGTGAAATTCAATTGAAAAAGTAACATAACTTTGTTATCACTACCTTAGTGTGGACTGGTTTGACTGCCCTTATAGCAATAGATAGTGTTAACGACGAAATTTGGTAAATCATGTATTGGATTCAGAGTTAAAGCCGAAGTCGATTGGAGGAGATAAGCGATTACAGAAACAGAGTATGAATCGGCTGCAAGCCAAATCGGCTACGGTGTTCATCGGCTGAAACAGAATCGGACAAGGATAGCCGATGTAGCCGATTCCGATGAGGAGATGGCAGGATCATTGTCGGGTTCGGTTGGTGTGCTTCATGAGGATTGCCACATGCGGATTGAGTCCAAAGAAGGCAATTGTATCTATTAATTAGAATATTTGTTAGTTTCTTTTTATCTTTAGGAAAGTGTGTTTAGTGTCCCTTAAGGACTTTATGTTTTTCTTTTATCTTTAGGAAAGTTTCTTTCTTGTCCTACAAGGACTAGTATCTCCCCATGGGTATAAATATGTACACCCGGGGTTATTGTAATCTATCAACTCTCGATCAATACAATTCGGCGCATCGCCACCTTTTACTCTGTTACGGTTTGTTTATCAACCAGCGGAATTTGGCACCTAACGCGGGGCTGCATCGGCTATAGATCTCCGGCGAAGGGGTAAGTCTAATGTTTCGTCGGTTCAGGCAATTGTATCATCTACGTCGGCGTCGTTCAAGGCTGCATCAGTACATTCGACCTCTTGGATTGCTCTGGTTTGGATAATATATTTGCCTGGCTATTTATCATATGTCTTCTGTTAATCTAGTGTTAGCATCTCGATTTAGTTTTATCGGCTGCTTCTCGTTTTAGGGTTTCTGCCGGTATCGGCTAAATCGTCTTGCTAGATTAGATTAGCTTAGGCATCTACCACCCTGAAAATCAGTCATGGGCTTGGTCATCTAGATACCGTGTTTCTTTGCATACTTAGTGCTGCATCAGTTGAGTTTGACCTACTAAGTCGTGCTTAGAATCATGAATCTCTAGCCTGTTTTTTGATTGCCGATAAGGGTTTCATCGGGGTTTCAGCCGATGAGTTATCTGGACGTTGCATCGGCTTATAAGGATTGCATATAAGTTGAATTTAGCCGATAACAACAAAGGTTTCACTGTTTAATCTAATCTTGTGGATTTTATGGCATTGGATCTATGTTAGACTCACTTCATCGGCTATGCTATGAATATATATAATCTCTCTCTTGAGATGTTTTTAGACATAAGTGATTTATACTGTCTCGGCGCCCTGTCCGATCTATCCCAATCACTTGGTTTAAATATATTTTGAGATTTAGATTATGTATCATTGATATCTACAACCGATCGAGTATGTCTAACTTTCGTTTCACTTTATCAAGTCATTGCCGATCTAATGCATATTATCATCAGCCGATTGTCTCTTTGTCATTATTTACATCAAGTGTCAGAATCTACATTGAACACATAGCCGATAGCTCAAAACCCTATCGCTATCGGCTGTTATCAGGATCGGCTGGAAGTACTAGATCTTGTCAGTTGCAGGATCAAACTGACTGGCACGCCCGCATCTCACCAAGATTTGGACCTGCACTGGAGCTAAGCAGATCTCCCAGGCCAGTGTGTGTTTTTTGCATCAACACGCTTTTGGCACACCCAGTGGGACACGAGTTTTCTACTCAACATGTCTGAAGAAGAAGTCAATGCCGAGAAGGAACAATCTCCTAAGCCGATGGATGAAATTATTCAAGAAAGAGTTAATGAAGCAGTTCATTGTACTTTATTTGATCAGTCTAGAGTTTTGATGAGTACATTACAAGATGTGATCAAGAAGATAGTTCCTGAAATAGTTGCTCAAAGAAATCAGCCAGGGGGGCAAATCGGTGAACAACTTCAGCATCCTCGGCAGCAACAATATCGGCTCAGGGGGCAAGCATATCAGTATCAACATGATGAGCCATATCAACATCGGCTAGAAGAATTTCATCAACATGGGCATCAATATAACAATGATTTGGCCGATGGAATTGCAAAGGTAATAGAGGAGCAGTTTGGAATGAAGCCCAAGGAACAAACTTCTGTGTATCGGCTGCCATATCCTGAGTGGTTTGATACGGTGTCATTGCCACATCGATACAAGGTTCCAGATTTCTCCAAGTTTTCAGGGCAAGATGATATATCTACAATGGAACACATCAGCCGATTCTTAGTGCAATGTGGGGAAGCATCGGCTGAGGAAGCTCTGAGAGTTAGATTTTTTCCACTGTCTTTGACTGGATCGGCCTTCACATGGTTTTCATCACTACCATCAAATTCCATTAGAAGATGGGCTGAACTTGAGAAGCAATTTCATGACTACTTCTTCGCTGGCGTCAGTGAGATGAAGCTTTCAAATTTGATATCAGTGCAGCAGCAAGAAGGAGAATCGGCTATGGAATATATACAAAGATTTCGTGATGTCCGCAGCCGATGTTATAGTTTGAATCTAAGCGATGAGCAGCTAGCAGATCTTGCATTCCAAGGGTTATCAGCACCTATCAAGGATAAATTCTTTTGCCACAAGTTTGACAGTCTAGCTCATCTAATGCAGACAGTATTGGCTCATGAAGGCCGATTGCAAGAAGCGAAAGAGGATCAATTTTGGAGTCATAGAAGATAATTTTGAAGCATGAGTTCCCATACTCCAAAATTGGGGGCATGTGTTAACGACGAAATTTGGTAAATCATGTATTGGATTCAGAATTAAAGCCGAAGTCGATTGGAGGAGATAAGCGATTACAGAAACAGAGTATGAATCGGCTGCAAGCCAAATCGGCTACGGTGTGCATCGGCTGAAACAGAATCGGACAAGGATAGCCGATGTATCCGATTCCGATGAGGAGATGGCAGGATCATTGTCGGATTCAGTTGGTGTGCTTCATGAGGATTGCCACGTGCGGATTGAGTCCAAAGAAGGCAATTGTATCTATTAATTAGAATATTTGTTAGTTTCTTTTTATCTTTAGGAAAGTGTGTTTAGTGTCCCTTAAGGACTTTATGTTTTTCTTTTATCTTTAGGAAAGTTTCTTTCTTGTCCTACAAGGACTAGTATCTCCCCATGGGTATAAATATGTACACCCGGGGTTATTATAATCTATCAACTCTCGATCAATACAATTCGGCGCATCGCCACCTTTTACTCTGTTACGGTTTGTTTATCAACCGGCGGAATTTGGCACCTGACGCGGGGCTGCATCGGCTGTCGATCTCCGGCGAAGGGGTAAGTCCAATGTTCCGTCGGTTCAGGCAATTGTATCATCTACGTCGGCGTCGTTCAAGGCTGCATCAGTACATTCGACCTCTTGGATTGCTCTGGTTTGGATAATATATTTGCCTGGCTATTTATCATATGTCTTCTGTTAATCTAGTGTTAGCATCTCGATTTAGTTTTATCGGCTGCTTCTCGTTTTAGGGTTTCTGCCGGTATCGGCTAAATCGTCTTGCTAGATTAGATTAGCTTAGGCATCTACCACCCTGAAAATCAGTCAAGGGCTTGGTCATCTAGATACCGTGTTTCTTTGCATACTTAGTGCTGCATCAGTTGAGTTTGACCTACTAAGTCGTGCTTAGAATCATGAATCTCTAGCCTGTTTTTTGATTGCCGATAAGGGTTTCATCGGGGTTTCAGCCGATGAGTTATCTGGACGTTGCATCGGCTTATAAGGATTGCATATAAGTTGAATTTAGCCGATAACAACAAAGGTTTCACTGTTTAATCTAATCTTGTGGATTTTATGGCATTGGATCTATGTTAGACTCACTTCATCGGCTATGCTATGAATATATATAATCTCTCTCTTGAGATGTTTTTAGACATAAGTGATTTATACTGTCTCGGCGCCCTGTCCGATCTATCCCAATCACTTGGTTTAAATATATTTTGAGATTTAGATTATGTATCATTGATATCTACAACCGATCGAGTATGTCTAACTTTCGTTTCACTTTATCAAGTCATTGCCGATCTAATGCATATTATCATCAGCCGATTGTCTCTTTGTCATTATTTACATCAAGTGTCAGAATCTACATTGAACACATAGCCGATAGCTCAAAACCCTATCGCTATCGGCTGTTATTAGGATTGGCTGGAAGTACTAGATCTTGTCAGTTGCAGGATCAAACTGACTGGCACGCCCGCATCTCACCAAGATTTGGACCTGCACTGGAGCTAAGCAGATCTCCCAGGCCAGTGTGTGTTTTTTGCATCAACAGATAGGAAGATCGTTAGCATCCTATGACAGTCATGAGCATTGTATCCGGAGATGGTCAAATCATTCATTGAGACTAACTTCCTGATGTTCGATGAGAAATCAGTAGGCACTCTCACCCCATGCAAGCATCTACAGAATGTATTTATCTCTTCTGGTGTCATCGAGTAATAAGCGGGAGGAATCTCTATCTTTCCATTAGATAGCTCTTTTCGGTGAAGGTCTTGCCTTATGTCTAAATTTAACAGGTCGTTATGTGACTTCAGTCCATCCTTCGTCTTACTCGAGATGTTTAGTAAGGTGCCGATGGTGCTATCGATTACGTTCTTCTCGAGGTGCATGACATCAATAGCATGACGAATCTCTAGGTCCTTCCAGTACGGCAAATACTTGAAGAAAATTGATTGCTTCTTGAATGGCAATGTACTTTCTTCCTCTCCTGCTTTCTTTCTCTTTGTTGCCTTCTTTTTTCCCTTCTCGAAAATGACATTTATATTCTTTGTCATTTCAAACACAACAGCACCACTTCGTGTTTCAGGGGCAGTCGCGGTCTCTATTGTCTTGTCAAAAAATCTAGCCATCATACGATACTTGTGTTTTGGGGGTAAGAACCATCGATGTCGCATGTATCCTATCTTGCCTGAGGACGTCAGATATATCTGCGACGTGTTCTCCAGACAGATAAGACATCCAGTCTTCCCTTTAATCTAACCGGATAGGGAAAAGTTTGTGGGTAGGTCATTGATGGTAACAAATATGATAGCATAGAGTAAAGTACTCCCGTCGGTACTCATCCCATAGTCGTAGCCCTTCTTTTCAGAGATATTCCATATCCTCCATCAAATGTTCAAGAAAGACATCTATGTCAATGCCAGGTTGCTTTCGGCCTTGTATAAGGATAGTCATAAGAATATATTTTCGTTTCTAACAAATCCATGTCGGAAGGTTGTACATGGTAAGCAGAACTGGCCAGGTGCTGTGTGAGCTGCTTAGGCCACCAAATGGGTTCATGTTGTCCGTGCTCAACACAAACCTTACATTTCTCGGATCAGAAGCAAATTATGGATGTAGTGAACCAAATGTCTTCCACTGGCGACATCGGCGGGGTGTTGAATCATACCATTTGTCTTCCAGTTCTCTTGATGTCATCTCATCAACTCAGCATCATTAGGATTTTGAGAACAAGTGCTTCAAGCGATCTTTCACTGGCAGGTACCACATCACCATGGCCGGAATATTTTTCCTCGCATGCTCCAATGAATCTGGGTCGACAACCTCACTCTTAGTGGACCCGTTTCCCCTTTTGTACTGACTTGTCCCACACGTTGGACAACTATCCAAGTCTGCATATTCCTTGCGATACAGTACATAGTGATTTACACATGCATGGATCTTTTGAACACCTAGAGATAACGAACATATCAGTTTCTTCACTTGATAGGTGTTGGATGGCAACAATTTAGGCTTAGGAAGCATAACTCTCAAAAGACGGATGAAATCGTTGAAGCTGGTATCAGACCATCCATGGCTAGCCTTCAATATGAGAAGCTCTAGCACCAAACGCAATATAGTATAATCCTTGTCATATCTCTTGGAATCGTCGTAAAGAAAATCCTCTGGTTCACCTAGAGATAACGCTGATTTCGGTAACACTTCCCAGTTTTCTAAGCCTCTTGTTGTACCAGTTAGCACCTCTGATTCAGCATGACGCAGCATATCCTCCAAATCGAAATCAGCCTCCAAATCATCACTACCGGTGGAACCGTCTTCTTCTATCCTTTCATGAGCCATGTCCTCGATTGTAAAATTCTCTGTCTCATCCATTTGAAAAATGAACTTTTCACCTTTCGCATTACCAATATCTTCAGGAGTGGCGATTTTCCCGTGATAGGTCCAAACCTAATAATTGTCCATGAATCCATGCTCCACTATGTGTCCTAAAATTTCACTCGGATCTCTCAATAATTTCTGATTCTAGCAATCAAAGCATGAACAAAAATTTTCCTCATATTCTTCCTCAAAGCATGTGCCTTAGCCTGGTCAAAAAATTTAGATGCTTCCTTCTTGAACGCCCGATGAGTTCTTCGAATCTCGTACATCCATGCCCGCTTCATCTAAAAAAATGCAATACGAATAAAATTAGAGCACACGTATTTGCACAAAACATGCAAATGCATGTATCTCCTCAAATTAAAGCCAAAATACATTAAAGTAGTATGCACTAGTTATTATAAGAACAATTCGCTCATCAAGACATTCTATTTGACAAGATTTTGCGAAAAAATCTCAAAAAAGTCCACTTATAAAAATGCGAAATTCGTCGCATTGCGCCGACAAAATTTGAAATACTGTTAACAGCGGATTTTCGTAATCGACTCGAAGAAGAAAGAGGAAACTGAAGCGGAGAAGGGGAGCTAAGTTGGAATCAAACCAGGTCTCGTATCGGACACAGTTAGCATATCGGACTCAATGAGGTGCTGGCAGAAAGACCGTATCGGCCGATTCGGATTTGTATGGTTATCGGCCGATAGAGGTTAGAAGTTGACAGAGTCAGCATGGACTTGGTCTGGGCTCGAGATAAGCTTCAAGGAAGTTGCAAATGGAGATAAAGCTCGGTTTTAGGCAATTATATCTTGTAAATCAAGTAGGTTTAGATCTAATCTGTGGCAAGAGTCTGCCGTAAAGACTTGTTTGTTAGTTATAGATAAGATCGTGTCCTACAAGGACCCTGTTGTAATCTCGGGTATAAATATCCCGGTAGCTTGTACATAGAAACTCTCTCACAACTCAATACAACAAACCAGTTTCAATCTACTTCGGCGCATCGCCAATCCTCGCAAGAGGTTAACTCTCGACGAGTTCTTGCCTTCCCAGAGCAGAGGTAAGAACTCGTACCTGACGATCTACATTGTCGGGGCTAGCGTGTCGCTTTAGGCACGTTAAGCCCTGGCGATGTGATCGTCGTCTATCATGTTTTAGCTAATCTCGACGTGGTTTTCTAATTCTATCTTGCCAGCGGTTGACTCGTTTTAGGGTTTATTGCCGACGATGGTTGAATTAGCTTGCTCGTATAGATTGTCTGAAGCATCTACCATTCCCAAAAGCGATCGACGGCTTGATTTTCTTCGTGTTAAGTCTCAATTCACACTTTGAGTTGCTATCGACCTTAGTCTTGTTTTGAGATCTAACTCGAAGCCTGCTTTCGGTTGTAATTAAGGATATCACCGGGGTTTCAGCCAGTTTTACCTAATGCATGTGATTAGATATGTTTTTGCATGTATTTGCCACCTATATATGCGGATTGGTGAATATAAATATATCGGTTACAGGGTATTCTTAGGATTCCTTTGTGATTGGTGTATTTATATTGGCCGATTGGCTTGTATAAGTTTGCACTAGAGTATTAGCTGGTGTGTTTATTTTTGTGAAACCCTCATCGGCCAATTCTAGTAGTTTGCTATATATGTTAGTATGGGCCGATGAGATTAGATCTGTTTTTATCAGTTCAATCTTATGATTATTTTGAGTAAGCCGATATAGCTTTGCCCTATCGGCCAGGCCTTCACGATGCAGCATCGGCCTATCGGCCGATCGGCCATCGTTTCTAACATGGTTTACTTGTTTATTCTTGTTGATTGCAGATCAAATCAACTGGCACGCCCTACACGCACCTAGGCAAGCCATTGGACCTGCACTGGAGCTAAGCAGAACTCCCAGGCCGCCGTGGAAACATGGAACCCGTTTTGTTGCAAGGCGGGTCTAAATTCTGCGCCAACACGCTTTTGGCACGCCTGGTGGGACATCAAGAACGCAAGCTTTGCAACAGCAACAAGATCACCTCAAGATGTCAAAGCAGGCCGAGATCTCCGAGGAGAACGTCGTCTCCGTAACCGTCGACCAGCTCAACACAAAACAAAAAGCCGAGATGGAGAAGCTGGTTGAGTAGTTCCAGAATATGTACTTGCAAACATATTCTAGGACTCGGCAAGGCACCTTGATCCAGAAGTCTAAGGTAGTAATGCCGAGTCCTGGAGATGGAGCTAGCACATCGGCGGCGACACATGACCACACCGTTAAGACCGAGGATACTGCGGCGCCGACGTTGCAAGACAGGATTGACTCCGCAGTTCATTCTGCGCTAATCAACCAGTCGGGGATCCTGGTGAACTCATTGACCAATACGGTCAAATCGATCCTAGATGGATCGATCCACCAGTACAAGCCTCAAGGCCCAGTTTATCCACCGGAGAATAAGTTCCCTGCCTAACGGATCTTGAGGAACGACCTGAGCACGACTCAGCAGACGGCGCCAATGCCACCCCCATCGGCGCAGCCAACAACGACACTGCCGTTGGTCCTCACCAGGCAGACAGGAGGGAGCCCTCAGCACATCACGGAAGAGCAATATGCGCAATGGACCAAGGGGAAGCAACCAGTGATCGAGCCGATGTAGCAAGTTCATGTCAACCAGCCATCGGCCGGACAGCCACAAGCCCCGGTGTTCAACAATCTTCCACCACAGGCTGCTTACAACACGCCACAAGGCTACCAGCAGCACACCGCAGGGCAGTATGGCGCGCAGAACCTTGATCACCATTATCAGCCGTACTTCCCCAGGCAGTATCAAGCAGAGGGCTTGCAACAATCATATCAGCAAGACCTGCCGCATCGGCCCGCAGGATACTGGGCTGATATGATAGCCGAAGTGATGCGAGATCAGTTCGGCTTGAAGCCCAAGGAGAATTCTACGGTGTATCGGCACCAGTACCCCGAGGAATTTGACAGAGTGCCATTACTAGGCCGATACAAGATCCCGGACTTCTCCAAATTTTTGGGGCAGGACAACGTCTCGACATATGAGCATGTGAGCCGATTCCTAGCACAGTGCTGGGAGGCATCGGCTATCGAGGCGTTGAGGGTGAGGTTTTTCCCTCTGTCCTTATTAGGGTCTCATCGGCCCATGTTAGTATGCGTATAACAAATTAATGGAATCGGCCGATGAGGGTTTCACGAAGATAACTACACTAGCTATTACTCTAGTGTAAACTTATATGAACTAATCGGCTAATATAAATACACCAATCACAAAGAAGTCTTTAAGAATACTCTGTGACCGATATGTTTATATTCGTCGATCCACATGTATAAGTGGCAAACGCATGCAAAAACATGAATAATCACATGCATTAGATAAGACCGGCTGAAACTCCGGCGCTATCCTTAATTACAATCGAAGACAGGCTTTACGTTAGATCTCAAAACAGGACTAAGGTCGATAGCAACTCAAAGTGTGAATCGAGACTTAACATAAAGAGAATCAAGCCGTCGATTGCTTTTGGGGATGGTAGATGCCTTAGATAATCTAAACGAGCAAACCGATTCAACCATCGCCAGCAATAAACCCTAAAATGAGTTAACTGCTGACAAGATGGAATCAAAAGACCACATCAAGATTAACTAACACACGGTAAACGACGATTACATCATCAGGGCTTAACGTGCCTAAAACAACACGCTAGCCCCGACGATGTAAATCGTCGGGTACGAGTTCTTACCTTGCTCTTAGGAAGCAAGAACTCGTCAGGATTTAACCTCTTGCGAGGGTTGGCGATGCGCCGGAAGTAGGTTAAATTGATTGTATGATTGATTGAGAGCTTATGTACAAACTATCGGGCTATTTATACCCGAGGTTACAACAAAACCCTTGTAGGACACGATCTTATCTACAACTAACACACAAGTCCTTGCGGCAAACCTAAGCCACAGATTAGATCTAAACTACTTAATTTACAAGATACAATTGCCTAAAACTGAGTTTTATCTCTATTTGGCAACTTCCTTGAAGCTTACTCCGAGCCCAGACCAAGCCCACGTTGACACTGTCAACTCACAACCCGTATCGGCCCACGTCAACACCGAATCCGTATCGGCCGATACGCTCTTTATAGCAACACCTCCCTAGTCCGATACAGTTACCGAGTCCGATACGAAGCCTGGTCCGACTCCAACTCAACCCTTCTTCTCTGCTTCGGTTTTCCTTTTTCTTTCCAAGTCGATTACCAAAATCCGTCGTTAACAGCCGGCCAAGACCAAGAAAGAGTGGAGGATAAAATCCACGGGGGTCACGGCCAATGAGGGCACCTCCGATACAGCTCGGGCTTCTGCGATTTCAAAAGGTAAAGAAGTGGCATCGGTGTCTGTTAACATGGTTTTTATACTACCAACAGAATACAGCGTGCAGGCGACCGATGAAGCAATAGCCGACGACGAACAATCTTCGGCTAGACTACAGTTGTCACCAGACCAAGCCATATTCGACAAGCCAGTTGACGACAACCACAGGCACCTGCGGCCGTTATACATCAAGGGATTTATCAACAGGCGGCCGATGACAAAGATGCTGGTCGATGGCGGCGCGACGGTCAATTTGATGCCATACACAACCTTCAGGAAGCTTGGAAAAGTACCTGAAGACCTTATCAAGACCAACATGGTGTTAAAAGATTTTGGTGGCAACGCCTCTGAGGCGAAGGGGGTACTCAACGTGGAACTCACCGTGGGCAGCAAGACGATACCCACAACTTTCTTCGTCTTCGATGGAAAGGGTTCCTACAGCTTGTTGTTGGGACGAGACTGGATCCACGCAAACTGTTGCGTCCCTTCAACAATGCATCAATGTCTGATACAATGGCAAGGGGACCAGGTCGAGATCGTGCAGGCCGATCGGTCAGTACACGTGGCCAATGCCGATCTCGCAGTATGGGAGATGGAGGGAATCGATTGCTTGTCCGGGCGAGTCTGGGACACCGATTTCCTCAAAGTAACTGATTGCGATATCGAGACGATTGAAGATCAAGACAAGCAGTTGCTTTAATAAAGATGTGTCATCCACTGTCCAAGACGAACAAGCTAGTCCCTACACAGACGATGCGATGGATGAGTTAGACGGAAAATTGGGACAAGGCTTTACGTTGGCCGATCGGCTCGAAGAAGTTGATATAGGAATAGGTGATAAGCCTAGGCCGACGTATGTAAGTACAAACCAACCAAAGGAATATAAGAATAATTTGATAAATCTTTTGAAAGAGTTTGTAGATTGTTTTGCATGGGAATACCATGAGATGCCACGATTGAGTCGATCGATCATGGAACATCGGCTACCTATCAAACCAGCCTATCGGCCATTCAAACAAGCTCCTAGGAGATTTAAAGCCGATATGCATGAAGCTATCAAGGCAGAGATAACAAGACTTTACGACGCCAACTTTATCAGACCCTGCCGATATGCGGAGTGGGTTTCCAACATAGTTCCAGTGTTAAAGAAAAACGGCAAGCTTAGGGTATGCATCGACTTCAGAGATTTGAATAAAGCAACACCAAAAGATGAGTACCCTATGCCGCTGGCCGATCTGCTAGTAGATGCCGCGTCTGGACACAAAATCATCAGTTTCATGGATGGAAACGCAGGCTACAACCATATTTTCATGGCCAAGGAGGATATTCAAAAAACAGCCTTCCGGTGTCCGGGTGCAATCGGCCTGTATGAGTGGGTTGTTATGACTTTCGGCTTGAAAAACGCTGGAGCTACTTATCAGAGGGCTATGAATTATATTTTTCATGATATTATCGGCTCACTGATTGAGGTTTATATTGATGATGTCGTCGTGAAGTCCAAGGAGTACGATATGCACTTGGCCGATTTACGCAAGGTACTAGAAAGAGCAAGGAAATATGGTTTGAAGATGAACCCTAACAAGTGTGCATTTGGTGTATCGGCCGGTCAGTTTCTGGGTTTCTTGGTCCAGGAAAGAGGTATTGAGATCACGCAGAAGAATATTGATGCCATAAAAAACATCAAGCCTCCAACAAACAAAACCAAGTTACAATCTCTGCTCGGGAAGATCAACTTCGTCTGGCGTTTCATATCAAACCTGTCAGGCAGAATAGAGCCATTCACTCCATTATTGAAGATAAAGGACGATCAGGAGTTCGTATGGGGTGACAGGCAACAGAAAGCGTTGGACGATATCAAAGAATATTTAAGTTCTCCCCCAGTCTTAATCCCTCCACGGAAAGGGATTCCATTCAGGCTGTACCTATCGGCCGATGAGAAATCCATCGGCTCAGTCTTGGTTCAAGACATTGATGGCAAGGAACGAGCTATTTTTTATCTCAGCAGGAGGTTGTTAGACGCCGAGACAAGGTACACGCCGGTGGAGAAATTATGTCTGTGCTTGTATTTTTCATGTATTAAGTTAAGGCATTATTTACTTTCCAATGAATGCATCGTGGTCAGTAAGGCCGATGTGATGAAATACATGCTATCGGCCCCTGTTTTAAAAGGAAGAATTGGGAAGTGGATTTTTGCTCTAACAGAGTTTGACCTCAGATATGAATCGGCCAAAGCAATCAAAGGACAAGCCCTGGCTGATTTCATTGTTCAACACAGGGATGATTCAGTCGCATATGCAGATATCGTGCCATGGACGCTGTATTTTGATGGATCTATCTATCGACATGGATGCGGTATCGGCCTGGTCATTATATCCCCTCGGGGGGCAAGCTTTGAGTTTGCTTTTACTATCAAGCCTTATTATACTAACAATCAAGCAGAGTACGAAGTGGTACTTAAAGGTTTGCAGTTATTACAAGAGGTCGAGGCCGATTCCATCGAGATCATTGGTGATTCACAGCTGGTAATTAATCAACTTTCTGGAGAGTATGAATGCAAAGATGATATTCTCAAAGTCTACAATGAAGAGTGCAAGGTGTTGCTCCAAGCGTTCAAGATGGTGACAATGAGACATATACCCAGGAAGCAAAACTTCGAGGCCGATGATCTGGCTCAGGGGGCATCGGGATATAGGCCGATGGTCAAGGATGTACGGGTTCAAATCGCTACCGTGAACGCCGACGATTGGAGACTTGCTATCATCGATTATTTGAAGAATCCTTCCCAGTCGGCGTCACGACAAATGAAATACAAAGTGTTGCAGTATGTCCTGTTAGATGATGACTTATACCATCGGACGGTGGATGGTGTCTTGCTCAAGTGCCTAGGTCCTGAGGAGGCCAAAGTGGTTATGAGAGAGGTCCATGAAGGGATTTGTGGAACACATCAATCGGCACATAAAATGAGGTGGCTTTTAAAGCGCGTTGGATATTTTTGGCCGACAATGCTAGAGGATTGTTTCAAGTATTATAAAGGATGTCAAGATTGTCAGAAATTTGGAGCAATTCAGCGAGCACCGGCATCGGCTATGCATCCAATCATAAAGTCGTGGCCGTTTCGTGGATGGGGAATAGATATGATCGGTCAGATTAACCCGCCATCAAGCAAGGGACACAAATATATCCTAGTGGCTACAGATTACTTCACAAAGTGGGCTGAGGCTGTTCCCCTTAAGAAGGTTGATTCCAAGGATGCAATTTAGTTTGTCAAGGAATATATCATATATCGGTTTGGGTTACCTCAGACAATAACCACCGATCAGGGATCAATCTTCATGTCTGATGAGTTCGTCCAGTTTGCCGACAGCATGGGCATTAAATTATTAAATTCTTCTCCATATTACGCGCAAGCTAATGGGCAGGCAGAGGCTTCTAATAAGACTTTAATCAAGCTAATCAAAAGGAAAATCGACGAACAGCTGAGGCAATGGCACACGACGCTGGCCGATTCCCTTTGGGCATATCGGATGGCTTGCCATGGTGCGATTCAAGTGCCTCCGTATCAGTTGGTTTATGGACATGAAGCTGTGCTGCCATGGGAAACCAACATCGGCTCAAGAAGGATTGCTTTGCAAAACGACTTGACAGCCGATGAGTACCATAATCTTATGGTTGATGAGTTAGATGACTTGGCGCATGTCCGATTACGGGCATTAGAAAAGATCAAACGTGATAAAGACAGAGTGGCTCGTCACTATAACAAAAAGGTTGTTGCCAAGTCATTTGAGGAAGGGGATCTTGTATGGAAGCTGATAATGCCGATTGGTTACAGAGATAATAAATTCGGCAAGTGGGCACCTAATCGGGAAGGTCCTTTTCGGATTCATCGATGTGTCCCCCACAATGCTTATTTGCTTAAGGGGCTAGATGGTGAGATTTATGGACGAGCTCTTAATGGCAAGTACTTAAAGAAATATTATCCTAGCGACTGGATTGATTCATGATCGGCCCCTCAGCCGATTTATAATAATAGCCGATGGGTTATACATCGTCTTTAGATGGCCGATATACATTATCGCCCTTAGTTCAAATTTTACAACATGAGCCCTCATCTTCTAAAATTTGGGGGGCATACATACATACAACAAGACTAGGATCTTTCAAGCTTATGGAATTTTTCAAGACTTTCAAGCTTACGGAGTTTTTCGACATTTTTCAAGCTTATGAAATTTTTCAATCTTAACGGTTTTTGTCGGATTGATCCAAGTTCAAGTTTATCCAAAGTTACCAAGAGTGGCTTAAGTTCATGGTCTTCAAATTTTTTCAGACTTGGACTGATCATATTCGGTCAGTAGGCCGATGGAATCAATTACAGCAAGAAGGTGTCTGTTTACAAGAAGGACATAAAATATATTATATTACCCTAAGAAGTTTTCAATAGCTGCAATCGCCCTGCGATGGATTTGATCAATATTTTCTATAATTTGGGTGTCATCGGCCATCGACCCTGGGATCGGCTTTAAAGATTTACTCAGGGTTGCCAAGTGTTTGGCCGATGCCTTCAGCTTCGTCGTCTGGTCTTTTATAGCTTTCGGCGATGCAGCTATCCCGACCCGGACTTCTTGGATCTCCTTGCGAGTTGCTTCTAGCTTGGAGATGAGGTCTGTTTCGAGGCGTTGGAGTTCTTCAAGTCTGTTCTTCAAGACAATCGGCTCCACAGCTAGCTCATCCAATCTAGTCTTGTCAGAATTGACTTGAGCCTTGCTAGCGGATAGGGCTGATTCCAGGCTTTCGCGTTCCCGCCTCTCCGCAATCCTTTCTTTAGCTTTCTGAAGTTTGAAGCGGTATTGTTCCAGGAAGATGGCTGGTGTTAGGGTCTCCATCAGATCTTCGGGCAGTTGGTCTTGAATTTCTTGTACCCTGACTCTGATGGGAGTACAATCCTCCACCAAGAACTCCAGCGAAGATTCCAGACGATTGGCGATATCGGACAGCTGGTCCATCAGTTCTTCAGGGATCGACACCTTGGCTGTCACGGGGGGCTCCTTGTCCTCATCGTCAAGAAACTGACCGATATCGAAAGAGAACATATCGGCCAGGTTCTGCAAATATCAGCGTAGGTCAAGACTAGCCTTGTCAAGCAGCAATAGGTAAAGAGGATCGAAATAACCTTGGTTACCTGTGATGGAGCATCCGTGGTACTCGCATCGGCTTCCTTTTGCTGTATTGAACCAGTAGGCGAAGGGGTTGGCCGATGAGGTGCAGGTGATGGAGCCCGTGGCTGAAGAAAGACAAGAAGATGATGAACAGGTGTGTGCTTTTATGCTTTTATAAGGACAACGCAGAATCAACTCTTACCGAACCAATCGGAGAGGGTGGTGGAGAAGGAGAAGGAGTTCTTAATCGGGCCTTGGCCTGTTCACGCCTTTGCAGTGTTGCTTTCTTGGTTCTTAAGGGGACCGATTGAGTTCTCTCCTTCAGCACAGATGACGCTGTAGCCTTAAAAGGATATCAAGTTAAGGTATAATATTAGAAGGGGATTACATGAATGCGAAGAAAGGATTGTATTGACCTTGCGAACTGCATGTCTGGTCCTTTTTGGTTGGGGGGCGTCGCCCTGGTCATCGGCTGGTGGAATCGCAGTGGTTTTGGCCGATGGCTCCTTGGTGGTTCCGGCTGATGGGTCTTCTTCTTCAAGAGCATCGGCGGCTGCTGCATCGACCTCTTCCTCCATCATTTGTTCATCAAGGAATTCTTCCATGAAGGGGTCTAGCTGATATTCACCATAATGGTTCGGCGAAGGGTGGCCCGATCTTCACGTCAGTAGGTTTCGGTAACGGGGATAACTTGCTGAAAAGGCTTTACACCTGGCCAAGGTTGGTTGTGACCAAGCGACGGGGAGAGAGACACCGAAACCGCGAAGACTTCGACTCGATCTCCGAACGACCGCAGAACCACAACCGGAGCTAATCCACACAAGACGGGGCAGCCGTACTGGAACCCGCAGAGCACGAATTAGTGGATCTCAGAGAGATCTCTCCACAAGTTCAAGAAGAACAAGGAAGAACAAGGGTTGAGTAAGACACTCAAGCAGCTCGGCTGCAAACATCACTGGGATAATCTTAATTCATCAAAAGTTTCTTTTGGCTTACAAATAAGGGGTATTTAGACTAACAACTAGTCTCTAAAAATAGATGTAAACTGAAAGAGCCATGTGGGAAGGTGGAAGGCCAACTGGCTTGATCATTCATGCAGTGGTCGTCAATTTCCCGCGTGTCTTCTGGCCTTTTGAGTGGTCTTCAATGTTTTGATCATAACTCCACCTAGGAACATCCAAAAGACGCAGGACCAGATGCGTTGGAAAGCTAATTTGATAACCTTTCAACGAAATATTGTAGAGTGATACAGTTTCTCACAGAAACTTGGATATCAGGCTGACTATTGATCTTCTGAACAGTCTACACCAAAAGCACTCGGCTGCCAAGCTGGGAGCTCTAAAGCACTCGGCACTTAGTGGCATTAGAAAGTTGACTTCAACACCTTTCCAACAAGTACTCATGGACCTTCACAGCTTCTATGAATCAAAAGATATGACTGTTTCTTCATGACAGTTCTGCCAGGCCAAACTGGTTCGATGTAGCTCTCCTCTCTGGTTCAGTCTCGGCGTGTCCTTGTCATCCTCCTTGGTGAACCTGAGTAATAGCAACATGCACGATTTAGGAAGTATATAATTCTCATTAATAAATGGAATTTCACAAAGTAGCGCGTGCACCTCTTGTTGTAGCTGTTTAGCTCGGCTACGAGTAATTGGTCCATCGAAGACATTAGCTGGTGCAGCTTGACTTGATGATTGTTTCATCTTGCTTGATGTAGTCGGTATACTTGATGGTGTGGTCGGTGTGGGCATATCACTAGCTCTTCGAGATCGGCTTGGTCATCAGTTTTGGCCTTCTTGCTGGATTTTTGGGATTTGCCCTTGGCTGGCGCTTTCCTCTTGGGATTTTCTTTAATCATCGGCCCTTGGAGTAATGATGATACCTTTGGGGCGATAAGGCCGATGATTGATTCCAGGATGGTTGATCCTGATGGAGCCACAGCTTGAGCATAACAAATTCCTTGTCCGTTGTTGCTCATAGATGGGATCGGCTCGTCTGGGACTTGAGGGCTGATACCCTGGATAAGCTCTGTCACGTAGAATCTGGCCGATTGATGGAAAATGTGAGCAGCCCATTCTTGCCACCATACTTGAAAGCTGATATGTACAAAGGGGCTCAGATGCAATCGGTCGCAGTTGCCCAGGTTCGGGGTTCTGATTTCTAGTGCCTTGCTCATGATTAGTCCTAATGGCACTAGCCCCTGCTCTCTAGCAGTCTATGGAAGTGTAAGTTAATGGGGAGTTGCCCAAGCCCGCACTGTCTAGCAGCTACCATGGGATTATAGAACTCATAAGACAGGCTGGTGCTTCTTCCTTGAAATATGCCTACTGGGAGCAGGCATGGGGTGATGCCGATCATAAATGACTCTCGGGATTCCATGTCATCATTTCTCAGGTTCAACTGCAGATCGTCCGGGAGTTCAAAATCCTGATCCGAGAGGTAGAGGCAAATATCCATCTTAATTGATGGGGGTCCGGTGTAGAATTGGATGAACCAAGTAAACAGGTCTTCGGCCGATTGATCTGTTCCAGGATAGACAGAGGCCGCTTCTCCAAAAGACATGCATCTTCTGGTTCTATGGTCTTCATGATCGGCATACTTTGATGGGAAAAGGGAGTCCGATAGCGGATGCCGATCAGCCATGGTGTTGGTGTGGATGGTTAGCCAGAGCTGAATAAACCACCATGGTCCTCCGTGAGCCACAGTCTGCTTCAACATTAAATCTTGAGTAGAGACATGAAGCAGTCGATAAACAGCTCCCAGAAGATATCGGCCGAGAGGGATTTGTTTCTTGTCGACCAGAGCTTGGGCCAGATGTTGGCAATTGGTAGTTGGGCCACAGGTCGATCCGCAGAAAACAAATCTTTCTAACCACAACGTCAGGAAGGCCACATGTTCTCTCTCTGAGACTGACCCTTGTTCCATATGCTCAGAGATGTATCCAGACCAGCCTCTGATCTTCTTGGTTTTCAATTTATGGCTACTGTTTGCTAGGAGGCTGAAGGGGTTGATCTCAGACTGAATATCTAGCCCTGTTAGCATCTTGACGTCAATTAAGGTTGGGGTCATCGGACCTTGCTTGAACAGGAATGCGTTCAAGGTGCTAGACCAGAAATACGTGGCCGCCGACATGAGTGGCTCGTTTTTCTTGGTATCGGCCAGGGACAAAGTAATACATTGGCCGATCCCTATCTCGTCCCAGTGGACCTGTTTGGCTGCAGCGATTCTCTTATGCTAGGTCCTGTACCCATTGAGCTTCGACGGCCATGATCTGAAAGTGTGTTTCCATGAAGAGACGTTGGGTTTGGCTTGTTTGAAAGGGATTCTGTTCGTCTCAGCATTGATTACCCAGGTTGGGTCGCAATCGCCCATGGGGCCTAGCAGGAATTTGTGTGATTTGTCGTTGGTGGGAATCAAGATTTGGTTTTTGAAGACCTATGTCATAAAAACAACGATGAAAACATAAGACCTGGGGGGCAAAAAGCTGAATCCCTAGTTCGAAGAAATCGGCAGGAAAGTGAGAATGTGGATGCAGAGGAGACTGACTCACCACAGGGATCTCAGAGGCGTAAAACGGAGCGGAGGCCATTGGTGTTGTTGAAGAGGTCGCCGTTGTGGAGGTTGATGCCAATGGAACGTCGAGGGGTCGCCGGAGTTGAAGAATGCGGGTGATTGTTAAATCGGCGGCGGAAAGTTGTGAATCTGGATCTGCGCGGTTTTCAGACAAACCCTAGCAAGGAAGTTGATGAGTTCTTCGGGGCTAATTCCGCCACATTATATAATGAAGCGGAATTGGGGGGCATGTGTTAACAGCGGATTTTCGTAATCGACCCGAAGAAGAAAGAGAAAACTGAAGCGGAGAAGGGGAGCTAAGTTGGAATCAAACCAGGTCTCGTATCGGACACAGTTAGCATATCGGACTCAATGAGGTGCTGGCAGAAAGACCGTATCGGCCGATTCGGATTTGTATGGTTATCGGCCGATAGAGGTTAGAAGTTGACAGAGTCAGCATGGACTTGGTCTGGGCTCGAGATAAGCTTCAAGGAAGTTGCCAAATGGAGATAAAGCTCGGTTTTAGGCAATTGTATCTTGTAAATCAAGTAGGTTTAGATCTAATCTGTGGCAAGAGTCTGCCGTAAAGACTTGTTTGTTAGTTATAGATAAGATCGTGTCCTACAAGGACCCTGTTGTAATCTCGGGTATAAATATCCCGGTAGCTTGTACATAGAAACTCTCTCACAACTCAATACAACAAACCAGTTTCAATCTACTTCGGCGCATCGCCAATCCTCGCAAGAGGTTAACTCTCGACGAGTTCTTGCCTTCCCAGAGCAGAGGTAAGAACTCGTACCCGACGATCTACATTGTCGGGGCTAGCGTGTCGCTTTAAGCACGTTAAGCCCTGGCGATGTGATCGTCGTCTATCATGTTTTAGCTAATCTCGACGTGGTTTTCTAATTCTGTCTTGCCAGCGGTTGACTCGTTTTAGGGTTTATTGCCGACGATGGTTGAATTAGCTTGCTCGTATAGATTATCTGAAGCATCTACCATTCCCAAAAGCGATCGACGGCTTGATTTTCTTCGTGTTAAGTCTCAATTCACACTTTGAGTTGCTATCGACCTTAGTCTTGTTTTGAGATCTAACTCGAAGTCTGCTTTCGGTTGTAATTAAGGATATCACCGGGGTTTCAGCCGGTTTTACCTAATGCATGTGATTAGATATGTTTTTTGCATGTATTTTCCACCTATATATGCGGATTGGTGAATATAAATATATCGGTTACAGGGTATTCTTAGGATTCCTTTGTGATTGGTGTATTTATATTGGCTGATTGGCTTGTATAAGTTTGCACTAGAGTATTAGCTGGTGTGTTTATTTTCGTGAAACCCTCATCGGCCAATTCTAGTAGTTTGCTATATATGTTAGTATGGGCCGGTGAGATTAGATCTGTTTTTATCAGTTCAATATTATGATTATTTTGAGTAAGCCGATATAGCTTTGCCCTATCGGCCAGGCCTTCACGATGCAGCATCGGCCTATCGGCCGATCGGCCATCGTTTCTAACATGGTTTACTTATTTATTCTTGTTGATTGCAGATCAAATCAACTGGCACGCCCTACACGCACCTAGGCAAGCCATTGGACCTGCACTGGAGCTAAGCAGAACTCCCAGGCCGCCGTGGAAACGTGGAACCCGTTTTGTTGCAAGGCGGGTCTAAATTCTGCGCCAACAAATACATGGAGGGAAATGAAGGAGCTAAGCAAGTATGTAACCTTTTATACCAAATCCAAGCAAAGATTTCAAGTTTAAAATTCCCCCCTATTTGTTGCTTCGTTTTGGAGAGAAACTTCAGGTTGAAATAGTTGCAGCTCGAGGGTGGGTGGTGATATATGGGCCATCATTGCATGCGGCCGGCTTAAGGGGTCGCATGCGATAATACATTATACCATGCGGCCGGCTTAAGGCAGTCGCATGCGATGATGGTCTCATTATCGCATGTGGCCGGCTTAAGGGACCGCATGCATTATCGCATGCAGCGCCTTAAGCCGCCCACATGCGATAATGAAGTCATCATCGCAGGCGGGCCGCTTAAGTGGCCGCATGTGATAATGCATTCATCAGTCGGCCTCCGAGAGAGCGGTTTTTGCAAGTGCTAACACTTATGGCCCGCCAGCAATCTACTGGGGGTCTCCTCTAGAAATATCGTTTCTTTAGTAGTATATGGGATTCAAATTTTGTGTAGAAATATAATGGATCAAGAATTTTATCTATAATTTCTTTCCAACATGGTTTTAAATAAAAGATATTTTGCCAACGGAGAAGAAAGATCACATGGTAGAAAATTATCATAATTCACAATATTACCAAACAGAACCTAGAATATAACCATGGCTTTGCATCCGCTAAGTTTACATGAAGCACCGTTCCAAAAAGGATAATACTAGAAAAGGAGACAACAGATACGGTCTTAGGGAGTGTTTTAGAGGAGAGGTCGAGAGAAGATACATAAAACAAGATAAATCATTAGCATATAATAAATTAAGTATTAATTATTTAAAATTTGAAAAATAGATTAAGGTGATTTTATAAAGCAACTTTCATATAGAATTTTCTAAAAAACACATTATTTAGCAGTTCGAGAAGCATGTACATAAAAATGAGGGGTTTCTTCTCCCTGTCATCTCCAAACTAACACTCCCTAGGTATGTTGAGAGGAAAGGAAATAAAAAGATTGATAATATACGCAAAACAAGGTAAGTCATTAGCATATAATTAATCAAGTATGAATTATTTTAAAATTGAAAAATGAATTGATATGATTTTAGAAGCAACTTTTTTATAGAAAATTTTTATAAAAACGCATGGTTTAGCCGTTTGGGAGGTGTGCACACGAAATATGAGAAATCTCCTTACCCAATCTATTTTTCAAATTTAAAATATGAATACTCATATTAATCTAACTAGGAAGATAGCCCGTGCATATGCGCGGACATAAAACTTTAAAAGAGAGGATATATTCTATGCCACTCAGTTTGTCCCCGTTCAATAATTTGCTATTGATATTGTCCCTTTCTATAATATCCCTACGAATTTATTAATCGTTCTACAATATGTCTTTGTATACATGGGTTCGTGGTATACGAAAATACCATATACCTAATAGTATACGAGAAGATATCTTGTGGTAAGGAAATACGATGAATAAAAAAGGAAATTACCTTCCCGAAATAGAAGGTGTTCCGAATAAGGAGAAGCGGAGTCCAACTCAGGCACTACAAGGACTACTCGGATCGTATCTATACTTATCTCTCTAGTTCTACTTGGACAAGGGGACATCCGAGTGTATAAATACAACACCCCCTAGAAGGAGAGAGGAGAGGCCAATACACGCCAAGTCAGAATACAAGCCTAGACATACTCAATCTAGAGCCACAAAGGCTGACATGAGGGATCTAGCGCTACCTCCAATCTCACCGAGTTCATGTTCGAGGAAGAAGACTACACTAGCTGTCGACTACGTGTTAGAGCTCCATGCCTCCAAGCCGACACCAACTAGATTAGGTTGTCCCAAATATTACACTCCTGTGATACTGATATAGATAAAGGCAACACCTGTTTCGGCCAACAGGATTAGGGCTATTACCTATCAGTTAAGGGGCCCGAACCTGTATAAAAATCTCTATCTCCCGTCTCTTTTACCTAAATCTCGCGTATACCCTGGTTCCAATGATCTCCATACTCTACAAATACCATGGTCGGTGTATAGACCGTCGACAGTGGCGCGCTAGGTAGGGAAATTGGTGCTTCAAGGTTTCGACGAGACAGGTTTCAAGGGATTGATTTCCCGACAACAAAACTCTTCGACTACTTCAGTTTTGGGAGATACGACCCAACCAGAGTGCGTTCTCCTATAGATTGGGACCTTCGTCATCTCAATCTTCATCAAGATATTGCTCTATATATTTTTCGGCGAGGGATACTTCAAAGACTTTGGCCCTGGGAGATCTGACCCAGCCAGAGCACGTTCCCCAACCAGATAGGAATCATTGTCGCCGTTGACGAATAATTCGCTCCCGGCCGATGGTGCCAAATCTGTGTTGACGTGAACTATGCTGACAAACATAATGGCCTGGGAGATGTGCTTAGCTTCATTGTAGGTCCTAAAATATTAATGAGATGCGAGCGTGTCAGTCAGTTTGATCCAGCAACTGACAAGATATATAAATTGACAATCAAACAGTTGATCGGCCAATAAGTCGATGTAGCGATATTAGCCGATGTCGCAGAGCTGATCGGTCAGTAAGCCGATGTAGCAATATTAGCTGATGTCAATAGGGTTTTGAACAATTGGCTATATGTCTGATGTAGATTCTGACACTTGGATAAATAATGATATAAAGACAATCGGTTGATGATGATGTAATAAGTTAATGAACTAATCGGCCGATACAAACGTGACAAAGTAGATATCCAATGAACTAGTCAGCCAATATAGATATATTGAAGCAAATGTCCAACAAACCAATCAGCCGATATTGATATAGAATACTAGATGTAGGCTCAATGGTTAAAATATACATCGGCTGAAATTCAATGTTATTAAATCCAAATGATTAAGTAATCAATAAAACATTTGCTGCAATCGGCTAAAACCAACTTGTATATACTCCTTATAAGCTAATGCAACATTTAGATAACTCATCGGCTAAAACCTCGATGAAACAATGATTGGTGCCTACTGACTTAAATAAATCTAACTTACAACCACAACTCCATAGGTCGAACCCAATCGATGCAGCATAAGGTTGATAATTGTCTGATAAATTTAAGCAAGCCGATTTGACACTGATCAAATGACCATCAAAGTGGTCATGCACTAAATTTAACTAAGACAGTAAAACCGTCAAAGGAAAATTTAACACATCAGATAAAATTGATTAACACTTCGATGAAACATTAGCATGAATCTATCAGCTTAACAAAATTTAGATTATCAACAACAATCTACTAGGTTGAACATAACCGATGTGGCACGAGATTGTATACAATAATCTAATACTCAATGAGCCAATAAATCTGTTTAATGTGATGGATATAACAAATCTATCTAAACAGCATTGTGATTGTAGAGATATATTGACTAAGCCAAAAGATTAGACCTAATCGAGACAGTCCCAATTAAACCGATGTGTCTCTAAACACAATGCAATTCAAGATAGAATTGAGATATCAAGTAGGCAAAGATACCGACTGAACCAGAACAATCCAAGAGATCGAAATGATGCAGCCTTAAACAACACCAATATAGTCGATACAATTGCCAGGGCCGGCGGAACTTAGGGCTTACCTCTTCGCCGGAGATCGAAGCCGATGCAGCCCCGCGTCAGGTGCCAAGTTCCGCCGGTAGTAAAAACCTCAAAAAAGAGGGTGACGATGCATTGAGAGCAGTTGTATTGATCGAGAGATAATTTACACGGACCTTGGGTGTACATATTTATACCCATAGGCCAACATGAGTCCTGATCGAACATGAAACAAACTTTTCTAACGATAAAAGGAAAAACATAAGTCCTGATCTAACACTAAACAAAACCTTCTAAAGATAAATCCTGCCTAATTAATAGATAAATTAAGTTATTATGTCGTGGTCTTCACGATTCCTTCTTGAACTCGGTCTCTTCTAGATAAGCTTTTCATCGACTGATTGTGTTCTTTCCTTACCCGAATCCACTAAAGAATCTTACCAAATTTTGGCGTTAAAAACCACCAACAATTCCATCTATCAAGATCAACCAAACTTCAATACACCGCCGCTGCCGTAGAGGACATCAACCCAATGTTGTCAGCCACAAGACCTCAATCTATGCCGACTACTTCCAAACCGATATCACTGTCAAAATTCAACTGATCGATGGAACGCACCGACAAGATCGTTGATTATATGAATAGATTATTATTGTTTATTGTAGCATCTAATTTGTTGATTGCTAATCATATTCGCTTGCATACTCGTTTGCATGAACGATCTAACCGAGTACAATTCTAACTACGTGCACCTGCAAGCTCCAATTAGCGCTGCACTTCTCCATCTAATCAGTCCTGCTCGGACACGATGATGGGAGAACCTGAAGTACATATAGATCAAGTCCGGCTAGCAAAAACACATCCAACCAACTGGACGTGCAACGTGTACTGTGTACACGACCAACTACCAAAAACATGTTCACGTGCATACTTCTCTCACAAGAAACGTGAATTAAGGTAATTAGTAGTTTATTTATTAAAATTAATCTACTAATTTTATAGATATATCTAGCATATATCTACAAAGGTACGTAATATTTTACATACAATTTACCATACCTTTTCCAGATCAATAATTTATTATGTTTACCTAGAGCATGTTTTTCATGCAGTATCCATTATGCGAGTGTTTCCTCTATTAGGTCGACTATGGTCTAACATTGAGGGCTTGATATGTTTTTTCTGTATAAATCATGCTTGACTATAGTAAACATAGCACCCAATATTTAATCCAAATATGTTCTTTATGTCCTGACCATGCTAGAAGATTTATACAATTTTCCGAGCACGTACTCGGTATCCTATGTTATATATCTTGTCTTCTAGAAAATATTTTTCAGGAATAATCAAACACTCTAGTACGTAGCAGTCGAATACATCCTATTGTCGAGAACGTTCTCAAAGAAATGAGGAGTTGTCGGACCAAACCTACCAACAGAGACCGACGGCCAATCTCACATCTAGCTCCGGTCACAACCTGGTCTATTTGTGAATAGGTTGCTACGTACAATCCCCTCGCGAACGTTGTCGGCTTGATCACCCGGCATGATTGCGAATGGACGTCCGATATTCTTATAAGTTGGGTATGTGAAGTCATGCTAACCACATGAAAAGCACATGTAATAACCAACTCAAGCGCCCCTAAAAAGTGGGTAAGGTAAGACTACTCCTGGTCCTTGGCCAGCATTTGTAGCGATCCTCTCACCACCTCTACAAATGGTTGTGATACGACTACACCTGGTCCTCGGCTAGCGGTTGTAGCTATTCTCCTACCACCTCTGTGAGCGGTCTAGTACGACTAGACATCTGGTTCTCAACCAGTGTGGTGGCGATCTCGTCAACTCTCCAAATCTTTTATGAGTGGTCGAGTACAACTACACATCTGGTTCCTAATCGGCGTGGTAACAATCTCGTCAACTCTCTAAATCTTCTACGAGTGATCGAGTACGACTACACATCTGATTCTCAACCAGCGTGGTAGTGATCTCGCCAACTCTACAAATATTCTACAAGTGTTCCAGTACGAGTACACATCTAGTGCTCAACCAGCATGGTATCGATCTCCCCAACTCTATAAATCTTTTACGAGTGGTCGAGTATGACTATACATTTGGTTCTCAATCAGCGTGGTAGCGATCTCGTCAACTCTCCAAATGTTCTACGAGTGGTCAAGAACGACTACACATCTGGTTCTCAACCAGCGTGGTAGCGATCTCGCTAACTCTACAAATATTCTATGAGTGGTCGAGTATGACTACACATCTGGTTCTCAACTAGCGTGGTAGCGATCTCGCCAACTCTCCAAATCTTCTACGAGTGGTTTAGTACGACTACACATCTGGTTCTCAACCAGCATTGTAGCGATCTCACCAACTCTACAAATCTTTTACAAGTGGTCGAGTACGACTACACACCTGGTTCTCAACCAACGTGGTAGCGATCTCACCAACTCTCCAAATCTTCTACGAGTGGTCGAGTATGACTACACACCTAGTCCTCGACTAGAGTTGTAGCGATCCTCCTACCACCTCTATGAGTGATCGAGTACGACTACACACCTGGTCCTCGACCAGCATTGTAGCGATTCTCCCACCACCTCTATGAGTGGTCGAATATGACTACATACTTGGTTCTCAACCAGCATTGTAGCGATTCTCCCACCACCTCTGCGAGTGGTCAAGTACGACTACATGCCTGGTTCTCGACTAGTGTGTGCAGCGTTCCTACCATCTTCATGCATCAATTTGTGTAAGTTTTTAATACAAATCAAATGTGCAATATTTATCCGTTGATCCTCTTTTCTCATATCACTATTAGTTGGAGTCGTTTCTTATCGACCTATTACATTAAGTCTAACTAGTCACTAGGTCTTAGCACCTTGACCGGGGACGCCAGGCAATATTGGGCAAGTCGGATGCTAAGGGTCAAATGACCATGTCAGAATTGGTTATGTCAAAGTTCCCACTGTAACGTATTAACTAATCGTGTAATCGAGAATTGGTTTTCCCAACTTAATGGCTGGGGGCTAGAAATTCGCTTATTAACCATAGTTTGTTATGAGATTCAAGTTGCTCTTGCGGAAATCTTTCCGTAAAACCAACTGGGGCTAGGGAGAGTATCTAACTCCGTTCTGCTAAGGGCAGCTCTGGCGAGAGTACTCGCTCATTGGCACACATACATATAATTTATTTTTAATATTTTCAATTCATATCATATTACTCCTGAGCGTTCGCTCACGCGCTTTTCTATCTAACAATTTTTTTTGAGAATTGATTTCAAAAAAATCAGATATCAGAACAATTGGTCTTCTTGGGTAATAGAAACTAGTTGGAGGCTTTATATTAGTCAACATCTTGTCTTGACTCAATAAAGCTTAACCCGACAATTCTTGTACTCAACTAACAAACATATATTGGTTCCATGGCACACAGTAGTAGAAATTTATTTCAGACTAGATGGATGTCGGATTAGTGGATTCAAGTTCAAGTCGAGTTCTTGGTCCAGGAGAAGAGAAGGACTTTGTCACGTGCTTTGCACCTACTCAGCTATCCGAGAATGGTTGGACGAGTTCGACAAGGGTTATGTACAGGATATTTGATCAAGGACGCTATAGCATGGTCGCATATTTTCTGATCTCAATCAAAATTCAACAATGGTCACGTTCTCTATCATGGACAGGAAAGATGACTTGTCGGCAATTTCATGCCAACTCGGTATTCCGAAAAGGCTAGGTGATTCTGACAATGATGGATCTTTGGGCTACACGGTCGAGAACGCTAGTCCGATCATTTACATTGAGGTCGGAAGCTACTGTCAGTGTTATCAATAAGGCATACCTCCTATACATGGGTTCGTGGTATACGAAAATATCATATACCTAATAGTATACGAGAAGGTATCTTTGTGTTAAGGAAATATGGTGAATAAAGAAGAAAATTATCTTCCCGAAACAGAAGGTGTTCCGAATAAGGAAGGAGAAGCGAAGTCCTACTCGGGCATTACAAGGACTACTCGAATCATATCCATACTTGTCTTCCTAGTTCTACTTGGATAAGAGGACATCCGAGAGTATTGTCGAAACCTGATTTTGGCAATAATAAACAGGGGATAGCGCTCAAGTGCCAAACACGATGGGTTAGTAGACAAAAGAGTTTAGATAGGTTCAGGCCTTCTATGAAGAAGTAACACCCTACTCCTGTTTCAGGGACTAGATCCGCCGAGTTGTATATTGATCTCTTGATCGAGTTGTGTATGAAGAAAAACCTAGATTATTGCTATTGTCTCTATATCCCTCATAGGACATCCTACCCCCTTATATAGGTTTAGAGGGTAAGCTCACAAGTGGGAGACCTAACTACATACTGTATAAGACTTCATAGTATTCCCGACTTAGGACTATAAGCCGTTCCTTAATACACAAGGTAACATAATACTTAAGTCCTAAGCCTATTACATAATCATGACTCATAGCCTATCCCCTATAGTCAGTCGGATAAGCTAGCAATGCGAGTATAAGGTACCCATAATCTCCACAGTAGCCCCTGAGACCTTCACAGTCGACGAGATAACTTTGCCTCGAACCATAACAACACATAGCCGAGTACCTCCATAGCCGAGTGCTTCCATCACCGAGTGCTTCCATCATCTCTGCCTAAGTCTCCCGAGTGCTTTATCATCCAATAAGAAGGCTGTGAAGGGCTAAAAAGTCACAAAAAATATATCCAGGTACATCGACTAGATGCACCTAATTAAGTGTAGCCCCCGACTATGTGTTTAGTTCAACAAACTAAGCATATAGTCAATAACTATAATAATCATACTCATCCAAGTGATATAAATAAATGCTTAACCAAAACCAAAAGCAATCACAAAAATCATATAACACATAACCTCATAAACAAGGCACAGTGTATAATGACCCCGAGTACTGGCAAGCTCATGCTATCCAAGTTATTCTGCCCGAGTCCTCTCAAGACACACAACTCCTCCATCCTCAGGAATATGTTGCATTGATAACATAAATCCGAGTTAATAAAACCCATAAATGGATTTACCAATCATGTAAATAATATGACTAAAATATAATTAGCCTAAGCCATAATATTGGTCTTATTCAAAGAAGCACACCAAGGTGGCAAATTAGCATTGATATAAAATCAATTGCTTTTAAAGAATCAAACAGCTTCAATAACTTATAAATAGTTGCCAAAATAGTCATGAAAAACTGCACTGTTTGTCACCTTCCAAGTTGCATCGCACCAACTCCTAAAAAGTTGAATAACCGCTGTATGGAAGGATTTAAATGGTATTGGGCACTAAAACATGTGCATATTGCCGAGGCAAATCTGCTTAAATCCCTAAAGACACATGACAGGCCACACCTGAATCATGGGTTGTAAGCTCCTTATGGGCCTCGGCCCAAATATGAGGAAACCTACCGATACCCTAAAAATCACTGAAGCACCGTCGTCTTCCCCGCCACTTCATCTTCTAAAATTTCCCCTTTCGCGCTCCTGTTCACAAGCGCCTCCGTAGAAAACCTAGAACACAAGCTCATCCAAATCCATTCATCTAGATATTCAAAACTCCATCAAAATACACCGCACACATCCTGCTCCTAACATCTCCTCCAAGAATCCTTGCTCCCAACACCTAACTTGATCCCCCACAAATCTCACCCATGACAGAAGAGAGAGAAATTCCCTTCGACCAATGGGCAACCTCTAACGTGAAGGAGTCGACTCTGAAAGAGATGGTGAAGGACGGAGTTCTTCCAGCCAAGGAGATCATCGGCTAGCGCCCAGCGTATGGCGAAGAATTCCCGACTCCGAATACCGGTGAGATCGTAGTTTTCACCCATTTTTTCTATTGCGGATTTGGTCTACCCACTTCCGAATTCTTTCGCGGCATTCTTGATTACTACGGTCTCAAGATTTATCATCTAAATTCAAACTCCATACTACACATTGTTATTTTCATCCACGTGTGCGAATCCATCCTGGGAATCTATCCCCATTTCAACCTTTTCCGCCGCATGTTCTCTCTCAAGGCCCACCCGACCAAGGATAACCCTTGTGTTGTTGGCGGCGCCGGATTTCAACTCTGCGGCACTCTTCGCAAAGACTACTTTCCTCTTCCTCTGAAATCTTCCAATAAGGGTTGGCATGCAAAATGGTTCTATATCTCAAACCCAGCCCCCAGTCTACCTGACTTATTGGTCTTCCACCAATCCAACGGGCCAACTGGAATGCTTTGCCCGATAACCAAGATTGGACAGAGGCTAATAATCTGCTGGCAAAAATTCTTGAACTGAAGAATAAGGGTCTTCAAGGAGAACAGATCACTCGGTACTTCATCAAATGCCGACTGGCGCCCATCAAAGAAAGATCTAAGCCAGCTTTTGAATATGAACGGCAAAGTGACCCCAATCGGGAAGATCGGGAATCCCTGAATTTCCAAGTCTTGTGCACTCGTATGTACAAGATCTTCTCTTCTGAAATCGCAGTAGACTACAGCAACAAACTGCCTGTTGTCCCCTATCATCTTCATCGGCCTCCTCCTTCAGTATGTAGACTCTGCATCTCGAGCCTCCTTTCATCTTGTCACGCTCTTCAATGTTTCTTAAAAATATTGTTTGCAGACAAATACTCTGATTATCTCTCAGCCATACAAAGTGTATCATGAAGATATACCAGCCCAGCCGATTGCCAAAAAACCAACTGGTGGCCCAAAAATCAAACCCCAAGCTAAAAGCAAAAGAGCTGTCGTTGCTGTTGAAGAAACTAGTAAACGCGCCAGCAAACAAAGAAAGCTAGTCATAGATGACTCAGATGAAGAATCCAGAGAAATCCAAACTCCCAAGGCCAATATAAGCTCACCCAGCCCATCCACCAGATCTGCTCCAAAGATCAGAAAATCCAACAGGTATTCTTCACACAACTGGTATCATCTTCTTGTTGAAAACTTATTTGGTTCCACTTTGATCACTTCCTATCTTCTTTTGCAGAAAACCTCAAGACATAGATCCTACCAGGCAAACAGAAAAAACAATTCCATCCACAACGCAAGAAAAACCAAGGTCTGCAGAACAAGGGTCCCAGAACCCTCTCCCGAGTGAGGCCATCCCTAACCAAGAGCCCCCGACTGCCAGTCAAGCTACCCCGACTGGAAACCAGTCGGACTCTACTAATCAAGCATCAACTCAAGGATCCCTGACTGAGAACCAGCCGAACAGGGAGGAGCAAGTCCCAACCAATCAAGAAGCACCAGTTGAAGATCCAGCGTCAACGACCAAAGAAATCAACAAGGATCAAACAACCAAGGATGCTGCCACTCAAGAAAACCGTCCTGAAGCGACAACAGGTCAACTTCAATAATCATTAGATCCTTGTCTTGAACATATCTTCTAAATTCCATCTTACACATCATCCTTAGAACAAACAACTGGAGAAGAAGAAGAAATTATCCGACTGAAATCTACAGAAGCGTCAATACCTCCAATCAAGATTGAGTGGCACGATGCCGAAGGCAAAAAGCAAGGCATCATATTAAACAAACAAAAAGAAGCTGAAGAACGTGATATGCTCGTTGCTAGCCTCAATGAAGTCACTCGATTGATGAACGTAAGAGCAAATTCCTCATATCTCAATTGCATAACCTCTTGTAATCAACTGACTCAGACTTCATAATGTAGAGAATATATCGTCATTCACAGGCTAAGTCAAATACTCTAGAAAAGCTTGTACCTCATATCAACTCTCTTGAAAACATTCAGCAAGACCTCAAGGAAGCCAAAGAAGAGGCTGCAGCTAGATAAGTTGTCTTGCGAGAAGAAATTAACAAGCTTCGAGATATGAACCTAGAACTTCGTGGCTCAATCGGAGGTAAGTAAAAATTAACTCATCTATTCATGATCAATTTGTTAACTCTAAGTCTTCTTGCTTTAGCCAATATATCCGAGATTGAATCCCTCAAGGCTCAACTAAAGAAAGCAGAAAATGATAATGCCAAGCTTGAGACTGACAGAGATAAGGCCTTGGCAGAGATTGAAGGTAACCCCAAAAACTCATACTTCTTGATTCAACTTATCTAGGTTATCAATATAATCTGGATCATATCAATCTTGTAGCCAATAAAGTTAAATCCCGTGCTCAATTTGAAGTCTTTGCTGAGAAAGTCCAGAGAGTCAAAAGAGTTAGGGACGACATCGCCAATGTTAATACTCCAATATTGTCAGCTATCTATGAGAACGGCCTTGGAACAAACTCAGAACAGCTCCAAAAAAGTATATAGAGAATATTACTGATGCTGCTATCATGAGTGCAAGTCAAACCCCGACGATGACAAAGTCTCTTTATCCCCGAGTAGATATAAACTCTATAGGAGATGGCTATGCAGAGGGGACGACTGATGAACAAGCCTTAGAGCTATTCAATGAAGCACAGGAGTCGGCCAAGAAAATTGCTGCTGATGTGGCTGTGAATTTCCAAGGATAAGTTATTCAATGTAAATAACTCTTATGATCCAACTTGTAAATACTCAGTGTATTTATGTTTATGCCCTAATTTGAGTCTTCACATTTAATTTCCTAAAAAATTTTGTCCGACTGTCACCAAGCCTAAACTTGATTAAATCATTAAAAAATTTTCAGTCCTTATTTGCTTAACTCAAACCAGAACAACAAACAATGATAAAACAAATATAAACAAGTTATAACTAATAAGAAACTTCATACTTTATTAATATTCATAGCCCCCTGACTGACAACTCAAGAAGGCAACTTACTTGAAGTCGACAGTCGAGAAGAACATGATACAAAAAATTTAAGTATAATATCAGCGAAAGTGTTCAATATTCCAAGAATTCTCCATGATTGTGCCATCTTCACGCTTCAAACGATATGCTCCTGCCCGAGTGACCTCAGCAATTATATAAGGTCCTTCCCATAATGGAGATAACTTATGTCTATCCTTCGTGGTCTGAATCTTTCGCAGAACCATATCGCCAACAATAAAAGCACGTGACCGAACATTACAATTATGATAACGTTGAAGTCCTTGAAGATACCTTGCCGACTGAACCAATACAGCTTCACAAGCCTTTTCCAGTCGGATCAAATCATCGACTCGGTCTTGATCATAACGCCCATCATTGAAATTGAGAACTCGAAGAGATTCAAATTCCATCTCATTCGGCAACATAGCTTCAGCCCCATAAACCAAAAAGAAAGGCGACTGGCCTGTAGCCCGACAAGGCATAGTCTGCAATGACCATAATACTGAAGGCAACTCTTGAACCCATCTACCAGCATAGGGACTCAATCTATCGAAGACTCGGGCTTTAATGCCTTGAAGAACCATACCATTAGCACGTTCAACCTGTCCATTGCTTCTAGGATATGCCACCGACGCATAACAAATCTTGATTCCAAAATCTTCACAAAATTCTTTGAAAACACCTCCGGTGAACTGAGTCCCATTGTCAGTAATAATATTATTTGGGACACCGAACTGATGCACAATGTTTAAGATAAAATCTCGTGCCTTGTCTGCAGTTATTGTAGCAACCAGCCTAACCTCAATCCACTTAGAAAACTTATCAATTGCGATGAACAAATGTGTGAAACCTCCTGGAGCCTTTTTGAAAGGACCAACCATGTCCAAACCCCAAACTGCAAAAGGCCATGACAGCGGGATCGTTTGTAACTCTTGGACTGGAACATGGCTTTGCCGAGCAAAAAACTGACAACCTTCACAAGTTCGAACCACCTTGTCTGCGTTGAAAACTGCTGTGAGCCAGAAAAAACCTTGCCTATAAGCCTTGCTCACCAAGGTACATGCTGCAGCATGACTGCCACAGATTCCCGAGTGAATATCCTACAACAATTGTCGTCCTTCTTCAGGTGTAATACATCTTAACAGGACTCCAGACGGGCTTCCCTTGTACAATTCTGAATCAACCATGACATAACTCTGACTACGACGTCAAACTTGTTCTGCATCGTCGCGATCTTCGGGTAGCTCCTGCCGAGCCAAAAAATTGATAAAGGGTGTTCTCCAATCGGCATCGAGCATGGAAACCTGGTCTACAACTTCTTCGTCGACGGCTGGTTTTTAACGACAGTCGGCTCATAGAGATGCTCTACAAAGACATTAGTCGGGGCTGCTTCTCGTTTAGAGCCAAATTGGGATAACTGATCTGCTGCCTCATTGTTATGCCTCAAAACAGGAGATAACTCCAAACCATCGAACTTGTCTTCTAGCTTACGAACTTCTTGACGATAAGCAGTCATATTGTCGTTCAAACAAGACCAATCCTTCATCACCTAATTTACTACCAACTGGGAATCTCCTCGTACAATCATGCGACGTATGACAAGAGACACAGCAAGTTGTAGTCCATGAAGTAAGGCTTCGTACTCGGCCACATTGTGTGAAGCAGCAAAATGTATCTGAAGAACATACCGTAGCCTTTCTCCAGTCGAGGAAATCAAGACAACTCCAGCTCCTGTACCGGTGACTCGTTTAGACCCATCAAAGTGCATGGTCCAATATTGCAGCTCCTTCTTAGGTACATCTCCTTGGCACTCGATCCACTCGGCCACAAAGTCGGCCAAGATTTGCGACTTTATAGATGTTCTAGCCTTGAAGGTTATATCCAATGGCATCAACTCCAGAGCCCACTTTGCGATACGCCCAGTAACCTCCCAATTAAGGATGACATCATCAAGTGGAAAAGATGTAACCACAGTAAACGAATGACTTTGAAAATATTGAGCTAACTTCCTAACGGTAATTAAAACTACATATAGTAATTTTTGTACCTAGGGGTAACGTGTTTTGGATCCAGCCAACACCTCGCTAACGAAGTAGATTGACCTTTGAAATTTCTGAGCTCGTCCTTCCTCTTCTCATTCAATGACCAAAACCGTACTGACCACCTGAAAGGTTGCGGAAACGTAGAGTAGCAGAGGCTCTTGAGGATAAGGTGACGCTAACACGGGTGGCATTGTGAGGAAGTCCTTGAAGTCTTCAAAAGCTTTCTGAGCCTCCGGGGTCCACTGGAACTCGTCGGTCCTCTTGAGCAGCTTGAAAAAGGGCATGCCTCGTTCACCAAGTTTAGAAACGAAATGGCTAGTGCTGCCATGCAACCAGTAAGCTTCTAGACATCCTTCTGGGTACTCGGCAGCTTCATGTTCCGAATAGCGTTGATCTTCTCTGGATTAGCTTCAGTGCCGCGATGAGACACCATAAAGTCAAGTAGCTTGCCTGACAGCACCCCAAAAGTACACTTTTCTGGATTCAACTTCATCCTGAAGGCTCGAATATTTGAGAAAGTTTCTTCTAAGTCGACGATCAAATCTTGTTTTTGCTTGGTCTTGATGACGACATCGTCGACGTAAGCTTCCACGTTTCTCCCGAGTTGAGTCTGAAGGCATCTCTGGATCCTACGCTGATAAGTAGCTCCGGCGTTCTTGAGGCCAAAGGGCATCGTGATGTAAAAAAGCTCCAAACGGGGTGATAAATGATATCTTCAGGCAGTCAGACTCCTTCAAGCTGATTTGATGGTATCCCGAGTAACAATCCAAGAAGCTCAGAAGCTCGCAGCCGGCGGTTGAGTCGACGACTTGATCAATGCAGGGCAAACTGAAGGGGTCCTTAGGACAAGACTTGTTGAGGTCGGTGTAGTCTACACACATGCGCCATTGTCCCGTCTTCTTTGGAACCAGAACCGGGTTTGCCAACTAGTCAGGATGGTAAACTTCTTTGATGAATCCGGCTGCCAAAAACTTGGTGAGTTTCTCTTTGATAGCGTCTCTTCGATCTTGCGCAAAGCAGCGAAGTCGTTGTTTGATAGGTTTCGCGTCCTCTTTAACATTTAATGAGTGCTCAATCACCTCTCTAGTAATACCAAGCATATCAGATGGTTTCCAGGCAAATATATCTTTATTATTTTTTAGAAAGGTGATGAGCACGTTTTCCTATTTGGGATCTAACTCAGCGCCTATTACAGCAGTTTTGGAGGGATTTGAGGGATCAAGTGGAATCTTCTTTGTCTTGGCGTCGCCTTCTCCCGACTTGGCCATCTTCTTTGCTGAGATCTCGCCTTCTCCTGACGTTGATGCAGCCAGTCGTACCTCTTGTTGGCTGAGTAATCTCTCACGAGTTTGGGCCATGTCACAGCTTTCCTTGTCGCAGGTGAAGGCTTGCTTGACGTCGCTGCGCAAGGAGATGACACCATTAGGACCGGGCATCTTCATCATGAGGTAGGTATAGTGTGGGACCGCCATAAACTTGGCAAGCGCAGGTCTTCCAAGGATTGCATGATAAGCGGTTTCAAAGTCGGCAACTTCAAAGCTGATGTTCTCTGTTCGGAAGTTTTCCCGAGTGCCGAAGGTGACTGGAAGAGTGATCTGCCCGAGTGGCATAGACAAAGCCCTAGGATGACTCCGTGAAAAGGGGCTAAACTCGGCTTCAATTCAGATCTTGGGATTTGCATCTCGTCCAGTGTCTTGGCGAAGAGGATGTTGAGGGCGCTACTGCCGTCGATGAGGACACGCTCGAGCTTGACGTTGCAAACTATCGGGTCTAGTACCAGGGGGTACCGCCCCGGGTGGACCACTCGGTCGGGATGATCCGAGCGGTTGAACGTGATAGCCACCTCCGACCATCGTAGGAAACGTGGGACTTCAGGCTAAACTGCGTTGATCTCCCTGTCAGTCAGCTTCTGCTTCCTTTTTGACTCATATGCTAGCGGCCCTCCAAAAATATGGTTTAACTCGGTCCTGTGATCTTGGAAAGGTTCTGAGCCACCATTTGGGTCGTCCTTCTTGGTTCCTGAGGTGCCGGCTCCATCTGAGGGCTTCTGGTGGAGCTGAGTACAATAATGCTCGGCGAACTGTTTGTAGATGAAGCAGTCCTTGGCCGCGTGCTTGTGATTCGGGTGATGAGTGCATTAGGCGTTCATGATCCTATCGTAGGCGTTGACTCGTGGACGCTGTTGTTGGTAGTTCGACGCTCCGGCAACCAGATCCTCGGGTTTATGCTTGCGATCTTTTTGGCCATTGTTGCCGTTGTCGTTGCCATTGTCCTTCTTAGGGCGCCAGCTACTTCCAGATTGCTTGTCCTGCCATGAAGCTTTGATTGCGTCGTCTGACTTGGCGTAGGAATTAGTTGTCTCGAACATCTTCTTGACTGTCCTTGGAGGCTTGCGCCCGAATTTGCCGATTAGCAACTCATTGCGGACACCCTTCTGAAACACGGCTATGATGACGTCGTCGGTGATGTCGGGGATCTTGTTTCGCTTCTCCGAAAAACACCGAATGTAGTCCTTCAATGACTCGTCGGGCTTTTGGATTACGTTGTAGAGATCGAAGTAAGTCCCAGGCCTTTCAAAAGTACCCTGGAAGTTGGCGATGAAGTGGTCTCGGAGCTCGCTCCATGAGTCAATCGAGCCTCTTGGTAAACTTGTGAGCCAACTCCTGGCTGAGTCGGCGAGAGCGACGGGCAGGTAGTTAGCCATAGCCTTGCTGTCTCCTCCTGTTGTGCGAATGGCGAGGGTGTAGACGGTCAACCATGACTCGGGGTCGGTTTTGCTGTCGTACTTGTCAATCCCAGTGGGCTTGAAACCACTCGGCCAATTCACTCGACGCAGGTCCCGAGTGAACGCGGGCACTCCATCGTCATAGTTGTTAAGGGAATTCCTTCAGTCTTCATGATAGGTCTTGTTGCGTTCGTGATGACGCTAGTCAAGTACCTCCCTCAAGTCACTGGGCATGGGCCTTCGAGAGCCACTCTGGTAGTTTGAGCTATTGCCATAACGAATCCGATCATGGACGGGTGGTCGGCCGTGACCTCTCTCATGAGAGTTGGCCGACTAATCTCGATGCTTCCAGATTGTGTGATGACGGGGGTCATTGGTCTTGGCGGGTGTAGCTCGGGTCTTCGATAGTCGTTGGATCACATCGGTGGTAAGCGGCTGCCGTCGGGTGTCTCGGCGATGGACTCGGTAGCTCTCCGAGCAGAGCCCGCGGGAGCACCGGATAATGCTGTAGCAGCGACGATAGTCTTGACTTTATCTAAGATTGAAGTTACGCCAGGAGGTGCCACGTCGATGACGGTGTCGATGAGGGTAAGAGTGGCGACTGCGTTCTATTGGGACGTGAGGAAGACGTTGGTGTTGTCGACTCGGGTCTGAAGTATGGCATCGTGAGCAGAGCGCCCGGCCGCCCTTAGATCTCGTCTTCTCTTGTCGTGGTCTTATTTTCGCTTGAGCTCCTCCTCCTTGCGCTTGAGTTCTTCCTCCTTGCGCTTGCGCTCCTCTTCGAACTTGGCTCGTTCTTCTTCCGCAACCCTACGGGCCACGGTTGAGTCGGTCTCCCCTACTTCGGCCATAAGGACATTGAAGAATAGCAGAGTATAGTCGTCGTCGAAGTCGGAGTCGTTGAGATTCTCCGTGGAGATGTCGTAGAGATCATCGAAGTTAGAAGAGCTAAGGTAGTCGGCAATCTCGGTAGATGAACATGATCCGAGGGGTTGAATCATGATGGCGATCTCTCTAGAGCTCGGACCGTAGCATGACGGTGACAAAGAGAATTCTCCCGAGTGGTTCGGTCCCAACTCGGGAGATAGAAGGTTGAAGTAGATCTTAGCATCATTTGGTAACCCGAACGGCGCCGAGTAGTTTTCCCCTCTCGACTGGTTCGGATCCGAGTCAAGGAGAGAAATCTTGCCGAAATTATCGGTGATGAAGTCGAGGCTACCGAAGCGGAATGCCTGCCCTGGAGGGAAGAAAAAGTCGTCGATGCCTGATGTAGATCCCATCGCGCTAGTCGGCGAGAAGAAGAAAACTTGACGCATCCCTACCTGGTGCGCCAACTATCAAAACCTGATTTCGGTAATAATAAACAGGGGGTAGCGCTCAAGTGCCAAATACGATGGGTTAGTAGACAAAAGAGTTTAGACAGGTTCAGGCCTTCTATGAAGAAGTAACACCCTACTCCTGTTTCGGGGACTAGATCCGCCGAGTTGTATATTGATCTCTTGATCGAGTTGTGTATGAAGAAAAAACCTAGCTTATTGCTATTGTCTCTATATCCCTCATAGGACATCCTACCCCCTTATATAGGTTTAGAGGGTAAGCTCACAAGTGGGAGACCTAACTACATACTGTATAAGACTCCATAGTATTCCCGACTTAGGACTATAAGCCGTTCCTTAATACACAAGGTAACGTAATACTTAAGTCCTAAGCCTATTACATAATCACGACTCATAGCCTATCCCCTATAGTCAGTCGGATAAGCTAGTCATGTGAGTATATGGTACCTATAATCTCCACAGGTATAAATACAACACCTCCTAGGAGGAGAGGGGGGAGGCCAACACACGTGAAGTCAGAATACAAGCCTAGACATACTTAATCTGGAGCCACGAAGGCCGACATGAGGGATCTAGCGCTAGCTCCAACCTCGCTGAGTTCATATTCGAGGAAGAAAATTACACCAGCCATCGAATACGTGTTTGAGCTCCATGCCGCCAAGTCAACGCCGACTAGATTAGATCATCCCAAATACTGTACTCGTGTGATACTGATATATAAAGACAACACCGGCTTCGGCCAACAGGAATAGGGTTATTACTTGTCAGTTAAGGGGCTCGAACCTGTATAAAAATCTCTATCTTTTGTCTCTTTAACCTCAATCTCGTGTATACCCTGGTTTCAACGATTCTCATACTCTACAAATACCGTAGTCGGCATATAGCCCGTCGACACTTTGGACTGCTTTTTTTTTTCAAAAGAACTCTTAAAACAATTTATTTATCCCATTAAAAGTTTTAAAAAATAAGATCGTTTTAGCCTCCTTACGCAATAAAGAAATTTGTATATAAGTTTATTTTCTTAGTGTTTTTATTTTTAAAATTTTCTACGGTATATGAGAGAGAAATTACTTGCGCAAAAAAAATAGCACAAAAATATTTTTTATAGGATATGAAATATTGATTTATATTGAAAACAACAACACAAAAAAGTATTATACATTTCATATAACGGATAAATTATATTTTACAAAAAATAAAAATGCAAAAACATTGAAACTTATATACAAACTTTCACATTGTGTAAAGGTCTTAAAAAATCATATTTTTTTAAACTTCTGATAGGATAAATCAATTTTTAACATAGTATGTGTCAATGTTAAAGATAAGACATATCTAATACTTTTGTGATAGGCTCAACGAGACACATTATATATCAAGTCTTATACGGACTCATGCCTTGTATATGAAAGGTGTTCTGGATAAATAAGGAGAAGCGAAGTTCTTGGATTGTATCCATATTTGTTTCTCTAGTTTTACTTGGACAAGAAAGCACTCAAGGGTATAAATTCAAAACCTCCTAGGGAGAACAAGCCAACAGAAGTGAATGCAAGCCAATGCAAGACAATTCCAATCTCGTCGAGTTCATATTCGAGGAAGCAGAGACTAGATTAGGTCATCACAAATACTATACTCGTGTGACACTGATATATAAAGGTAACACCAGCTTTGACCAACAGAAGTATGGTTAGTACATATCAATCAGTTAAGGGGACTGAACCTGTATAGAAATATCTATCTCCCGTCTCTTTTACATTAATCTCGTGTATACCCTGATAGCAATGAACACCATACTTTATAAATATCGTAGGTGGGTATAGCCCATCGACAATATGTCTAAAGGATATTTTGGATATTTTTTTAAAAAAAAGCCACTTGATTTTTGGGGAGGGTTTTCGTTCCTAGGATTTCCTTGTTACTGCCTTGATGGCTTAATCCCCGTGATTGGGTATCGTTCCTCAGTATGGTAGCCGTGCTTGCTACGAACCTGCATGTCTCTCGAAAATGAGAATTAAGAGTGTTTGTATCCTTTTAGTTATAGGGTAATATATTCTCTCAAGATTCTTCCGAGTTTTTTTTCCACTAAAAAAAGCTCAGAAGAATATTATTTGTTAATCATTTAGGCTGGGTTCGGCAGCCGCTTTTCCGAGCGCGCTACAGTGATTTTTGCCCGTGCACGTTTTTCAAACTACTATACGGTGTATTTTTTTGCAAAAAGTTTCTATACAAAAGTTGTTTAAAAAAATCAAATTAATCCATTTTTGAAAAAAAAATTAGCTAATACTTAATTAATCACGCGCTAATGAATTGTTTCGTTTTCCGTGATCAGTTTTCTGAACCCATAGTAACGATCAGACCCTTAGTGATGTTTTTGAATGGCATGCAAAAAGCCAGATATAACTCATTATTTTTTAATGTTGTAGATCTAATTAGTAATTAGTTATGCATGTTTTGCGAAGCAACAAATCATGTTGTCATATATATTTTATTTTTCTCTCATAATTATTTTTAAAAAAATCTAACGCCACGATGTGACTCAGGAGTAATTAATTCTCGGTTGTTTTGCTTTTTTATAAGATTTTTTTTAATTTATTAGAGAAAATAGTTATTTTGAAAATATTTATCAGATCTAGAACAATTTAAATTTTTTTTTGAGTAAATTTCACTTTGGACCATCTTTTATTACTGATGTTTCGCTTTAGATCACCCTTTAACAAATGTTTTCATTTTGAACCAGGTATTTTTATCTTTGTTTCATTTTGAACCACCTGATTCTCTTATTAAGCATATGAACAATCTCGAGTACGTCGGCTCCTCTTCGTCAATAAACTCCCATAGCTATATATAAGATTATTTTTTTATATGATAAGTTAGATGTAGATAGATAAAATAGTTGAGGTTGGTCCAAAGTGATACAAAGGTAAAAATACCTAGTTCAAAATGAAAACGTTGGTTAAAGGGTGGTTCAATGCAAAACATCGATAATAAAAAATGACCCAAAATAAAATTTACTATTTTTTTAAATGGCGTGCAAATTGTCCAAATACGCCTAACGTATCTTTCTACATGTTTTCATGAAATATCTTTCTACAAGTTAAAATTATACATGTGTAAAATTATTTAGTTATGCATGCTAGTAAAGTGTTATAGGATGAAATAATATATAATATCGTTTTATTTTTATTTTTTTTATGCATGTTTGAATAACATGAAAGGGTCCTGATAAAACTTAAACGAATATAATTTTTACAAGGTAAATTGTAGTTAACAGGTGTCGTAAAATCTAATTATCATTTTAATCACAAATAATACAATGGTACAAATAGATAAAAACTTAACGTGCAATTTAAAATTTAAAAGTTATGATTACTTAAAATTTATTGTTATAAATACTGTGTAATTTAAAAGTATGCTTATTTAAAATTTGCAAAAAAGAACTTCTGTAAAGAGAAGGAAGGAAAAAAACGGAGAAGAGGTATGTAACTCCTGATTGGACGCACGCACATGAGGACATTTTAAGGAAGAGGAACAAATCAATCTAATCTAATGGCGTAGTGTGCTGGGTCCACTAATTTAATTAAAAATCAACGACTAGATGTTTTGTTTTTTAAAAATTTTTTAAGTATTTTCTCTCATTTATTACAGTGTCATATGACGGTGGTTTAAGAATTTTTTGGATGCCACATGATGGTTTAGGAGCGTTTAAAAAAAGTTTAATAGATTTTAGTATATAATACATAGATGACTCGTCTCATTTCATGAATCTTTACAATCTTTTGTTTTTTCTTCCTTTCAACTACTCTCTTGGAGCACCTACTAAGCTAAAATTGATGAAAAAAAATACACTACAACAGTCTTACCAATTGAATGGCCAAGCCATTCGACTAGCCAAATTGGCTCTCCAACTGGCCAAACTTGGCCATCCTGCACGGTTGGCTAAACCAGGTTGACAATCGTGGGCCTCACGTCATCAAACACCCCTCTCCCTCTCTCTCTCTTCTTGTGCCCACAGAGAGGAGCACTGTTACCACCATCGTCATCTCCGTCGTCATCCGCCGCTGCTGTCGAGGTCTCCGTCGCCAGGCATCGCCGCCGCCATCGTTGTCTACGTTGTCGTTGCCGAGGTCGTCGTCGCCAACCGTCGTCGTCTAGAGGCCTCCGGGCCCGCCCGGCCTCTGTCGCCTTCATTCTCGCCGGATTCGGGGAGGAGGCGCGTGGGTAGTAGAGGTTGACATATGAGTCTTAATATCATAGGCTCAGAATGGAGAGTGTAAATGAAAATATTGTTGGAGTAAGCAGTGAGTTAGATTTGCCAAATTAATTAGATAGCTGATTATATAAATGTTTGACGAGACTATGGCTAAGTTCGAATGTACTAGAGAGAGATAAGCTTTTGGATATTCGTCGCACGTCTTTCAAACTGCTAAACGACGCGTTTCGTGCGAAAATTTTTTATATGAAAGTTGTTCTAAAATATGAGATAAATCCATTTTTCAAGTTTGTAATAATTAAAACTTAATTAATCACACGTTAATATCACCTCGTTTTACGTGAAAACTTACGCAGTTAGGTCTCAGAGCTTACAGCTCTCACGCAGCAGTTAGGTCGATCGAGTCCTCTCACGCCGCAATGGTGAACAGTGCGTGCGAAAGCAGTCGTTGTCAAACATGGGAACACACAAATGCACATAGCACACTGATTGTCCGACGCGACGAATAAAGAATACGGCGATATACGACAACGCATATTTTAACACGGAACAATAATTAACGTCCGCATATAATAGCGTGCTTATTTGGGCTAAGCCCGCGAGCTTATTGGGAAAAACGCACGCTCTTTATGCCCGGCCCCGATTTGGCCATTTCGCACTGGGCCGAGCAATCTGTACCGAGCCCCAAGCAGGCAGATCATCAAGCGTCGGCTCAATGGATCTCTCCACGCCGCGCATGACGCCAAGCACGAAGGCATTTGGACAGCGCGTGCCCCTGGCCACTCTTTCTTCTTTGTCCTAAAATAAATAAATTTAATACAAAATATAACGTATCTAATACTAAAAATCTGTTCAAATTTGTGGTATCTTTTAAATCTCGTACTAGTTTTGATTACTGTAGGAAAAAGAAATAGACTAGAGAGCACTAGGCACGCGTCGTGGTGCTTCGCCGATTGTCCCGTGAGACGGTGAGAGTTAATGAGCACGGCCAACCATGCCCCGCCACAACGCACGACACGCAGCCGGGTGCGCCGCACAGAGAAACGACCTAACTTAACTCTAAACTAGGCGCGACACGCAAAGCTGCCCCCAGAACCCCGCACTTGGACGGAAGTGCTCGCAGAAAATTGCTGCGAAAAATGCAATATCGTACTACTCCACTGACACAGGTATCCCACGAGCAAATTTATCACGAGCATTCCTTTGTATTGAGATAACCTGCATGCCATCCCCGTCGGAACTCGGAAACCAGCCACCAACCCGAGGCGACCGAAAATCAATAAAGAAGTCCCCGACAGGTGGGCCCCGTCCGTCGGTCGGTTAGCCCGTCCACCTCCCGCACTCACCACACGCACCACCGCATCAGATCGGTGATGTGCTACCGCCACCGCCTTCACCACACACGCCTCACTCTACCACACCGACACGCACACACCCAGCAAATCTCCCTCTAAAAAAAAAGAAAAAGAAAAAAAAAGACAAAAGCTTACCAGCCGCAGGCCGCAGCGCCGCGCCCCTCTCTCTCTCTCTCTCCTTTTAACTCGCCACGAGGAGGAGCCGCGACCACACCAACCCACACCACCAGCAGCAATGGCGTCCATCATCGTGCTCGTCTCCGTCCTCCTCCTCGACGTCATCGCCTTCGGCCTCGCCGTCGCCGCCGAGCAGCGCCGCAGCAAGGCAAGCCCCCCCCCCCCCCCCCCACCACTCACCCTTCCGTCTCCTACCTCGGAGCGAGCCGCCTGCTGACGGCCGGGCTGGTTGCTTTTGCAGGCCACGGTGACGCCCGACATGGAAAAGAATTATGACTACTGCGTCTACGACTCCGACATCGCCACAGGCTACGGCGTCGGCGCGCTCCTCCTCCTCGCCGCCGCGCAGGCCGTCGTCATGCTCGCCAGCAAGTGCTTCTGCTGCGGCCGCGGCCTCAAGCCCGGTGGATCCCGCGCCTGCGCCCTCATCCTCTTCCTCTTCGCATGGTAACCATCACTCCGCTTGCTACTTGCTGCTACTCGAATGAATGCTTCACCACATTAACCAAACAACAAATGCTTGCCTTTTTTTTTCCTACTCCTGTTTTGAGATCTCGCCTCTACGTTGCTTGCTTCTGGATCTGGGTAGCCGGTAGTTTAATTTCCGCGGTAATTTGTAGCTAGATCTACCACTTGTGGTTTCAGCTCAGAACGCGGAGCTTCAGTTCAGATCCGGTTGCTGGTGGGCAATTAATGGGAATGGGATCTAGTGGTTTGAGCAGATCTGGTGCAACAAATATAATGCTGCACTTTGAGTGATCTAGAGTGCAGTTATTGGATGATTTATTTATGCTGGATTGACAATTAATTTAGAGCTCCGAACCATTTTGCTTCAGTGAGCTGGCTTTTTGAGCTGTTCTGCTCATTCACTACCTAATCAGTATAATTTTAGTCTAAAAGAACTGAGCATCAGTTCGTGCAGCTGTTATTCAGATGCAAAGAGGTTCTCCTTCAGATCTATTAGGTGAACTATCTCTTTCATGCTAACCAAAAATATATTTTAAGCACATGACTGCTGCCTCATTCCGCTGATTGTTGGTGAACGGTCAAATTGAATTTTGCCATACTCAAAGTGGTGATTTGTTGCTAACCAAAAATATATTATAAGGAAATTAGTACTACTATTTTTTTCAGCTCACATAGGAGGCAGGTTTCACTTTATGGCAGTTCTTCTGTCACAAAAGCTAAACAGTTAAAACTCAAAAGTGGGCAGACTTGTTCACTTTTCTTAGCTGTGCATTTGCATTTCATTAGTCTCACCGAGGCTCTGTATACAATTGAATACTTCTTTTCTGGGATTTTAATCTAGTACGTCCCATTCAAGAATCTATCCTTTCAAAGTTGCAATAGTTTACTTGAACAAGTGTTAGATCTACTGAATTTCTACATGAGTGACTGCATATGTTTAACTGCTACTCCTACATTAGTGACTGCATATGTCCAACTGCTACATGAGTGACTGCATATGTCCAACTGCCTCAAATTACTTGCCCTACAAAGCGCAAAGTGCTTATCACTGGTTGCTTTGTACTTGGATTTAACAGTTGAACGTGTGTTCCTACAGCAGTTGCACACTTGCACTAAATAATTTTTAATTTTTAATTTAACATTACGCAGATGTTTATAACAACTATTTTGTCTTGTTCCGTGGGTGGTACCTGTGCTATTAATTAGCCCATTGACTTTAAATAAAGCAATGAGACCATGTTACCTGGCCTGACACAACTCACTATACTAGTTTTGTGGGATCAGAGGGAGTAGTATTTAATAGTAGCCATACACTTGTGGTTATCTTTTTACAAATTATAATTGATTTGTGTTGTTTCTTTAATGAATTGTTAAATTAATTAACTCGGTTATATGGTCTTCCCTGAAATCAACAATTGGGATATCCCAAAAAGTTCTGAGGTCAACATCAATTGAAAGCTTGCTTTCTTGGTGTCCTTGGCTAGCCAAACCTTCATGTAGTGTACACCTGTCATAGTCTACAACCAAATGTCATCAAATCTAATTTCCTCATCTTGCTGCTTTGACCGGTGCTTGTTGTGTCCATCAGTACATATACTTAAACCAGAACTGCATGTCCCTCAGATTCTAGGTGTTCCAATATGAATAGATGTTTCAACACCTATGGTTTAAAGATGTTCTGATATGCAACTGTGCATCCATTCAACAGTTTTTGTTATATTCCCTTTTCCCGGTGCTTCATGTTCTAATCATTAGCATGTGTTTATTGGTTTTTGATTGACCAAAGTACATAGGGTAAATGGTTTAGTTTTGCTTCTCATTTCTGCATTTATTTGAATTTAATTATACTGCCTGAATCTGTAATATGGAAAAATAGAGTATATGCCAACTAATAAGTCAAATCAAATGTACTTCCCATAAAATGTTTAGTCAATAAGATGTTTTCTAATCATTGGCAGGTTGACCTTCCTCATTGCTGAGGCATGCTTGATGGCCGGATCCATCCGGAATGCATACCACACCCGGTACAGGGGGATCTTCGGTGCCGACCCGCTCTCCTGCGAGACTGTGCGCAAGGGTGTCTTTGCTGCTGGTGCGGCCTTCACCTTCTTCACAGCCATCCTCAGCGAATTCTACTACATTAGCTACTCCAAGTCCCGCGATGCTGCTGGGGGTGCCCCGTACGGTGGCTCCAACATTGGCATGGGCACTTACAGTTAAAAGGAGCTTGCTGAAAAGGATGATTCGGTCCTTGAGTTTGTTGGATTCAAGGTGGAGCATGTGATCGTGGAGTGCATTGTTCTTGTTAACATTACCTTAGTTACGGTGTAATTGGTTGGGGTTTACTATCCCGTTAGGTTGTATGAGATTACTTGGTTGGGTTGTACACTATTCGGATTATTGGATTGGATTCTGAACATGGAATACACGTATCCTAGTATCATGATGTGCTATTGCCTGTTGATATGGTCATCTCTGCTGCTTGATGTAATCCGTCTCTAGAACTTCACTAATACGAGATGCTGGTAAAATGGAGGTAGAATGTCAACCGTTAAGTCATGTGTGTTATTAGTTGATTTCACGCACACATTGAGTTATACTTATGACTGGTCAAAGTAAAGCTTCACAGATTTCGTTTTAATGATGAAATGACTAATGAGCGAACGTTCGCGCGATCCCATCCCCCGCGAACATGTCGGAGTGGCGTTTCTTTCCTTTCCTTGTGCAACACTTTTCCTTTCTCCTTTCTCAGAGTGCGACTGTTTCTTTCCCATTCCCCTCGGCCGGTTGACCCTCTCTCCCTTCCCTTTCCCATCCGACTCCTCACCCTTTTAATGGCCGCCTGCTGCCATAGACACCGTCACCATCTTCCTTGGCCGCCGTTCCTATTCAGGACTTGTTCGGTGCAAGTGAATTGATTCACACGGGGAAAACAGTCCATATGGAGATAGGGTTGATCCCTGCACCACCACCCGATCCCCCATCCCCACGAACTCAAGTGACGGAGTTGCGCGGCGAGGAGGTGGAGTGAGGAGGGGTGTGTGACGCTGCAAAGAAGATGGCGATGCTGCTGCTGTGGGGAAAATAAAATTCATGTCGGTGACAATTTTTTTCACCCCAGGGGATAGGAGTGGGTAGGCCGGAGGACTTTTCCCACCCTGGCCCAGTCGAACGCACATTTGGGCCGCGAAGAGAATTCAGCCCTGGGCGGGATGATAGACGGGGATTTCGGCCCAATCCCGCCAATCCCTCCCTAAACGAACAAGGCCTCATTCTATTCCCCCATCTGATTCTCCCTTCTTCCTCTTCCCTATTCGTTCATTTTTCCCTTTCTGATTTGCGTCAGGAACCCTAGTTCATCCCCATCTCAATTTACAGTGTCAATGTTGAAGAGGAGGAGCTCCGTTCTTTTTTGTTTGATTTTCAATTTCGTGCTCCAAGGATCTGCAGCTCATCCTCATCTCGATGTCTTCTCCCCGCGGTGAGTATTCCCGAAAGCGATTTCTATGTGTTCGTGCGCAGATTAGTTTTTTCTAGAGATTTTTGGAATTGGGAATTCGTACTGTTTTTTGGTTTTGGAGGCTAGATTTTCGTTTGATTCCACCGTCTTTCTTACATGGTTTTGATTTGTTTCAATTCGGCATCAGCCCATTCAGAGTCAATTTGGGATGACCAAGTAGATACCTTTTGTCTACTGTAGTTTGTAAGTACTCCTCAGCTGAATCGGGATGGTTTTTGCATTAGATTTTTTTCTCCATTCTGCAAGCGATTTGACCCTAACTCCAACAATTCAACTAATATAAATGGGTACACGTGCAATGGTGAATGAGCTCCCTGAAACCAGATTAGGCCTACAAAATTCCTTCATGTTTTTTTTTCATTCTGAACATAGCGCTAAGCAATCAATTTCATGCATTTAAGTTAATCCACATCTATATTGGTTTAGATTTAGTCAGGTTTCGTGCAGGAGATCAAAAGAGGGATCATGAATGAATTCAAAGGTTTAGTGCGTGAGGAATCCAGAACACACCGTAGGCTACTATCCTTACTAGTTGTTGCTGCGGCTTCAGATAGCTAGTTTATCTTTTAAAAAAATCACGATAACAGCACCAAAATAATCCAGAAAAACCATGAGATTCTTAATCCAACACATCAGCAACAGAACTCCTATGATTATGGCTGATATGTATTAAATTGTACAGTTGCATGTCATAGGCTAAGTTGTGTTGCTCTCTCATCCCTATTCCCTACTCATCCTCCAAATTAAATTTGCTTCAGACAAACACCCTGCATCCATCCATGCTCTTATTTAGTTTGAGTTAGGTTAGTTCAGTTAAATTAGTTTGTCACTTGCATTACATGGCTCATCAATAGTTGTCAGAGTTATTTTAGAAGTGCAAGGGCCGTTGATTGATTCAGATGTTGAGTTCTCTTTTTCTCTCCTAGTTACCATTTTCTCTCTAGGCCTCCTCCTGAGAATGCATGATTTATTTCACCTTTTAGCTTGAAAGTCATTTTCCTCTAACACAACTTGTTGCCTTTTTTTCTCCTGCGAGTTGAACCCATCTACTATAAGAATCATTGGGAGAATTAAGCAATCAGGCAATTTTAAGTCACTCTAGGAGATTTTTGTTTACCTCATGTAAAATGTAACAAGCAGTTTCCAACATAACATATATATAATTTGACATTAATCCTGGAGAAAGCATTTACGTTAAATTAAGTATTTTTCTCAGTTGCTCACATGCTCATCGCAGCACCGTATTTTTAGTCCATAATGATTTACACTGTTCTTTTTTCAATAGCAGTACGTAATAATGATTTTCTTGTTCATTTTTTTGTTAGGTCCTTGTATCGGATTCAGAATCGTTCTAGTGGGTTACTAGCTCATGCATTGGTGATTTACGGTCATTGAGTCACCGGCAGTGGCAACTAGCACCAACAACTGGACCCTGTAGGTGGTGACCAGACTAGCTACTGATCACTAGGTAGTCTTCACATTTTACAGGATCTTTATTGCGCCAGTCATATTTTTAGCTATGAATCAGTAAATAGGATTGATAAGCAAAACATGATTATAAGTTTTTATAAGTTCAAAAGTTTTTATGTAGAAAACAATTATATGTATGATAAGCTAGCATGGAAGTGCTAAAACGTGAAAAATTATATATTTTCCACGTTTTTGTAATTGCTATTATTAGTTCACACACAGAAGATTTGGCGTCCATTAACACACCTCTCATTTATAATTATAAAGTTTATTTTGTAGAAAGTTTATATTTATAAAGTACTTTATAAAAAGAAAGTTTATAGCTATAAAGTTTACAAGCAAAAAGTTTGTACTTACAAACTTTGTATGTACAAAGTTTTATATGCAGAAAAATTATATCTATAATGTTTACGAGCAGAAAGTTTATACTTACAAACTTTGTAAGTACAAAGTTGTATAGGCAGAAAGTTTATAGTTATAAAGTTTACAAGCATAAAGTTTTGAAAGTTACAAGTGAAAAGTTTTGTAAATAGAAACTTTTTGGCCTTAAAGTTTATAGATAGAAACTTTATAGGTACAAAGTTGATAAGCATAAAGTTTTTTATATTTTCCCACAGAGTATGTCATGTGTTTTTTATGAACAAGATGTTTTATACAGAGAGAGCACCTGTATCAGCAGCCCTAGCTAGTACAAGCATGAGTGTTTATTAATTTTTTCCTATCCAACGTTGCATGCATATAAATTTTCACTTTTTTATGTAGTCCAAGGATTATCAAGATGAACAATAGATGGGTTCACCATAAAACATTTGGATGCACAATGCAAGTGTATGGGTTGACCAATAAAACATTTGATATGCTCGCTCAAGCCGTCATGGTTGAATAATTTGAGCTGGATAAACTTGGTGTTCTACTATCAAATTTGGAGTACAATCAAACTATTTTTCCAGGCACATTGTGAAATGCGACACAGTTGTAAGTCTCTATTTTCTTCTTTCTCTGTATCACACACCATTATTTTTTATATATGGTTCTGACATATTGCGACCATATTTTTTATACAATTATTAAATTTGTAGAAATGATTTCAAGATTCATACCTAAATCCGTCTAAGCTAAGAAGCTTATTCACTGAACCTAATCAGGGATACACGCTCGACATCATGGATATGGTAAGTTTCCCCATATTTGTCTAATAGTACTTTTCAAGAAAAAAAATAAATTCAATGATAGCCATGATTTTCACAACAAATAGCGTGATGTGCACTTGCCGTTGCATGAGTAACCTGCATGATTATGCTGCTCGGTACAATGGATGGAGAGCTAGTAGACAGTGGTGTTTATATTGATTTAATCCAGGTTATGCATGCAAACCAAACTGTGCACTAATTACCATTGTTTTCTCTGTCATCAATCTTTTTCTTTCTTGCTTGTTTACTGCAAACTGATTAGAAACTGGTCTAGTTAAGGTAGGTAATGACAGTAGCTAGTGAATTATCTGATGTCATAAGTAAGTTTGGGGAAGCTAGGGAACAAAATGGACACTGTAATTATGACTCTATCTAGCTTTGCTTGTTTCCTTCTGCTTTTTAGGCATGCATATTGTGTTTTGGGTGTTGATCATAAAGCTTTGTCTTTCCCTGTTAGCAAGATCAGTTTTTTTTTCAACAACCATTGAGCAATCTAGTAAGGGAATCCGAATGTTTGACATGTTTTCATGGAGCTTGAAACGTTTTTCATTTTTTGCAAATGATGAGCAGGTCATCCTCCCTTTTTATTCAGATTTCTGGTATTTGATAATTGCCAGCTTCAGAGAGAATAAATTTGAAGTGCTCCGCCCAAATGCCAAATGAGAAAAGGTGCATGCTTTGGCTAAATCAGCTACATGGAATTTTAAGATAACATTAAAACTTGCATATCCAATATCGTTGAGAGTAAACTTTTATGACATGGATATTATAGTTCATAGCATCTCTTGTTTATCAAAAGAGTTAGTCACATTTTTTTCTTTTCTCCATTCATTCTTCACTCCATATTTTTTGTGATTTCAATGTCATGAACACAATTTGCATTTTATTGGAGAGCAGCTGCGACAGTGGTATCTATGTAATGACGACAACCCAAACACATGATGGGAAATCACATCCTTTCTTCAAACCTGTGAGTTCACTTCTTTTTATCTGATGCACGCTCTTCAATCTGTTCACTATTTTTATTTGCAATTTATGACTTAATTTCTTTCATCAACAATCACAAGATTTTGTTTTTTTTCTGGGAATCTAACATCTGTTACATTTATAGTTAAATTGGCAAAATATATATTTAACACACATATCCATATATCAGTAAAATGAGCAAAAATACAGTTAAAATGTTTTTAACACATTCTTTTTTTTTCTTTTAAACAGGACGATGCAAAAGCACTTCGTGAAATCTTGACATGTTATATGGTTGCACATCGATACAACGAGAAACACAATGATGAAGTTAAAGCAATCATCAAAAAATTTGTGAGATTTTTTTTCAACTAAGAGTTTTGTTCACATTTTCATTTTTTTTTACATTTGTGAACTATTTTTTTTCAACTCAAGTCTGTTAATTTGTAATACAGAGAGGCAACAGCAACAATGCATCAATTTTTAGATGAAAAAGGTTTCTAATCTCCCACATCATTTTTTTACCTCCCTCACCTAGTTTGGTTTCTTGTTGTTTTTCCTTTTCTTTTTCTGAACAGCAGAGTGCACAAAGATATGCAATTGTTCTGACAACGTTAGAGGAAACATGAAACATCTATATATTATGTTTGCATGCAAACTTTTTTTTTATGTTCTCTCTTTCGCAAAGGAATACAACATGTACATAGATTTTTTTCAACAATTTTTTGGTATGCAAACATTGAATCATGTTTCCCCTTTTTGTTGTCTTTTTTTGCTGTCATATACACCCTCTGTCTCAAAAAAGGAATTAACTTCTATGAATGAATCTAGATAAACACTTATCTAGATTCATTCCCAAAAATTGATTTTTTATAGGAGAGAGGGAGTATATATATCATAAGTACATTACAGCTATTTTATATAATTTATTATTTTCAACCAAAATAGTATTTCTTTTTTACAAGTCAAAGTGTATACATATATTTTTTTATGAAAGAATTAGTTCTTTTCTACACATGGGGTGCAGCTCTATTTTTAATTGTTTTTAACACCATTTTTTCTTGTTGGAAGCTATAGGCATTTCTGATTGAAAGTTCTTTTCATTAGCTCCCAACCCTTTTCTTAACCCTATATTACCCATCCTTTAATTAAAAGGGGAAAAAAAGCTTCATGGACTAAAAAAAGCTATAGGCCGACGGACTTTTTGAAACCCAAACGAGAAGCTGGGAAAGCCCACATTGGCCCAGGCCAGTCTTTTCCCATCGCGAGAAAGGGAAACTGGGGAATCGAAAAACACGTTTTTCCCGTCGTGCGCCTCCACACGTGCGCCCTGTTTGCTAACTTCGCGCCAGCGAACACCCGCGTATTAGATGCACCCTTTTATGTCTGGCTAAACAAAACAAAAGGACGTTCTTTGAAAATTATCAAAAAAAAATGAAAAATAAACAAAGTACAAACGCATGTCCTTACTTATTTCGGATGTCGGAAATGGTGCGGAGTTGGTGCAGACCTAGTTCGGAAACGGATTAAAATCGTTGGATGTTTCATGTATATGTAATCAACACAACATTACCTTAGGAATGCAACGGACAATAACAAAATAATCAATGAATGTTTGAGTGCTAAACAACATGAATACATAATGTCTATAATATAAAAAAAACAGCTACATAAGTGTAAGATGAGACGGTGAGAGGATTGGACTAAGGAGCCCAAGTTAATTGATGAATTAGGCCATTTTGTGAATCGGTTTATGTTGTATTCAACATATAGAGTGGTTATATGTGTTGGCAATTTTGGATTATCCAGCAAATGACCTATCGGTTAATCTGATAAAAATGTCAGATAATCCACATCCGCCGGATTTTAGAGATACCACATCCACATCCACACCATACTATCCGCATTTCTATAAATCCATATCATATCCTCGTTTCGGATGGATTCGAAGCGGATCGGATCGGATATTATTCGATCCATTTTCAGCCCTATAAGCCATAGAAGCTAACACAAACCTAATACAATCTAGGAAAGATACAAATCAATACAAGCCACTCTCAATCTCACTAAGTCAATTCATGAGAAACCGACAACAACTAGCCGTTGATCATCATGCCCGAGCTTTATGCCGCCATACTGGTAGATTAAATTAGGTTTTTCTTCCCATTTGTATTCATGAGAGATTGATATATAGTGGCAACGCCGACCCATCATCAGGAGTCTCGAACCCGTATAAAAATCCATGTCTCACTTGTTTTTATTATAGGTTGTTTTGCATCCTCACATCAGCCGATCTTTGTGTCCTCCAAACAAACCGTATAGATACAAATATTGTTGTAGGATCCAACATGTCAATAATTGTAGCTAAAAGTAACAAAATTAAACAATTAAATTCTAATTGGGTATTATGATAGTTTGAACTTTAGCTGATAAGCCACATAAAAAGAGGTGGAAATATAGATAAAACTTTTATATATGTATTAACCATTGTTTAAAAACCAAGGCAGAAAAATAAAAGTACAGTGAAAAATCATCAAAATCAAATCTAAAATTAAATTTTGGTTGCGGCCGATATGTCAAAAAGCTAACAATGAGAAGTTAAATAAGCTCCCACGTTCCCATCGGAGAAAGCTGAATTTTTTGAAAAACATATTCAAGTGCATATGTCTTCTTTTTATAAAAAAACCATATCATGACCGTATTAGTACTCAACATAGCATATTTTCTTCATTTTGATATTCAAAGGCAACCAAACCGTTTCTTGCCCGGATTGGGGCGGAAAACCGCTCCACAGAAAAGGACTCGAATCCTCTCCTCCTCCTCGTGTGGCGTCGCTTCCCCTATCCGTGCTCTAGTTTATCCAGGGCCTTTCCCTGCTACCTCCACCCCCAACCCGCCGCCGCCTTCCCAGATTCCCCCCCTCCTCTCGGCGGAGACCTCAGCCTCAGCCTCAGGGCCCGGTCGGTCTAGGGTTTCCCCCGCTGCAGAACTGGGCGCCGCCGCCACCGAGGAGGAGGAGGAGGGGAGGCTTAACCCTCACCCGCAGCGACCGCGAGGTACGTACGTGCGTTCGATTCGATGGCCTGACGCCCGGCCGTCCGCGGCATCTGGTCCTGGCCTCCTAGATCCGATGGAGAGGNGGGTTGGGAGTAGACGCGTAGGGATCGGCAGGGAGGGTTTGCCCTGGGGGGAACGGTACGGTTTTCGTCCATCGTGTTGCGTTCGTGATGGCACCCTGGGAGAATCGTGTAGAGGGGGTGGGGGAGGAATACTCCATGAATTTGGTATAATTCGATAATGGTAGCTAATTGTTGTGGTCCCGTGTATTTCTTGAACAACACTAGGCACGATTCCGGTTCATATTGCCTTTGTGTTGTTCCGGATTTCGTGGTGCTGGCTCTTTTGGGAGAGCACATTTTATAGGAATTCACCCTTGCGGCTGTTGTGTCAATGGGCCTCTCAACTTAAGGACAAAGTTTACAACTTTGAAGGCCCATTTGTTGACACTTTGATTGGTTGCAACCTATAGTTTGTTTTACATGGCAGTGATATGGAAAGTAGGAGAACTACTGACATTGACATTTGACTGTGATGAATACCTGAGTCGCAGATATAGGAGAAGTTATGAATTTAAATTATCCCCAGTAGTCGCACCTGTTAGCAATGCCAGCCAAATGACACGATGGACTGGGTTAAAAACCTTTGGGTATCTTTACTTTGTAGGAACAGTTTGTTGAGATACTAGCAGCCATATTAGTTATCTTAACTTTTAAAATTTGATTTTTTTGGTGTAAAATCTGGTCAATTTTTAGACATTTATTATACTTATTACAGGGTCAATACACACAAACTATCTTACCTTTTTGTGTGTGTTGGAATTACATGACTGCCCATTTGGACAGACACAATCTTATTTATGAAATAATTTACATTACTGACAAATATCCTTCGTGATTCTATATATTGATTTGGTATTTTTGCTTCAAAGTGTCACTTTTCTTATGTAATTGCATGCTTAAATTTTAACTGTGATATGAAGTACTATTTATGCAAAATTGAAAAATTAAAATGCTAAAATGGATTATGAATTGCTATGACTCATGAAAACTAAATAGTAAGATGTAAAATTTACTTTTCTTTTGATGCTGTCATGTTTATCCAAGCTTGCAGTGGTTGCTTAACTTGGGGAACTTGCGACCACCTCGGTTAACTCTCTGCGGGTGGCCGGGTGCCTGGAGGCCGTGGTGTCACTTACTCCCTCCGTTTCATATTATAAGTCATTTTTACTTTTTTTCTAATCAAACTTTGTTAAGTTTCACCAAGTTTATAGAAAAATTTAGCAACATCTAAAATATTAAATTAGCCTCATTAAATCTAACATTGAATATATTTTGATAATATGTTTGTTTTGTGTTGAAAATACTACTATATTTTTCTATAAACCTGGTCAAACTTAAAGAAGTTTGACTAGGAAAAAAGTCAAAACGACTTATAATATGAAACGGAGGGAGTAGATAACATTGCATGATTATCATCTTCCTTGTAGGATGTCTTGTTGCTTGGGTGTGTCAAACTTGCTGTAACAAGCTTGGGTGGTTGGGAAGCTTTTCTTTCTTCCTTTCTTCATCTTTCTGTCTTTAACTGGTATACCTAGGTCCACAGTTTAGTTGACTGAGAAATCTATATATATTTTTTCCTGTTACCGATTGTCTTTGAGCTACCAACCAAACCAAATTATTGTCCATTTCAGGTGCAGCGTGGTTTTCATTGGCATGGGACATACATTAGTGTAGAAGCAATATTAGAGTCATATATTGGTAAAAAGATTTACAACCTCCATTTTATGATCAGATGACCTGCAGAATGGCAGCAGGCAAGCAAAAGAAACGTATAATAAGGTCTACTAACTCAGATCAACACAGGACAGGGAAGAAATCGAAAGTTCAGTCTTCTAATTGCCATATAAGTTTGAAGTCTCAAATTGCTCTTAAATGGGATGACTATCAAAAGAGAGTGGTTCCCAAAAAGGAACAAGTTGGGATTTTGTGGTCAGACTTGGCACCATTCATAGATTCCAGACAGAAGCATTATTCAGGGTTGGCTGATGTTACATATATTCCTCCAGAGACGTTTTCCTTGGAGAACTTGAGAAGTGTGCTGTCCTATAAGGTGTGACTAGTTTATCTTTTGTACGTAAGCTTTGTTCTTTTGCCATCATCATCATCATCATCTATTTTTCACAATGCCTGGTTTTTCATGCTAAAGCTTTAACTGCTTTAGAATAATGATCTTGATATCTTGATGCCCCATTACAGGGGTTTATTCTCTTATTACATATTAATATTGACAATTGTGAATTGATTATAGGTTTGGGATACATGTCTGACAGAAGCCGACAGAAAGTTTCTCATACAGTTTCTTCCAACTGAGATTGATGCAGAAGAAAATGTTCATTTATTGCTTAAAGGCCAAAATTATCACTTTGGAAATCCTTCCCTCAGCTGGCAAGTTCTCTATGATGTGATTTCTGTGATCACTTTCATTTGCACTTGTAGTCATTTTAGCTGCATTTTTTTTATTGTGTTCTAGTACAATTTTAGAAATTGCCTCTGCAGGGGCCTACTAGATTCATCTTCATTCTAGTGTATGTTCAAAAAATATCAATAAGGTTTGAAACAGGTGGATATATGCTTTTCCTCTTAGAACTCCTATTTGCCTTGCATAGATGTGGTGTGATTCTCCATTTGAATGTTTATTTTATTTTATTTGACATATCCTCATGGAAACAAGTTAGGTTATATGTTTTACATCCACCATAGAAGTCATACAGTTTGTCCCTTATTCATCTTGTGTTTTTGTTTTACATATAATTGTTTGTCCTGCTAAAGCTGGGCCTTGGGATGTGTTGCTCCAGCTCACATGCCAACTCTCTTTCTAGGTGTGACGTAAATGTGATCAGCTTTCTAAAATATTCGATCTGGTATTTATGTACGCCGAACAATTACTAGCTCCAATATGAATATATGATGACTAGAATCGTACATAAGCTAACATAATGTCCAAATGTACTTTTGCATATCAAACAAAACCTTTAAATTATATTTCAAGAGCTACCAAATTGGGGGACTAGACTCATTCTGGAAGGTTCATACTAACACCAAAAACCACTGATACCCCAGAATGTTCCACTTTACACATCAAATTTTGTAGGCAATACATGTTAATCCACAGCATTAAAAGTGATCTAGTGGGCTAGTTGCTGACATTAGAGTTCATTTTTATCCTATTTCATGCGTAATTCCTATTAGACATGTGGTTGCACACATTGTCTGTCACATACATGAATTACAATCGATAGACTGTTCATGCATGTGAACAATCACTGTTTTCCCACTTGATACTGTAGCATCAGTTGTTATTTTAGAGATATTATTGAGTTGTTATCTATTTCCTTAATTTTAGAGATAAGCATCCTGAGGGTCATCTCATCTATTAAGGATGGGGCTGGTATCTCTTTCCGTCAAACAAAGACGAATAAACAAGTCCCTAAACTCCAGCCCTGGTCTCTCCCAGTCCCATTACAGACTAACATAGAATTCCTGCCTCACATCACCGCCCATTCTAGTTGAAGTTGTAACCATGCAACCTCCTTCCAGCAGATGTTTATTACTATGATTGTCCAAGGATCATGACGTCCTGTTTGCATGGCTGGTACTGAACTTTTGGGGGCCATAGGGCAAGATAAAAGTAGAGGCACTATATATATATTTTGATGCAGGTGCTAACAGTAATTTTATTATAGTAGCAAATGTAATGTAATGTTCAAAAACTATAACACACTACTAGGATATACACTTCTGGAGCATGAGAGAATATTGCATCAGCTAAAGACACTAATTTACCATACAATAATATAAGATTTGATAGGACTAAGGAACAAAAGCACCTGGATTTTGATGATCATGTATAAACTGAAATAGAACAAAGAAAAATACGTAGAAGACAAAGTTCAAAGAAAAATAAGTAGAAGACAAAATCTTCAAGCGCTCTGAGAGGAGTGCTGAAAATTAGTGCAAACATATTATAGAAATAAATCAATCCCAAGGAAATCAAAATAACAAGAATTTTTTGGATCCACTGTTTTCATGTCATACCTATGGCTAGTCCTAAAGTCTTTCAGGGAGCACCACTTCAGCGGCATGACTTGACTTGCTGGCAACAGAAGACGCAAAGGAGTGCAGCGAAGGCAGCAACAGGGAGTTGCTTGGGAGGCCTGGTCTATCAGGCCCTACCGAGTGAAAGGGAGATGAGAGGAGAGCTCCACTGGGTTCATTAGGCACAGAAATCCTAGCAGTAGAAGTAATCGATATATGTAGTAACACCCTGATAGAGTAGTCAACTCAACGACTAGTCCTCGACTAGTCAATACTAGTCTCCTAGTCAGTAGATGGTATCTTGACTTGGCTTTACGACTTAGCAACCATGTTTGGATCTAATAATCTGGTATTGGTCTTACCTCCACGTTCTATTTTGACTATGAAGCGAAGGACCAATTTTTTGGAGTTGATCTTGCAAAACTAGAGACGGGCTGGGTTGAAATTCTTCAAATCAATTATGTGAAATAAAGCAACCAAATAGGAGATGAGGAGCTGCATCAGCATACATTTTGGAAGAATAGGGAACTTTGTAACTTGTGGCAGAAGCGGAACGAGAGCAATTATTGGCTTGCACAGGCCTCTACTTGTCTCCTGGCTAACGATACATAACTAGCTCTTGGTGCACATGTATATGGGCTTGGGTCCGGGGCCCAGGGTGGTCACCCTGACAGCCCTGCTCCAGGAGAAGGCCTGCCTGTTTGTTCACAAATGATATTGCACTGCATTTCTTTTGTCTCTTAACATTGTTCATTAGACTTCTATACTTCTTGATATTTCTGCAAGATGTCGATTGCTGATTGAATTATTATTAAACTACAGGTCCTCCTCTCTTTGCTATGGTGATACTCACCCAGACGCTGTACTTAATAAGGAGAAGAAAATTAGAGCTGACGAGAAGGCATATCGTATTAACCTGAATAACTACCATTCCAAGTATACCAAACCAGCCAATTCTGTTATAAATGTACTATTTTGGCTATCCCATTATATTTATTATAGCAAGATAATTGTGCAGCATGGTCGAGTCCTTGAAGAAATGGAAGAAGAGATGGCTAAGTTCTGATGATCCAGAAATAATGTTCAGGTTATGCTGCTTAAATTTTTTGATCTTCTATATACTGTATCTTGATAAAATACTGTTTCTCATTTCCTTCTAAATTCCACTTGCAAAATTATGATCTATTCATCCTTCTGTTCTTCAAATCATATTGACATTGCTCTTGGACATATTTGAGTGGTGTTCCATGTAACACAATCAATGTCCTGTGGAGTTCTAACATTTCAGTGCTTTAAAACTGTCGAGTGCCTTAGTTTTCTGGCTAATCATATCGACATATTCAATTACTGCAGTTGTTGTGCATTAAAATAGCTTAGTTTTCTCGTTGCACGTACAGTCATAAATGTTTCTTTTTAATTTATAGTTAATGCTTCAAAAGCAAACAAAAATGCCAACCTAAGTACCCATTAGTCCTGGTGGTGCAAATCCCAATTGACTTTTTCTTTAAAAAAAACATAATCTGATTAAATAATTAAGTAGAGAGAGGCTGTCTAATTTCAACAAAGGACTTCTGAATTGCTAAAACCTCTATTCGTTATGTTTGTGCAGGGATAATAACCTTGCTAAACACAGGCAAGGAGATACGCGACCAAAAGTTACCAGTAGTGAAATGCCCTTGAAGGTTGCACAGAGTAGTGATGTTTCAAAGTTTATGTCATATATTGAGGTAAGATGTTATGTGAGCCATAATGAAGTGTTTTTTTTCAGCATTGGCTATTGAAGCTTCTTCTCTTCTTTTTTTGGGGAGAGGATTGGAGCTTCATTAAGAAAGAACAATGAGCTCAGTCTTGTATTTATGCATCTCTGTAATAGCCAAATGGAAATCTAGTTTTGGTGCCCATCTCAAAATAAAAAAAAGAAGACATTTAGCTGCCAAACTTGTATATATTGCTGAAACTAAACCTTCTATTTGTATATTTGCTTTCTTTCCTCCCAAAGTTTTATTTCCTTTTCTTGTTCTAGTTTTGAGGATGATATTACAAAGCAACATTTCGCTTAATGAATGATATCAGCTCTATAATATAATCTTAAATTGCTTTTCACTTATGGGGCCCTGCAGTGGATTGGCGTGGCTACTCCATTATCTCACATATATAACCCCTTTCTCTTATTTAGTTCCTAATTTGTTGTTATCTTCTTTCCCAATTCTTTTGAAGAATTAATATAATCTTATTTTAGTGTGTAACATTAACCGCAACTAGAATTGTGTAAATTTGATTACAAATTTAGATAGATGGCAACCTAACTGCCAAATTGTTTTTTTAGCATAAAAAGACAATAATATTTAATATATAATATTTTGTAGTAGAACTTTTAAAAAGTATATTTGATGATTCTTTCTAGTTAATGCATGTATCTAATTTAAACAATTATATGGTTCTGAATGTTGCCTAATATTTACGGAAAATAACAGATATCTAATTTTGACCAATCATATGTAATATACTTTACTACATGGAATATATAATTCAATGTTCTGTGATATTCATGCTTGTTCAACTTTTTCAGATCAGCAGAACACAGCACAACCTTGTTAAGAGCATGAAGCAGTCTGGTGATGGCATTAAGACCAAGCATCTTACTCGTGTAATTGGTAACCTTGATAAATTCCATGTAAAACCATATGGAACATTAATAGACGATGAACAGAGGAGACTGCGTGAACATTGGTTAGTAACATTTTAATTTTAACATTTTTATCTTGTTTGTGGGTTCAAGATTCTTACGGTAAATTATTTGCATATAGGTTGAACATATCCTGCAATGATATACCTGCTGCTTTTGAGGTCCTTAAGGACAGGAGGGTGACAACAGAGAAACTGAGAAATTTACTTGGTCTTGAGCTAGGCGAAAAGAATGTATCTATCATGAGAAAGGTTCGCTGTGACTAATCCTTTCAATTCTTGTTTGAAAGTCATTTGTTTTTCCAGATCAAGGTATTTTACTTGAATGTATGAAAAATATAGTGGATGATATCACTTTGTTCCTACTACTATGTGTCTTGTATTTTTCATGTATCATATCATACACACAGAGCAGCAAAGTTACTATTCGACCTGATGTTCATTCTAAAACTCTGTTACCATGTGTATAAAATGCTGATTTGTAATGGATCTACTGTGAAAGATCTAAAAAATTGTCATTACTGAAGGGAAATTGCTGTGTAGTGTTTTCTTACTGATATGTTGTAGTTACCTTGTCATTTTCTAGAGAAAGTTAACACTCGGTTGTTTGTAAGTTGTAGGGGCTCTACTTTTTTTTATACGGACATAATTTCCTTTGAAAAGACTCTTCAATTATTTTAGTACTCAATAGATGATTATGGTTTATTTATTTTTGTTTATGATGAGAAGGCAGACCAGTTAGCAGGCATAACTAAAGAGCTTGGTCAACATGGTGCCTGCAAAAATGACGGCAGCACTGATTTGCAGGATGCTCTGGTAGAACAGTCGTCTGAAGATAAATTGCAAGGTGGTAATGTTCATTGCCCATCTCGTCAAGATTGTGATGATGAAACCAAGCATATTGAAACATCTGCTGACCATCATAGTCAGGGTAGGGAGAACTCTGATTTGCAAGCCCAAGATCAAAAGGACACCAGCTGTGCAGATAGAAGCATTTCATTCTGTGCCAGCAACCTAGAGGAGCAGAATGAAGATCTCATGGATACGAAATTCAGTAATGATGGTCCAGATGTTCAAGCTGAAGATTTCAAAGAAATAAGCTATACAGATACAACTATTATTGATCATCGCCCAGAGAGCCGGCAGATCAAGACTACCTGTTATACAACCACTCCCATTGACACTCTTGAGAGCCAAAATACACAAGCTCAAAATCTTGAGGGCATTACTTACACAGGGCCATCAATTCATGCTCATGAGCAAAATCAGGGCCTGAATGGCACCAGCTACAAAATTATGATAGACAAAGGCCATGGTGCAAATGATATTTCTTTAGTAAACAGTTATCCAGAGATGAATGATGTAACTATGGATCCGAAAGAGGTTGAGAATACTACAGTGATACCATCAAAGAGTTCCATATTGCTTTCCAACACCTCAGGGGGACAAATTCCTGTGGAAGAACATCTAAATGATCAAGCAGCAAAAGGCGTTAAAGATTTATGGGAGATGCCTGAACCTGATGATTCCTATTACCTTCCACTGGAGAATAGTAGTGTGTATAATGGTTCAGGTGGCTTACAGATTGGGCATAGACATCTCCCTGCTGGACAACAGGGTTCTGTAGTTTGCATGGAGGATGGTATTTTAAGTCAGCAGCAGTCACAAGTCACCATTGCGTCTGCCTTCCCAATGGACAATCCAGCGTCATTTATGCAACCTTGTTCAAACCGGCAAAGCAATGGTCAGGTCCAGACAGTAGCAAATGACATTGGAATGCTTCCTTACTCCCTTGAACATACAGATTGCATTGGGCAGTCAACTGATTTGCATTCTTTGGCCAATAACCGGTTCTCTCAGCCCACTCACTTTCCCAGTCCCTTGCAGGAGCAACAGTTGGTTGATCACAGCAACAGTGTCCTTTATGATCAACTTCACAAGAATTTGTATTCTGATGTGAGTTTTCAAACTAAAGGAAACAATTCTATCCTTGAACAGCATTCTTTTTCTTCTTCTGGATCTATGGATCATAGATATAACCGCTTCCCTCAGGAGCACCAGCCACATGATAATTGGCCTGCAATGGAGTCAAATAACTGCTTGCCCCAGGCCTTGCCAGTTGGAAGCAGCAACACAGATGGAAGCCTCTTCAGTGCTTTGGCGCAGTACAGACAACCATCATCGTCGCTACACATGCAATCTGGTGGGTCCAACCCTAGCCAGCTCCTTGAAATAAGGAACCAAGTTCCTATGTCTGGAAATTTTGTTCCTAGAACTCAAGGTACAAATCTTCAAGCTCCAAATATCTATGGTTACACCCAGAATCTGCCCAGTAGTTCAAGCAGTCATGTAGCATCTGTAGGTTCTCTGAATAACATGCAGTGGACAAACCTGATACAACAGAATCCTGGAATACCCAACTTAATGAACAGGCAATTTCGAGGTCCCTGGACCAGATAAATCCTGAGACTTTAGAAATAGGTTGATTTAGGTACAATCGAGGTGCACAATGAGAAGTCTGGGTAGGGCTGGAACAGAATGATTCTGGGCACCAACTAACATAGTGTGGTTTTGAGCTATTCTAACGTTGTGGCTTCAGAATATCTGTACATACATTTCCGCTATGCATGTATGTATATATCTGGGCGTGCTGGGAGTCTGAAAAGAGTCGCAAACTAAGGATTCCCATTTTTTGCAGCTGATCCGTTTATTTCGCCTCAATAATTTCACTCCCAGATTCCATTTAGAGGCTGTCTCAATAATTTGTTTCAGGGCTTTGCCTCTCAGCAAAATAAGGTTTCTCAGGTAGTTTTCGTTAGTTGTGAACTTGTGATTGATAGGTATCTTGTTGATTCCTAAGATGTAATGACATGAGGATTCGGTTTTTATTCACTTTATTTGAAATGAGTTCTCTCTGCATTCATTTTACTTTACTGGAATGTTTAACTGATTTTGGTTTGTGCGCTAGACAAGGCTAACCAGTATGAAGTTCATATATGAAAAACGACGATGGCTGCATTTTTTTCCCTTGCATGCGCTATCTTCTCAATCGTCATAAGAAATTCAGTACCCACATTTCAAATTCAAAGGCATCCAAACACGTGGAACCATTCGTTTGCAGGCTGATTCTGGTAAGTCGTCTGTCCCAGCCTGTGACTTCATGGTTCGTGTTTTCATGCCTTTGCTTCTGTAATTTATATCATGTTGGCTGATTTACACATTTGTTATAATCAATTAGTATATCGCCGTACTTGCTTCCTCGTCGAAGGGAACAAAAACAATGAGAAATTATGCTAGCCAACCATCTGTTGCTCAGAAAACAATTGATATAACTTTTCAACATAATCAAGTAACGGTATCATAAAATTATAGATTTGAAAAAAACTACTGTCTCTGTCGTCTCAAAATATAAAGAATTTTGATTAAATAGGACACATCCTAATACTATAAATCTAAATCTAGACATTATTCAACCAAAATCCATTATATTTTGGGACGGAGGGAATACATGTATAAACTGTGTATAAAAGAAATATTGATTTATGGTCAATTTTATCACATAACTAGTCATTTTAGAATTTATATAGGACAACCATATTTATGGAGTATTTAGAAAAAAAGTTAAATTCTACTTACTGTATTTTGTCTACCCACTACGTACTGTTTTGTGAGTGCATTCTAAACATGTCGAGATTGTTGACTACAATAAAGAGATTCATTCCACCACTTGAGAAACAATTAATTAATGATTCTAAGCATCTGCACATTTTTTGGATTAATTTTATTTATCCACCTAAACAAGATTGTTTATTGGATTAAATAAATTATTTTTTCTCTGATTTATATCCTCGGATCCTAATCTCAAAATGTTTTAGTTTTCTGACAAATGCATTGCTTATTCTGTAGGTCTTTGATACTGGGCCAATCTCAGTGTCAAATTCATAGTTGTGTGATGTAGCCTAAATCTGTAGTTTTGTAAAATTTGTTCAATTATAAACAAAACAAACAAGGTCCGCTAATGGTCTATAAGCAGTTGTTGCATGGCAATATTACAGGTACTAAAGTTAGTTAAGATAAAATAATGGACACCTAGTATTTTCCATTTGGCCATCTCATGTTTTACACCTTGCAGTTAACTATATTTTGACAAATCCTTCTTATGATAATAACCCATCTGCCGACGTCATTAGAACGAGGTAGTAGAGGATTTTTTTTCTTTAACACGCATAAGATTCGTGTATCATCATATTAATTATATTAAGAAGAAAAAAAAACTATACATGAACATCCTCACACCTTACAAGCACACCTATGCCACAAACACAGGAAAAACGACCACTAAACCTGACTCCTGTTCTAGGTTTGTCATCGGTTCATCACCGATGAAGCATGAGACACTTTTGTGCTAATTTTCACAAGGTGGCACGGACCAGTGTCAAACAAAAGATCTCTTAAGGATATGTTAGATTGACGAAAAGTAGATATTTGAGCAGGATGTTGAGGCATTAGGACCTTTTGGTACCCGAAAGTCCTCATAAATGGCTTGAAAACGAGTTGTTGAAGAAAGACAAGTGGTCTCGTGCCTACAGCAGAAATGGCCACTGGTGGGATTACATGACAACCAACATGGCCGAGCAGTTCAACAGTGTGTTGGTCGGTGTCTGTAAGCTACCGGTAACTGCCATAGTATCATTTACCTTCATGAAGTGCAATAAGTTCTTTGTGAACAGACATGAGGAAGCGGTGAAAGACTTCGGTTAGGGGAACGTTGGTCTGAGAAGGTTGCTAGTAAGATGAAGACGCAAAACACCAAAGCAAGCAAGCACATTGCCAGGTGCTTCGATAAGGAGAGTAAGACATATAAGGTCACCGAGAGAGGAGGTATAACCCGTGGCGGTGTTAGGTTCGGTGCAAGGTCGTTCAAAGTAGAAGGTGAGAGGAACTCATGTACTTGCCAAATGTCATTGCGATACCATGTCCTTGCTCGCATCTCATCAATGTTTGTCGGAACCATGCAATTGACTCCGAATCTCCGAACCGCATGTCGTACTACTTTTCATCCAAAGCTGTTGTGAACACATGGGCAAGTCGCTTTGAGCCATAACTCGACCTCACACAGCGACCACCGTACGATGGTGAAGAATTTGTTGCTGATTCGGAGTTGAAGGTTAAAACTAGGGGGAAGAGGAGATCGAAGCGCTTCAAGAATGATATGGACTCGGGTCTCAGTGGATCGGAAAGAAAACCTCCTTCGGTTCTCGAGGTTGAAGCCACACAGGTGCAAAATAGGTGTTCGCTATGCCACCAGGAAGGTCACAAGAAACCAAAGTGTCATAAGTGGCCCAAGAAAAAGAAGTGAAAGGTAACTTTTTATAGCTGTATTTAAGACAATGAATTATTTTAATACAATGTATATTAATTTCTCTGATTGCACAAATATTTTTGTCATATATTTTACAAATGTTGGGAACTAACACTGCATTTATTTTCTCTTGTTACAGGATGGACGTGAAGGAAGACACGCCGACTTATCCGGCCTTGGATGAGTACTACGAGCAGAGGCATCGCGAGGCTGCGATTGAACGAGGGAGGGTACGTGTCGACCTCCAGCCATATATACCTAAGTTTTCTTAATGACTCTTGGATAGGATTTGTAAATGCCATTGCAGGTGCTTCAACCGCTTCGAGTGAGAGCGCACACACCGCTATCGTTCGACGAGCGTTACATCCCGTACCTCAAGATCACTGGGTTGCTAGGTGTGGCCGTGGTTATTAGCAGAGGGTTGCCAGTATTCAACGCTCCTACGTTGACAACACTTATAGACAGATGGAGGCCTGAGACACACAACTTTCACTTACCTTGTGGTGAGATGACCATTACTTTATAGGACGTGGCTATGATCTTGGCCCTGCCGATTCGTGGTTATGTAGTGACGGGCAAGACGGAGATTGCTGGATGGCGAGGACAGGTAGAGCAGCTATTCGGCATGCCTCTGAACATTGAGGAGGGGCAAGGGCGAAAGAAGAAACAGAACGGTATACCCCTTTCTTGGCTTACTCAAAGAGGTGAGAGGGGAGAGAGAGGGTGCAATAGCTACTCGGGCTCGGCAATGGGAGAGGGCTGAATGGGTAGGGNTGGGTGGGGAGGGGGAGGGAGGTGGGGCCCACGCGGCTAAGTGCGGCAGGCCTCGGGGGAGTGCGCCGACGTTTTTGGCGCCTTGGGAGGCGCCATTAATATTGGCGCCGTCCTCTCGCCATGTCAGCATCGGGCCGATGCGTGGTGGCACGGTGGCAGGGTGGCGGCGCCACCTATGTTGGCGTCGTGCTGTTAGACTATGGCGCTAGTCACTCTATTGTCCTAAAATGAACCATTTCCAAAATAAGTTTTCAAAAAGGACCAAAGTGTAAAAAATTCAGGTTGTTCTACACCGAGACACCGACCCACCCTGTGTGTGGCATTTGCGCCTCTACACAATCCTGACCATGACACTAGCACTTTAATCCAAGGTAAAAAAAAGTGCAGGCCATCACATTAGCGAAAGAAACATTACTTCCTTAATTAAAAAAAATCAAATGTTGATTCAAGCTTAATTACTCATTTCTTTGCTTCAGTTGAAGCCTGAAAAGATAGCAATTTATTTGTAACCCAATTTATTAATAGCCAAGCATTATCGTCAAAATTACTGCTAAACGAAAAAAAGTTTTCTATCAATAGCCAAGCATTATCGTCAAAATTACTGCTAAACGAAAAAAAGTTTTCTCCCTAAAAATAGGTTTTCCTATGAATGAATAGAAGAGTACCTTTTTTTTAAGTAACAGCAAATGATCCTGACCCAAACGCGAAGTTTATACAAGCCTCTAAAGTAGTTGGCGTACCTTTACACTACACCGGATTAGGTCATCTGTGACGGTCCCAGACCCTCACCTTTGACGGGTTTGGGCTTGGTCACAGACAAGTGGTCACTGGTGAGGACCAGTCACCTTTGACGGGTGGACGACCGTCACTGATGATAGTCACCTGTGACGGGCTAGAACTCTATGGCCCGTCAGAGGTAAGTGTCTCCGCTAGCCCATGCCATTTTGCAACCCGTCACAGATGACTCACCTGTGACAGGTCGAAGTGTAAAAACCGTCACTGGTATTGTTACCTGTGACGGCTTATATGTTCAAAGCCGTCACTGGTATTGTTACCTGTGACGGCTTATATGTTCAAAGCAGTCACTGGTATTGTTACCTGTGACGGCTTTTTAATTGTGAACCGTCAGTGATGAGGTACATCCAGAAAAAAAATAATTTGTAAATATTGGCTAGCCTCAGGATTTGCTAGCCATGCCCTCTGGAAAAATTTAAGAATCACATGCAATATATATACATACATATATCTCCAGTTTCAGCCCATTACATTCAAACTAATATCACACATGCATGGAATCCAAGTTGTCACCAGAAAACCATATACATTCATACACATGCATTGCAAGTTCTCACAAGACATAAACTTACACAGCCACAAACTTGCACAATTTTGGTCATTACTCAAGAAACCGCACTTACCCGAGTTTCTTGTATCCTATTCGTTTTGAACCTCCACGATGACCTGTCATTTTTAAAAAGGGAGGAAACAATTAAACGGTACAAACATAAACACCACACATGAACACAGTGGTGTGATAATTTCATAACAAGGGAACTAAATAGAAATTCTCGTCATAAATAGGCGATTGCACATATGAAAGTAAATTACATAGCACTCCATACCACAGAATCATAAAAAACAACATTTGTTTACATCACAAGAAATTAGAAAAATGTTTTGTCCACGACATCACATGTAGGCCAAATCATCTATTTGACGCAAAAACGTCCTTTCTTGTTCATTATTTCGGCAAGAATAAATGCGCAAATTTGGCCTCTAATAGCGGGGGGTTAATGGCCTCTATCTTAGTTTGCATAGTATATATGCTTTGTAAGTTCGTAATCCCCTTGATCACTACATGTAGCCATCGCATTTTGTAGAAAGGCTGCTAAATGAAGAGCACATGGTTTATCGCAATGATCGAGTACATAGACCTTATCATGGAACTGATCGCTTAAATTAACCAAACACTCGAGAAAAAGATAGCTATACAAAGCCGTTTTTGGCGGTGTTGGAGAGAACAGAAAACAAAAGTCTAATATAGTTTTCCAGGCAGTTCCTTAAAGGCATCTATCTGGTTTGCTTACCTACTACAAGAAATTAGAAATAGTAGATACTTGAGAACTTTACAGATCAGTCAGATTTCTGTTATTTCCGACATAGATAGGTTATGTCCTGAAGATGGTGTTCAAAAGGCAAATGAAGCTACCAATAAGTACAAAGCCACGCATGTGCTACTTTTCTGCTACAAACCAACTACATGCATGATAGAGATGAACTCGTGGATAAGAACTGTTAGTGGCTAAGTCTGTTTCAATCCTGCCAAACTAATTATGTTAAAGAAATAGGATCAAAGCAACATAGGACCACGCGAAAGGATATTCCTAAAAGATTGGGGACACTGATTCTGTATGGACCATCTCAGATTGTTTAGTTAATAGTAATCCGACAATAATAAGCATTCTATACCATGTGTGCACATCTCAATCTCCGCCCCTTCTCCACAGTCCACAAATGACACCAAGTACTTCATGGTTTTATATTCTGCATTGTCATCATTTATTCATTTGGCAGGAGAAAAAATCTCCAGCACAGCATCTCAGATGCCACATTTCTAAGATCAGCAGCGTGAGGTGATTGGCGCAAAAAGCCGAAAACAGGTTAGTATCAATATCATAATTCGGCAAGAGAACACATCTCCAGTACAGTTCTCAGATGCCACATTTCTAAGATTAGCAGCATGAGTTGGTGGGCAAAAAAACTTAGATTTCACGAAATTGTTGTTGTTTTTTATAACATCTAGATGTTAACAGAATTTAACTCCACCAACACAAACTCTGCGTAAGTTAACAAACATCACGCATAATTTCAAAATGAAACCCTAAACCTCCCAATGCCCACGCCCAATCCCAGCCAAAAAATTCCTCGAAATCGTCCTCCTCCGAGGCTCCGATTCGCCCAATTCGCCCAATGCACATTTTGTTAAGGGGAGGTGGGAAGAAGGGGGAGAGGGATGTACCTATGCGTCGGGCCTTGCCGCCTCCCTCTTCACACCGCTGTCCCTCTTCACCTCACCGCCGCACCCGCCGCTGCCGCTGCAAGAACCACCGGAGAGGATAAATTAGAGAAGGGGAGGAGAGGAGAAAGAAGGGGGGAGGAGGATGGGGATGCATGCGGGGCCGCTCACCTCCTCCTCGCCGCCTCCACGGGCCGTCGCCCCACGCGCCGCCGAGCCGCCGCCCAGCACTGCCGCCGCCCAGCGCCGCCGAGCCGCCCCCACGCGCCGCCTACCCGCCGCCCCACGCGCCGCCTCGACGCGCCGCCTACCCGCCGCCCCCACGCGCCGCCGAGCCGCCGCCCAGCACTGCCGCCGCCTCCAAGCGCCGCTGCAAGAACCACCGGATCGAGAGGATAAATTAGAGAAGGGAAGGATAGGAGAAAGAAGGGGGAGGATGATGGGGACGCATGCGGGGCCGTCACCTCCTCCTCGCCGCCTCCACGGCCGTCGCCCCCACGCGCCGCCGAGCCGCCGCCCAGCACTGCCGCCGCCCAGCGCCGCCGAGCCGCCCCCACGCGCCGCCTCCACCGTCCCCGCACAGCCAAGGGAGAGAGAGAGTGAGGGAGAGAGAGAGTGAGGGTTAATTATTTGTATATTTGTTTTTTAAAAACTAATTGCTCTTTCATTTTGTTATGTTAAAACTATTTAGTATATTACATTTTATTTTATAAAACTATTTCTTTCTCACATTTTTTTATATATCTTTTTTAGACTATTTGGTCGTTCATTTTAATTTATGTAAAAAAGATTAGTATCAATTTCAACAATTTCATAATGGACATATATATCTTTTAAAACCAATTTGAAACTAAACATGTCTGAACATATTATATCTATCGAAAGCAATTCGAACATGTCACACATATATTACACAAAAGTACACATAAGCGAAGAGGACGGTCGCTACTACAAAAATATGCCTTCTTCATGGTCGACTCGTGCATGTTGGACCTCATCTTCTTCGTTCTCCTCTTCCAGAGGTATCTCTTGAGTCACGCCATGGACTTGCTGGTTATATTCATCTTCGTCTGCAATGTTGTCAACACCTACAATTCTCCTTTTCCCTTCACGAACCACATGTAGTTTCTTGTTATTCGGGTCAATTATGTAGAACACTTGGACAACTTGTTTTGCGAGGACAAACGGTTCATCCTTATACGCGTTGCTAGCAAGATTGACAATGGTGAAACCTTCCTTATCAACTTTTACACTACGCAGATCGACCCAACGACAACGAAACAACGACACTTTAAACTTCAAGTAATCCAGCTCCAAAATTTGCTCAACTCGGCCATAGTATTGATCGCGACGAGCACGGTCGCTACTTGCTGCCTCAATTCGTATCCCACTATTCTGCACTATGCATTTGCTGTCTTGTTTTACCGTGTAAAATGTGTACCCATTGATGTCATATCCCTGCCAGGTAGTAGCATCCCATTCTGGACCCTGTGATAACCACTTGATGATTGTTTCACTTGGCAAGTTCTGACTGTTGGCAATCCGTTTTTTGAACCACTCGTTGAAATCTGCAATGTGTCTTCTTCTAACCCAACTATCAGGTCGCCCAGGGTTATCCTGTCGGATTAATCGCTCATGTTCTTCCAAGTACGGCACAACTTCGGTCATATGCTGCAGGACCGTGAAATGAGCTTTATCATACACATTGCGAGCCAGCCTAATAATTTTCTTTCCAACTGTACCCATCCCTTCAAGCCTGCCTTCGTGATGAGATCTTGGTAATCCAATTGAGAAGGACTCAGACAAGTAATCTACACAGAAATCGATGACCTCCTCGGTGGTGTAACTTTCAATGATGCTACCCTCAGGATGGGATCGGTTCCGTACGAAGCCCTTTAGTACCCCAAGGTACCTTTCACAAGGATACATCTGCCTCAAAAATGCAGGACCACAACTTTTTGTTTGTTTCACTAGGTGCACGGGGAGGTGTTCCATTATATCAAAAAACGTAGGCGGAAAGTACATCTCAAGATGACACAGGGTTTTCACAATTTCTGCCTGTAGTTCATCCAGGCCCTCGGGATCAATAATCTTCTGGCCAATTGCATTGAAGAAGGAACACAATCGCATTATCGTGTGTCGCACTTTAGGTGGCAAAATATTCCTGATGGCAACAGGCAGAAGCTGTGTGATAAGGATGTGGCAATCATGCGACTTCATTCCAACCAATTTAAGCTCGTCCAATGAAACGAACTTACTAATTCTCGATGAGTAGCCGGATGGAACCTTAATACCACTAAGACATGTGAGCATATCCTTCTTCTCATCCATCGAAAGAGTGTAGCAGGCTGGAGGAAGGAACACCCTTCCGGACTCCGTTGTTAAAGGATGTAGCTCAGAACGAATACTCAACTCTTCCAAATCTCGTCTGGCATTCAAACCATCCTTTGTGCTACCTGGATTAAGCAGTAATCCGAGAAGACTCTCACAGACATTCTTCTCGACATGCATCAAATCTATGCAATGGCGGACCTCCAGATGCTTCCAGTACGGTAATCTCCAGAATATAGATTTTTTCTTCCACATGCTCTTCTCTTTTCTGTTCCTAGCTTTCTTTTTTTTTCCAAAATCATTTGTGATTTCGCTAACTAAATTTTCAACTTCAATCCCAGTTTTATCCAGCGGGGGCCCAGCAACCTCTATGTGTCCACTGAAATTCTTCCTCATATTTCTGTAAGGGTGATACCTTGGGAGAAATCTCCTGTGACCCATGTAGACCATCTTGCGTGAATGCTTCAACCATTTGCTTCTTGTTTCGTCCATACACTCTGAACAAGCCTTTCTCCCTTTGACAGTTTGCCCCGAAAGGTTACCAAGGGCCGGATAATCGTTTATGGTGCAAAACAGCATCGCGTGGAGGTTGAAGTACTCCCGTTTAGATGCGTCCCATGTCCGTGTGCCCTCATGCCATAGCCTATCAAAGTCATCGATTATCGGTTCAATGAACACATCGATATCATTGCCAGGTTGTCTTGGTCCTTGAACGAGCATGGCAAGCATAATATACTTCCTCTTGAAGCACAACCAGGGTGGAAGGTTATAGTTCACAAGAAGAACTGGCCATGTACTATGCCGACTGCTCAAATCACCAAATGGATTAATGCCGTCTGTACACATGGCGAAACGCATGTTTCTAGGGTCCTTTGCAAATTCAGGGAAAACTCTATCGATTATCCTCCATTGTACTGAATCTGCTGGGTGCCTCAGCTTACCATCGACCTTCCGTTCTTCAGCATGCCAGTGGACTAGCTCAGCTTGTTTCGGATTCGCAAACATTCTCTTCATGCGCTCAGCAATTGGCAAATACCACACCACTTTTGCGGGTCCACCCCTCTTTGACTTTCGACCTTCACCTTCAGTAGTGGCACGCTTGTATCTAGAAGCCCCACAGACAGGGCAAACATCAAAGTCTGCATATTGTTTGTAATACAAGATGCAGTCGTTCCTACAAGCATGAATTCTTTTCACCTCCAGACCCAACGGGCATAAGATTTTTTTTGCTTCGTATGTCGTCTGCGGAATCTGGTTTCCCTCCGGCAACAAATCCTTCAAGAACTCAAGAAGATCTGTAAAACTCTTGTCCGACCATCCGTTACTTGCCTTTAGCTTCATTAGTTCTAACACAGAGGATAACTTGCTGTACTTTGGCTTACACCCAGGATACAATGGCGTCTCAGAATCTGCCACCAACTTACTAAACTTCTCGAAATCCCTCTCACTATAATCTGGGTCTTCAACATCACGCAACATATCTGATAAAGTTTGAGGGTCCACATGTATGGCATCACCGCCTGATGGAGAAGGGACAAAAATGCCATCTCCAACTGCTCTGTTGTTCTCAACTTCCGGCACTTCATCAGCTGCTACATCCGATGACTCTTGCTCCCCATGCTTGCTCCAACATTTGTACTTCTCCATGAATCCTCTACGGATCAGATGAGAATGAACCCATGCACTATTCTCAAACATCTTCTCATTCTTACAGTCTGCGCATGGACAAAACATATATTTGCTCATCTTATTTTTCCTGTCATTATCCGCGAAACTAACGAATGCACTGACCCCCCCTCTATACTCATTAGAATCACGACGAATATTATACATCCAACTTCGGTCCATCTGCAAATAATAACATAACGAGAGTAAAAACAACATGCATAATACACATTACAAAAAAAATACCTACTACATTTTCTTTTTTACCTTTATTTCCAACAAAATTTCGCCCCCCAAACCCTCCCACCCGAAATGTGAACAGTTCACTGGGTTGGGATGGAAGGTAGGTGGCAGCTTCGGGTATATATAGTGGTACAACTCACCTCAAACGGGTTAAGGTTTAAACCCGTTTGAGGTGAGTGAACCACACCTTTGACGGTTCATAAGAATGCGACCCGTCACAGGTAACAAGTCACCTGTGACGGGCCGGAAGTGGGAGCCGTCAGAGGTGAGAAATTTCTCACCTCTGACGGCTCCACTTCCGGCCCGTCACAGGTGACTTGTTACCTGTGACGGGTTTGAGAACGATGTCTCACCGATGACGGCGTGCCATAGGACCCGTCAAAGGTGACCCTCATTACTGACCAGTGCTGAAACCCGTCACAGATGTGCCGTCAAAGGTGTGAGGATCTGGCGTAGTGTTAGAATCATAAAAAAAAGGATTAACTTCAGTTGATCAAAAGCCACCTATGTATTCATTCGAGCATGTGAAGCAAGTCATAGTCAACAACCCTCATAGGAAGTTGTTCATTCAAGCAGAAAAAAAACAGGTTAAAAAAATCCTAGATGCAAAAATAGATATCACTCAATCTGTGCATATCAGGAGGTGAAAGCGTTCAGAGAACCCTAGGGGAAATTATCCTACACACTGGGTATAGCTGGAGGTAAGCAGGAATGCGGCATGGCCAACAAATAGGATCAAACAAAATGAAATCAAATTTTATCGAGGCACCACATCATGATGGGCATGTAAAATATAGGAGAATAGTGCTGCATATATTAATTATGGAGAAGTTTGGTACGCCGCCGATTCAAATCAGTAGTCGAATATCATCAAGGACCCTTATCGGAACTCACGGGGAGAAGTGGCGCAGACGAAGATTCTCTCGAGCAGATCAACATCCATACTTGAACTGATCTCAAGGAGACAATGGTGCATTTGCTAACACTACTGAGCAAACTGCCATGGATATGATCGATGATGTTGGTCCCAACAAGCTAATGCAAACATCTCTAGTTTTCTAGTTTGACCTGTCAAGAGACTTCGAGCTTTCCTGCGAAGGCCTTGCATTTGCGCTCTTCTCAACCATTCATATTTGGCTAAAGAGTTCTTTAGTTTCTTCGAGTGCAATTCACAATGGCCATTCATCCGTTAGGACCATGATTACAATGTCGATGCACGAGTATTGCTCGGATTCTCCATCTCTTCGTTGCTTTACTCGTGATAACCTTGTCTCTATCGAGTTTAACCCTTTGGGTTTCTCTATTAAGGACCTATGGACCGGGATCGTGAGATTTCGCTTCAATAGCTCCAGCGACCTCTACACCATTCCTCCCGCCATCGCCACTTGATTCCCTCCCAACATCGTCCCCACCTGTCCACGTCCCCTCCTCGCGATCACCCCTTTAGTCAACCTTTGGCATCGTCGCTTGGGCCACCTAAGACGCGGTGTTCTTCAACACTTACATAAGTGCTCTATTATTTCCTACAATAAAAATAGTACACATTCTTGTCATGTGTGTCAACTAGGCAAACATGTTCGGCTTCCTTTTGCCCGTTCTAGTACTATTACAACTGTTCCCTTTCAAATATTACATTGTGATTTGTGGACATCACCTTTATTAAGTAATTTCGATTTCTATTACTATCTTATTATCGTTGATCACTACTCTCACTTTTACTGGGCGCTTCCATTGAAGCAAAAGTCTGATGTTTTTCCCATTTTTCAGTCTATCGTCTCCTACGTCCATACTCGATTTCATCTCCGCTGCAGTGTTTTTAGACCGATAATGGACGTGAGTTCGTCAACTCTGCCATTTTGTCCTTTCTTGATAGCCACGACATCATTCTTCGCACCACCTGTTCCTACACCTCCCAATAGAATGGTAAGGCCGAATGCTCCATCCGTTCTACTAATGACATCATTCGTTGTCTCTTGTTTCAGGCACATATGCTCGGTTCCTATTCGGCCAAGGCTTTCTCCGCTGCAACCTACCTCCTCAATCGTCATCCATGTCAACCAGTTCAATTCGCCACACCCTTTGAGCGCCTGTTCGGTATTCCACCCTCCCTAGACCATCTTAGAGTCTTCGGTTGCTTATGTTACCCCAACTTATCCGCCACCGCACAACACAAACTTGCCCCTCGTTCCGCCTCTTGTGTTTTCCTTGGGTATCCGCATGCCCAAAAGGGGTACCATTGTCTCGACCTCGCCACTAAAAGGGTTATTGTTTCACGACATGTTTATTTCAATGAAATGCTTTTTCCTTTCTCTACTGCTGTAGCACCATCGGAGTCTCTTCACTGGACATGGACGTGAATTTCCTGGAGGAAGCACCTGGACAAGGTGGTGAGCCGGCTGTAGCCATGCTGTCCCACTCGCTGGAGGGCCACTTTCCCCTGGCACGCACGGCTTTGATCATAGGCCGACCCCTCCACGGCCTGCTCCTGGGTTGCCATCGGCTGGGCTGTCGCCTCCTGGCTCGCCTCCAACCGAGCCATCTTTTTTTGGGTCGCTGCCCACTGGGCCGCCTGGTGCGACCTCTCCATCACCTGTGCGGACTGATGCCACCAGATCGCCACCAGTAGAAGCTAGCGCGTCCTTGTACTCGACGCCTGGGTGGCATCCTCTAGGGGCGCCGTTCAGGAGCGGCACTCTCCCACGGCCTGCCCCTGGCCCTCACCCGATGATGACTCATGCAAGGTGGGGTGGTCAAGCCAGCTGACCGCCTCAACCTCTCGGTCGTCCACAACGACGCTGTTTTGCTCCCGAAGACGTACTGCACCACCTTACAAGATCCTCAATGGTTCCATGCTATTTGTGATGAATACGAGGCGTTGGTTCACAACAACACATGGACCCTGGTTCCTTGCCCCTCCAAGGTCAATATCGTCATAGGTAAATGGGTCTTCAAACACAAATTTCATGCAGATGGCTCCCTTGCTCGGCATAAGGCGCCCTGGGTGGTTCGCGGGTACTTGTTGCAGCCCAACATTGACTACGACAAGACCTTTAGACTTGTCTTCAAGCTGGGCACGATCCAGGTCGTCCTCAGCATGGCCATCTTCCGTGGGTGGCCCATTCACCAACTCGACGTGAACAATGCCTTTGTCCATGACAATTTGGAAGAGACGGTTTACTGTCAGCAACCGTTTGGCTTCATCAACCTCGTCCACTCTGACTATGTCTGCCACTTCCATAAGTCATTGTACTGCCTCAAGCAGGGCCCCTGTGTGTGGTATCAACGCTTCGCCAGCTACCTTCGCACACTTGGCTTCACTCCATTGTCCTCGGATACATCCCTATTCATCTACACGAATGGGGCTGACATGGCGTATCTACTCCTCAACGTTGACGACATCATCTTCACTGCCTCCTCGACATGGCTTCTTCACCACCTCACTGTTTGTCTTCATGATGAGTTCACCATGAAGGATCTTGGGGATCTCCACCACTTCCTCGGCAGATCTGTCCAGCGTAGTACCTCACTTATGATGGATAACCTCTCTGTGATCCAACGGAGTATCAAAGCCTCGCCGAGGCCCAGTAGTACCTCACTCTCACCTGGAACGACCTCGCCTACGCTGTACAGCAGGTGTGCCTCCACATGCACTCTCCCCATGACATGCCAGTGAGGGTATGAACAGCCAAGAGCAAGTCTCCATCGACGGCTTGCAGGCCACCATCATGTCGTCCAACGGCGCCGCGACATGTTCATCCAACTTTTGCAGAGCTGACGGCGCTGCTGCAGCAGCTGCCGGCAAAAGACAGTGACTACACTGCTAGAGAAAGGTACATTAGTACCGGTTGGCAACCCCTTTTAGTCCTGATTATGCAATCGATACACACAATCCGAGATTAAAAATGGGTCAACCAACCGGTACTAAAAACAATCTTTAGTACCAGTTAGTGTTTCCAACTAGTACTAAAGAGGTTTTTGCTGTTTTTTTCACTGCTTGTTGTTTGCTGTTTATATATATATATATATATATATATATATATATATATATATATATATATATATTATAAACTACTACCGGGTGTAGCTACTCCCACCCTATGTTCTGCTTTTTCGAGTTGATTTTTTGCTCACTATCTAAATGAAATTCTGCTCTATAACTAGTTAATTTTCTGTTCCATTTCGAATTGAATAATTTTCTGCACATTTTCAATTGGTAGACTGCTCGTTTCATGTTCATATATATACTATTTTTTCTACCTTATGTTTTGCTCCTTGTCAAGATAATATACCGATATTCTTCAAGTAAATATATATTCGGCTTATTTTTATGTTCATATTTTGTTTCTTTCCAAGCTGATTATTTTCTGCTTTCTATCAATACGAAAACACAGCGAAAATAATCATCATATGATATTATGGGAGTAGCTACTCCCAGTAGTAGCATATAGGTGTCCTGTATGTATGTATGTATGTATGTATATATATATGTATGTGTATATATATATGTGTATGTATGTATATATATGTATGTATGTATGTATGTATGTATGTATGTATGTATCACACATACATACATACATATGTATGCCTTTATATATATAAATATAAATATAAATAGTTACATACACATATGATTAATATATATTTGTATATAGCATCACGTATATATAATTGCTGGTATTACTTATGTACAATGGGAATTAAATACATATTTTTGATATATGTACAATTGTTAATTTCTAATGTTCTATCATATATTAATATTATACGAAGCTAAGACAACGTTTCGGGTCTTGGAAGAGGCTGTCCATTGTCGTGGAATTCTCCTGACGGATTAACAATCTCGTCCATAATAAATCCCATGAGTTATTCTTGAATAGCCTTTATGTCCATCGGGGGGAGTTCGTCTTTCATTCAAGTAATCTGTCATTTTCAAAAAATGAGATATGAATATATTAAATCAATGAGAAGAGTGTAAATAATGTATGAATGGTGTTTACGTACTTCGATATCCTTATCAGTTTTAATATTGTGTGATATACAGCAAATAAATTCACAAACATCGTAGCCGCAAAAGTTGGTCCCCTGTTCCTGTCGTAAACACTAAAGGAGACAAACTTATGAAATATTTCTATTATAGAATAAATGAGATATATAATTTTGGACCATGTACGTATCGGAAAGTCCATCCTCACAGCCAGTTCTTCCTTGAATTCCTCACGAACGTTTGTAAGGAACAATGCTCATGCCCTGTAGTTGCAAACTATAATTAATGATGCTTTGATTCACATAGTAGCAATAGTAGCAATCATAATGACAGTGGAATGAGTGACATTAGCTGTTAAGCATGTCAAAGATTGTGTTGAAAGTTGCCCTTGGTTTTCTCATAGAGTCCAGGATATGGATCATGCTACTAGAAGTGTCTATGACAAGGAGGACCCAGTGGAATATGCAAATTGCGTGAAATGATATACATATCATTGTATGAATACGAGAAAGAAATTGGTGCAAAAGGCGGTAAAAACTCACTTTGTATTGTAAGGCAAGAGTATGAAGGTCTTATAATATTGCTGCACCAGGAATTTGTAAATGTTCTCCTCTGTTTTGCTTGAAAAGTCATCTACAGTCTTTTCATTAATTATAACAGGGTCCATGAAACCAACCCTGAAATATCCCTGCCTACGGCAGTTTTGAATCTCCATTCTATAGCGCAAAAAAAAGACGTGAGGTATCCGCACACGGTAAATCTTTGATGTTACATACGACGGGCTAAAGAACTCAATAAAATTAAACGACACTTACAGAACCCAGTAACTAACAAGAGAGATGTTAAGGGCGTCTTGATGGTAAATGTCGTAGACATCTTTGAAGTTTATCCACATATCGCATACCCCACGAAAGTAATATTCATCTTTAACCCTCGCAGCAAACATACCCCTACCATTGGTTGATTGTTCCATGTACCATTGATGGAATCAGTACATCTGTGTAGACAGGTTCTTGACCAGCTCTAGCTTGACAAGTGGTTCGTCGAGGTTAAATGGGTAACGAAGATCATCTACTGATGCCTTCTTGATAGGGGTTATCCCCAACAGTTGCTCTTTGGTAAGATTTGTATCTGTCATAAATTGTTTCTTGCATTCCGAGCTGGGGGATAAACTTTGACTTTCTTTTAGTCTTTTGATAAGACTTACGTATTGAGCGGTCGTAGTCTGATACTACGAGAGCTCTCGTCGGTTCACTCATCTTCTGAAAAAATGCCTTCGTTGCGGGGTCTATTGGAGCCTTCTTCTCTGGACTTCACCTCTTGAAGAGCTCATTCATCTGCCTTTCCACTTCCTTGTCAATCTCCTCATCAGTCAAATCATATGGTCTTTTCTTGGCAGTGGATTTCTTTGGCTCGTCAAGTCTTGGCTTCTTCTTTGACGGTGCGGGAGGAGGTGGGCAGGACCGTTGTAGACTAGGTGTAGCTGGTTGCTGCGGTGGAGACAGAGGAGACGGTACAAACCGAGGTTGCAGAGGAGATGGAGGAGATGGTGGAGACCAAGGACCAGGCTGCGGTGGTGCAGATGTAGGAACGGACGCCGTCGCTCGCTCGAGAAGCACGATGTAGTGCTTGCTCCATAGTATGATGGCGTGGGATGTCTCTCCTAGTTTCGTTTTCTCATCTCCTCCGAGGATGTCTAGCTCGAGATCCTCTAAGCCTGGGCAGACCTGCTCCACATCAACCTTTGAATACCGAGGTGGAATCCGCATACAGTGGTACCTCTGGTCTTGCTCCACTTGTATGGCCATGCCATACACCACCTTCATGAAAAACGAGGTTAGTTAGTAACATATACATCACTTGTTGCAAGCTACAAAGTAGGATGTGCAAACTACGAGCGTACCTGGATTGATAGGTTCTTGAAGGGAATATGCAGCTCATATGGTGTCCGCTGCGTGATTTCATCCACGGGGTGTCGTGGTTCGTCAATAGGTGGCGTTGTTGTAGCTTCGTTGGTTTGATATGCTATTTGCCCTATAGAAGCGCAGCTGATTCGATTGCCTGAGAGGCTAACTAGGATGTGAGGATCAGACGGCTGGTTCTGCTAGCTTAGTCGTATATCAACCTGTCTTGCCACCTCATCGGCCAATCTTTGATCGTAGTCCATGACCTTCATTTCCAGACTCCCAACCCTAGCTTCCTGCTCGGACTTGCTTCTGATGCGGTTCCTGTACATGTGGATGTCCTCGCGAAACCCATACTTCCATGGAACCATGCCTTTTTTGCGCGTTCATCCTAGGTGCTCGGGATTCTGTAGTGCCATCGTTAGTTCATCCTTCTTTCTGTCGGGCTAGAATCTCCCCTAAACAGAGGCCTCTAGGGCATCCACGAGACGATGAGCTATATGTTGTATGTCGTCATTGATGATTAGGGAGCCATAATCCGCATTTAGTGTGCCTCCATGAGCATAATACCATTGTTTTGATCGTTCAGGCCAATCAGCTGCGGACAGAACGATACCTCTTGTGGCTAATGCGTCTTTCATCTTCTACTATTTGGAAATTGCCTTCTTATAGCTGCCCGAACCTAACCGGTGAAAGTAATTTTTTTGGGCGGCATTGGCTTTGTTCTTCGCTATCCTTGATGCCCTTTCTTTTGACGACTTGTGGTCCACAAATACATTCCAATGGTCCCTCATTTTGGGGTATTTGTTAAAGTCTGGTGTTTGACCCTTAGGACATATGTGTTTTACAAGTTTTTCTTGAACGTTTGAAATTGTGTGACCATCTTCTTGCAAGCCCACTCCTTCACTTTGGATTCTTTTGCCTCAGGGATCTGGAGAGTGAAGGTCTTGAGCAGGGTTGTCCACAACATATCCTTCTCTGACTCTGGGAGATAAGTTTCTCCACTATTCAACCTTGTTCTCTGCCAGTTTGTACGCTGATCGGTACATGATCCCTCACAACCCAACCACACTATGACACAAACTTCGTTGCCACATTTTCGGGGGCAACTGGATGGCCATTGCCTTTCACCTTAGTTATAATGTGTTTCCCCTCCATCTTTCTTGCGAGACCTCGTTGTTCGTGTGCCTTATTCAAAGGAACCAACGTTCTGCTGTCCCTGCTCTTGCTCCTCCTTGTTTTCCTCCTCTTGTTCCTTCTCGTGTTCCTCCTCGTTTTCCTTCTCTTGTTGTTCCTTCAAGTACTGGCTACAATCCTCCTGCTCGTCTGGCATATAGTACTAGCTGCTACCCTCATCAATCATGTCTAAGAGAAACTTTTCATCATCAGATTCTTCCATTTGTTCCTAACATTAAATAATATAGAAAATGTAAATTACTACAAAAGGTGCATGGTGTATTTACATTTTCGACAAATATGCATACACCCCCCGGGTTTATAGTACTTGTCGTTTTAGACAAAATTAAAGTCAAATTTTAGTCTCCTTGACTATGAAGAACTTCTAAATTCACTTGCTTAAGAAATATGCAACCCATATGTATATAATAATCAATAATTAATATATAAGCAATAATTAATTTACGAATTTATTTACTTATGTACACACGAACAAATATGTATTATGTAAGCAATAATTAATTAAACTAGGTGCAACCTATATGTAAAGAGTAATCAATAATTAATATATAAGCAATAATTAATTTACTAATTTATTTACTTATGTACACATGAACAAATATGCATTGTGTAAGCAATTATTAATTAAACTAGGTATGTACGAAAAGAGTTGCATATAATTAGTTGGCATACGTCATATATAATCTAAAAATTGTATAGTTCATATAACTTGGGTTAAGGAGTGTTTGAGAGAAGAAGAAAGAAGAAGATTGAGAAGATACGTAAAACGAGGTGAGTGATTAGCACATGATTAATTAAGTATTAATTACTTTAAACTTAAAAAATGGATTAATATGATTTTTCAACGCAACTTTTGTATATATATTTAACCATGGCCCGATTACATGCATTAAAAATAAGAGAAAATCATAAAAATAAGGAGAATACATTAAAAATAGGTCAAAATTTTAATAAATCCTTGCATTTGCTAAGGAGGTCACTTCTCTGCACTTAGGGTTTATCAAACATTCAACCAAAATACTTCTTTCATTGCGAGAAATAGCAAATCAAATTAATACCAAAATACTTCTTTCATTACGAGAAATAGCAAATCAAATTAATACACATATTATTTAGGCAAAACAAATATGATAAATAATTTACATCATTCATACAACAAGGTAGTATAAATAATTTACATCGTCCATACAATCAATCTCATAACGTGATGGTTGACGCAACGTACTTTCTCCTTACGAATGTTCCTTCGCTATGATCGTTACATAAGTAAGGAGTGTCCTCATTTGATAGGAGGATGCTTGGGTCAACCATCACCACGAACGGAGGTTGCCCGTCAAACTGATCGTAATCTTCGTCTGTCTTATCCTCGACTCTAACAATTTTCTTTTTTCCTGGGTGAAGCACGCGACGCTTTGGCTCGTCGGGCCCTTTCCCCTTCTTTAGTTTGCTACACATGTCCTTCACATAGAAAACTTATGTTACATCATCGGCTAGGACGAATGGTTCGTCATAGTACCCAATCTTGATAAGGTCAACTGTTGTCATCCCACACTTATGAATCATTATGCCTCCACTAGTCAGCCTAACCCATTGGTACCGAAATAGAGGGATCTTCAAAGGTCCATACTCAAGTTCCCATATGTCGTTGATGGAACCATAATACATGTTGGTTGTCCCTTCGTTGTCTATGGCATCGGTACGAACAACACTGTTTTGGTTCGTGCTCTTTTTGTCTTAGGCTCTTGCGTAAAATGTATACCCATTGATCTCATATCCTTGGAATGTCGAGATTGAGCAAGATGGTCCTCTTGCCAACAAGGCCTGTTGTTGGTCAATCGTCCGATTACCCACGAGATGTTGTCACAACCAAGTGGGGAAAATATCAATGTGATGACGTGTAATACGTACTGTCAGTTTCATCCAAATAGTGGGTGCATGCCCTATACCCCTTGTTTGATTGCCCCGATAGATTGCTAAGTACATGCCAATCGTTAATGATTATGAACAACAACGCTCATAGGTTAAATTGCTCCTGTTTGTCCTCATCCCACACAGAGACACCTTCTTTCTTCTATAGCAGTTGCATATATTCAACCAATGGTCTTAGGTACACATCAATGTCATCACCAGGTTGCTTTAGGCCTTCAATAATAATCGACATCATGATGTACTTTCGCTTCATGTAGAACCAAGGGGGAAGGTTGTAGATACATAGGGTCATAGGCCAAGTGCTATGACCGCTGCTCATCTCTCCAAATGGATTCATGTCATCCGTATTTAAACCAAACCTTATGTTCCTTGCATCATTTCCGAAGTATTCAAATATTCTGTCGATGTTTTGCCACTTTGACCCATCGGCGGGGTGTTTTAACATCCCGTCTTGTTTACGTTCTGCTGCGTGCCAACGCATATTCTAGCATGTGCTTTGTTCCTGAACAAACACCTCAGACGTGGTATTATAGAAAAATACCACATGACCTTAGCAGGAACTCTCTTCTTTGAAGGCTGTCCATCAACATCACCGGAGTCATCTTGTCTTATCTTGTATCGTAATGCCTTACAAACTGGGCATGCTTCCAGGTTCTCGTACTCCACACCACGATAGAGGAAACAATCGTTCGGACATGCATGTATCTTTTGAACTACCAATCCTAGAGGGCAGACTAACCTTTTAGCTTCATATATTGTTTCTGGCAATTCGTTTCCCTCTGGAAGAATATTTTTTATGAGTTTCAATGACTCGCCAAATGCCTTGTTAGTCACACCATTTTTTGCCTTCCATTGCACGAATTCCATCGTGGTACCCAACTTTTTGTGCCCTTGTTTGCAATCTGAGTACAAGAACGTTTTGTGGTTCGCTAACATACGCTCCAATTTCTTGACCTTCTTTTTACTTTCGCAGTCTTTCTTTGCGTCGCACAACATCTGACCAAGGTCATCTGCACTGTCATTTTTTGCAACACCTCCATCCGCCTCGCCTATTGTACTATCTACAAATCAATCGTATTGAGCCCAGTCCGGAATGTTGTTGTCTTCTTCTTCATCTTCCTCCATTGGAACACCTAACTCTCCGTGTGAGGTCCAACAATTATAGCTAGGCATAAATCCCGATTGCAATAAGTGGATATAAAGAATTCTTGTTGTAGAATACTCCTTCTGATTTTTGTACATTTTGCATGGACAACATATAAAACCCTTAGGCTTGTGGGCATTGGCCATACTCAAAAGATAATGCACGCCATTAATAAACTCCATCGACCGTCGATCAACGGTGTACATCCATTGCCGGTTCATTTACATCAAATAAAGAAATTTAAAGGAAGTCTATGAAAGTGAAAATAATTAAATAAGCATTTAATAATTTAAAACATCATAATTAACTCAAAAGTTGAGTGGATGAAGAGTATTGCTAACTACAGTTAGATTTCATTTATGTTTTACTATCATCCTAGTTTTTTACCTATTTTACATACAATGCCAGACACTAATTTTTCTATTATCTATTATCTATAGTTTTTCCTTTATTTTTTCATTCTTTTCGCTAATTGTCTATTCTTTTTCTTTCATTTTCTATAATTTTTCTTTGTTGCCTTTTTTCTTTACATTTTTATCCAATGTCTCTAAAATTTTGAAGTTATCTTATTTTCTCTTAAATTTTATTCTCTCTCATCTTTTTTCATATATTTTTGAGAGATAATGACGTATAAAAACATAGTAGAAATGTAATATGTTAACCATACAACAATATAGGATGAAGTTGCTAACCTTTTAGACCCCTTCGATTTGTGTAATATCACCAAAATACTTTCACCAAAAATTTTGGTAGCACCTCTCTTAGCTTCCTTCTCTTGGCAGCAATAGCTCAGGCTGGAGGCGAAAGAAAGAATAAAAAGGAATGTATCGTCTTTAGTACTGGTTGGAGTCACAAACCGGTACTAAAAATCAATACATCTACCGGTTGGTGTCTCCAGCCGGTACTAGTGTGTTCAGCATTTTTAGTACCGGTTGGTAACACAAACCGGTACTAAAGTATTGATCTTTAGTACCGGTTGGTGACACCAACCGATACTAAAGATCTCCCTCGCCGACCGAGGGGGCCTGATAGGGTCTGACGTCACTTAACCAGTATTAAAAATTATTTTTAGCCCCGGTTGGTGTTAACAACCGGGACTAAAGGCACTACGGCGGTGTGGGCTATTTACCCGGCAGTAAAAATCATATTTACTACTAGTTCTTATTACAACCGAGATATTTATGTTTTGAGCCGATCAACGAAAGATCAGTTCTTCGCACTACCTGTCCCTACACCTCCCAATAGAATGGTAAGGCCGAACGTTCCATCCGTTCTACCAATGACATCATTTGTTGTCTCTTGTTTCAAGCACATATGCCCGGTCTCCCGCTCCAGTGTCGAAGCAGAGTACCGTGCTGTTACTCATGCCGTCGCTAAGTGTTGTTGGCTTCACCAACTTTTGGACGAACTCCACACCCCACTCCGCTTCTCAACAGTGGTCTTCTGCGATAACGTCAGCGCCGTCTACCTCTCCGCGAACCCTGTTCAACATAAACGTAGGAAGCACATTGCGATCGACATTCCACTTCATCTGTGAGAAAGTTGCTCTTGGCCAAGTCTATGTCCTTGATGTGTCATCGTCTCATCAGTTCTCCGACATCATGACAAAGGGACTACTAGTTCAGCTTTTTCATGATTTTTGATCCAGTCTGTTTACGGGAACCTCACGTTTGGACTGCGAGGGGTGTCAATGATAGCATAGTATCTTCTATATTTGGTGATTGGGACATGTATATAAACCCCTCTATCACAATTGCATTCCACTCATGTAATCCTGGAATCTATTTAGTTGAAGATGGCCAGCACGATTGTGCTTGAGCTGTGCCAAATCGTCTCCCTGTTTGCTCATTTTACAATGCACCTGAATATGATAAAATAGACGCTGACTAGGCAGGGATCGAAAGAGCTACTTCTCCTGCGATCGCTACAAGAAATCTGGCACTACGGAGTCGTGGAGGGGGAGGGATTCGTCGTCGGCGTCGCACGGCTTCTTGTGCTCCTCCACCTCCACCAGATCATCCGGCGAAGCATCCTGCTCCAGCCTCACCCGCAGCTTCGGAACCTCCGCCTCCGACAGAAGCTCCGACTGCGAGCACGCCGGCGAGGGTATGAACAGCCAAGAGCTAGCCGCCATCGACGGCGTGCAGACCACCATCATGTCGTCCGACGACGCCACGACATGTTCGTCCCACTTTTGCATTGCTGACGGCGCTGCTGCAGCAGCTGCTGGCAGAAGACGGTGACTGGTTGCTGCGTCGCAACGCGTGCCGTCGACGGGGTTGGTCGCCGGCGACGATGGCCGGTGGCCGCCGCAGGTGTGCGCGCCGATGTAGGTGATCTCCAGCCGGGACGGGTCATCGTCGGATTGCTGCACGTGCTTCCTCGCCGAGCAGCCCAACATCTGGGCGCATCTGTAGTAGCTCCTGCAAGCACAGACAGCTTCATATCACTTTCAGCTCAATTTATTACTACTACTCTCTCCGTTTCATTTTATAAATCGTTTTGATTTTTCTTACCGTTTCATTTTATAAATCGTTTTGATTTTTTTAGTCAAGTTTGGTTAAGTTTGATAAAATTTATAAAAAAATTTAGCAACATCTACAACACCAAATTAATTTCATTAAAACCAATATTTAATATATTTTGATAATACGTTTGTTTTGTGTTTAAAATGTTGCTATATTTTTCTAAAACTGGATCAATCTTAAAGAAGTTTGATTAAAAAATAAGTCAAAATAATTTATAATATGAAACGAAGGTATTATTTTTCTCATTCATTTTGTGGCTTTTGAGAAAAAACACAGATTCCTATTTGATCCTCAACGAAAAAAGTTACGTTTTCTGAAAAAATTTGCAACGAACATTGCAAAGTTTCTCACAAGTCACAAACCAAACCAAAATACTCTCCAAAGGTTTACTGATTGTCAATCTGAACTTGTCGTGTTACCTTGCAAATCTGGCGCCAAGAATGTCCTTCTGCCCGTACTTCCTCCAAGGATAGGAATCATCAGGATCTCCACGCTCTAGTATAATTCTACGAGATGAACCATCTGCCTTGCTGCATTCAAAATCACAAGCTCAATTCAGTATTCATTTATTTGTAATTGTGACAATTTTTCATGACATCACTGGCTGAAGAGAACAAATTAATAATTCGTGAATAGTGACAACACTGTGAGGCGATGATTGTCGGGCCCTTTAATTTCATTTCTAACGTGATAATTGAATGGCCAATTTTATCATCCTTGATTTCATGGTACATATCGTATTTTTTATTGATTTTTTATATGAAAATATTAAGTTACTAAAATTTTTAATGTAAAATATTGGTATCTTGATTACTTAATCATAACCCCCTCCAAATCCAAATACACAACCATTTCCTTCTTCGGAGAAAATCTAGAAAAAAAAACCCCTTTCAGTAGCCTCCCACGATATCCGAGATGTGAAATCGGAAGAGACAAAAACAGAATTTGCAGACAAAGCAATCAAACTTATGAACACCACAATATGATTTTTTGAGTAAGAGATGTTTTATTCAAAGTGTGTACCTTCTCCGTTGAGCTTTCCTCTTCGAGACTGACCGGCCGCCGCTGTTCACCACACTCTGCCCATAGGACGGCAACAAGCTCGCCTCCGGCGGCGCCGCCGCCGGGAGCAGCCGGTCGTCGGACGCCGCGCGGAGCACAAGAGACGCGAGCGCTTGAGACAGCGAGTCGGAGATGTCCGACAGGATCACCTCCACGGCGCCGGAGCTCCTCCCTCCGACGCCTCCCGCCAGCAGAGCCTTGAGCTGGTTGGTCGACTTCTGCGCGCGGCGGATGAGCTTCTCCGTCGTCGCCGCCGCCGCCGTGCCGCCTCCGCCGCTAGCCATGTCAAAATGAGAAAAAAATCAAGTGTTTCTCTCCTTCTCGTGCCACTGGTTTTTGATGCTACTCGAGTGACAGATCGATGGCGAGTGTGTGCTAGTACAGTTCTTAAGGGTAGATTAGGATAATCAAAGTATCTTGCACTAGAAATGAATGCAACATGGGACGGAGGAAGTACTCCCTATTATGATTTGTCTTTTGCTAGTGAACTTCTTTAAATTTTAACAAGTTTATAGAAAAATATAAAAAATGTTCAACACAAAATAAACATACTATTAATATATATTCAACACTAAATTTTTAAAATTTAATTTGATGTTGTAAATTTTGCTAAATTTTTTAATAAACTTAAAAAAAATTAATTAGATAAAAATACCACGAAACGGATGAGTGGTACGTTTTCAAGTCGGTCTAGCAGGTGCCCAGTTAGGAACTCACTAATCATTTACCGGAAAAAAAATCTCACTGGCCACACTTATGGGCTATGGTCGATCTTATCCATATTAGGCACCAGGCTAAAAGCTACATGGCAAATTTTTGACCGATAAATTAATTCGTACGTGTTTATCAAATTTCAGCTGAGTCGACGTGTACGGTGGCAAACCATTTGTATCAAACTATCAATATTCACTAGCACACGTCAATTTTTTTACGGTCAAAAAGCGCAAGAGGATAAGCGTCTGATCAATATTTACAATGTCAAATATCAAGTCAAGTCTTCACTCGATCGATCTTACTGTCGGTCGTCGGTCGTCGTGGTCGGTTTGGTTCTCAGATCAGGAGTGCCTGGTTCAGTCGAATCTGAAAATTTGACTATGGCCCGTTCGTTTCTACTAATGTTGAATGAAGCTTTATATTATCGTGACACGCTTTTCAAACTGTTAAACGATACGTTTCGTGCGAAAACTTTCAATATGAAAGTTGCTCTAAAATATCAGATTAATCTATTTTTTAAGTTTGTAATAATTAAAACTCAATTAATCATACGTTATTGTTATCTCGTTTTGCGTAAAACACTTCATCTTCATCTCCACCTTCATCTTTAACACATCTAAAAACTTATTTTTAAAATAAATCTGTAAAAAACTTCAACAAAAATATGAACTGGAACCTTAGTACTGGCCATGCCAGCGCTATCTGTTGCCACGGTGACTAACGAGATGTTAAATCGTCTTGTGTCATATGTACTGAAATTGTTAAGAAGATATGGTCAAAGCCCGAGTTGAAGCTTTTAACTGTATGTTTGCATGTCATGTTTTTTTGCCAAAAAACATATGTAATAGGCAACGGTAAGGTTTCATAATAGAGAAGTCATTTTGTTTAGGGGGATACCATAACAAAGGGGATAGGTTTCTCAGATTTTTCGGCACATCAAAATACCGTGTTGGATATCGAGGGGGGATGATGATGACTTTCATCTTTCTATGGATTTTCGATCATTATAAATCGAAAGATCAGATCAAAGCCTTCCAAAGGTTCGCTATTGGTCAGTAGCCTTCGACTTGGCCCCTGACAGGATAGGTGAGGAATCACTCTTGATCTGAGCTGGGGCCTACAACTTCGCCAAAGCCGATTAGCCCGAATAGAGTGAATTTTTGCTCTGGCTTTCTTAACGGGTTCTCCTAATGGGCAATACTCATCGCTACGCGCCTTTGGCGGTCTCTTCCTATTGTTCACATAAACACAAAATATGTTAGGCTAAAGGTGTGTTTGGCACAAACAGTTTCGTGTGCACACTTTTAGAATTGAAACAATGTATTTTTTTCAAAAATTTTCATATGAAAGTTATTTTAAAAAATCATATTAATTTAATTTTTAAACGTAAAATAACTAATACTTAATTAATCATATGCTAATAATTTATCTTGTTTTACGTATTTTTTCAATCTTCTTTAATCCTTTTCTCTCAACCGCTTCCTAAGTTCATAAAAGGACCATCGCCTTGTGCTTTGACACTGGTCTCCTATATACTTTTACATTACATAGATACTAATCTATTAGAGCCCTTCTTTTAAAAGTGTGAACGTGGTGTGTTGGAGTTGGAGAAAAAAAAGATTTCTTGGTCACCGTGCATACTTATGTCCCGTTCGTCTCTCATGAAACGGATGAGTGAAAATTTTTATCTTCATGATACGCTTTTCAAACTGCTAAACGGTGTGTTTCGTGCAAAAACTTTTTATATGAAAGTTGCTCTAAAATATTAAATAAATCTATTTTTCAAGTTTTTAGTAATTAAAACTTAATTAATCATATATTAATATTATCTCATTTTATATGAAACATTTAATCTTTATTTTTATTTTTATCAAAAAAATTCCAACACCTAGCTCACCTAGAATTCGAACCCAGGTTGTTGTATGGGGACAAAACAAGCTAAGCACCCGAACATTTGTGTAGTTATTATTTTGATTCATCCACTCAACTACTTAAGGCATAAATTAAAGGTCAGAGCTAGGGACTATGGCGCTGACCCTCTTGGTAACTCAGCATGCCACCTCAAATTTCGTTTGCCACCGTGGTGGGGTCAGTGGTGGCGTGGATGGCACTGATGCGTTGGACCTGAGTGCCAGGATCGATGGTGCTGAGATCAGAAATATTTCTGGTTGAAATTTTAACAAGTCTAAGATCATCTTAGGATAATTTTTTAAGAAAGGTAAGTACTCAGATTTTCGACAAGTTCCATGCTAGAATAAGTTTTTGATAAGGGTAAGTGGTCGGATTTTCGGTAGTTCAATATCCTCGATCCTGAACAGGATTATTTTAGCCAACATTTACTAACATTATTCTATCGTCCTCGCGCCATCTCAGGAACTCAATATGGTATGTGGCTGTAACTTTTGACATCGACATGTGTACACAATTCGGTCAAATTTTTAAAACTTAAAAAGTTTCAAAACTTTTACTAACTTTAGTTCAAATGTTAAATATTTGTATCCAGTACACTCTTCGTCTTAAAATCTAAAGAATTTTAGATGAATGAAACATATTCTAATGTTATGAATTGTATTCATTCAAAATCTTTTATATTTTGGGACGGAGAGAGTTGTATTTATATGTTCTCTGTCTCTCCTCCTCTTGTCTTGAGACTGATTTGTGACATTAATCAACTGACAGATCGATCACAAATGTGCGTTCTTATTATGGTTAAGTACTAGGACTGTTAGATATCGTACGTGCACTTTATTACTTTCCTAAAACTATCTCGATGCACTTGTGTGCCAAATTTATTTTAAGTCAGTCAAGATGGTGACCAGTTATTACTTACGTGGCATCACATCGTGCTCTTATGGGACATCTCTTTCCTAGCAACAGCTGCATGCCTGCATATGCATGTTGCAAATTTCAACTGAGCCGACGTGTTCAATGGTGCAACCAGATGAAAAATCCTAATATTTTATGGCAAGGAAACTATGCCAAAAAGCGCAAGAGATTATTTGTCCGAATCTGACTTGCACTCGGATTTAGCTTTTGTTCTTTTATTTTTGCTTGCTAGCTAGTAGGTTTAGTTTTTTTTCCCCTCTAATTTTGCTAGCTAGTAGCTTACTCCTTTGGCTTACCACTTTGATATTTGGCTAAAAGTTTCCTTGCTTGAATTTAATATTATCTCGATCTATGCTTGTGATGTTATGACATCGACTCTTATCAGCCAATCTCATTACATCCAATCTCATTTCAGGAATTCCTTCTGTATTTGAATCTATTTTTTTAAAACTGTGCATACAAGTAAGAAATCGATTTCTCCGTGTCAAAGCTTCTGCAAGCGAACAAGTATGCACTGTTCAAACTTGATGTGCCTCGCTCAGATATGCATACGCTATGATCATTGATCAATTTCTGTTTACTCAGAAGAGTGTACTGTATACAGTTTGCGCAAGATCAAACTCCATAACAGTGTTTATGCTTTACTAGTGCTTTCACAGTGCCCACGTGGTCTCTACTGACGGTTTTGTACTACTAGTAAATGATCTTAAACATTGATTTATTTCTAATATGAGAAACAATCATACTCCAATTAAATCGTGTTGCGAGGTTTGCAGTTATTTTCTAAATAAGTTTTGTTTTCGCAATAATTGCCTCTAGAACAGTATAACCGGTAGAAATATTTTACCAAATATCAAAACCCAGAGATGTGATGTAATATTGTATTTGGGATTTCCAAAACTAAAAATTAACTTTAATAGAAAACAGAAAACTTATCGGATGCTATTTTAAAAACTTAAACCGGTTAATATAAAAAAGAAAGTAAAGCGTGGATCTGATCCATTTGTAGGATTGAAAAAAAAACTAAGGTTATCAAACGGTGTGAATGGTAGGAACAAGCAAAACAAAACAGATGGACTAACCTCATGCTATCTAGTCGGTCGGATCACTGACGCTGTGTTTTCTTTTTGAAAAGATTAAGAACCCTTTCTCTCCGCACGTAAAACGAAGCGATGGATTAACGCTTGTCTTCTCTCCATTTAGGTCTGATCATTGATGGATCTCTGGTCTGATCGGACAAATAACAGAACACAGATTTCTGCAAGATGATCAAACATTATCATATCAAAGTGTGTTTTATAATAGAGAACCAAGCTACGCTTGGATGGCAAGCTAGGTGAGCGAGCAGCCCATGGGAGTTAGATCCGTTGGAACACAACTCACATGTCTCACAAGACAATTTTTCTCCGTTTCCTGAGTTGGTCCCCTTGTGTAAAGGTACATACACGTGCGTATTCAGCGGGACTGTGTGTTTCCCACACATTGAAGGCTTTGCATCCTCCAGGTCTCTAGATAAAAGCGTGTATTTGATGCGCATGCATGTGTGGGCGCGTGGTGTTGTGTGAATGTGGTTGAGTTGCTGTGTACCCTTGGTTACGCCTTCTTAAAAAAAATATGTTTTATAGTATGTTTTTTTCAAACCGGCCACTTCCTTCAAACCACAAACTCGTATTGTACCTTCAAGCTAAACTCTAACTGTTTTTCAAAAGTTATCACATCTTGATACAAAAACTTTCACTGCCAAGTAGAACTTCTTGACCTTCTTGACCATCTAGATCTCAACTTCCCCAAGTTTTCAATCCTATCACTGGCCGTACTCCCGTTGCTCAAGCAACACGTATACATGGACAATCAAATAAATTATATCTGAGCATAAGTTTTTTCCCAACAATCTCGTACACCTTACAGTTCAACAACCCAAAATTTTAGTTTGACAAGTCTTACCATGCCGATCCGACCTTCCACACACTACCGGTCTGACCTAACTACCATAAGCCTATGGTTAGACAGTCTATCTCGCCAAATCAACACTTCACAACTCATCATCAAACCACATGATTTTACATCTTTGCTTGTTTTTAGCAAATGTTCAAGACAACGTCTAAATCATTACCATGATTTTACACGTCTAAATCGTTGGTGCTACCTGTAAAAATTGACGGACGTAGAACATCACTACTCCAAAAAATTGACGTAGTAATTTACAAATTACACTAGTACAGAACTTGTTATCTGTAACGGTCTTTCCCGTGCCTGGAAATTGCGGACCGTCACAGCGTCGTCATCTCTAACGGGCTAAAATAAACACCGACAAAGATATAATCGTACAGACAATATCCATATGCATGTATTTAAAGCCCGTCACCGATTAGACCTATCGATGACGGGCTTATATTTAGGCCTGACAAAGATTATCTTTGCAATCTTTGTCGAGCCCTAAACATAGGCCCGTCACCGATAGGTCTTATCGGTGACGAACTCTAATCAAGGCCCGATAAAGATGATATTTAGGCCCATCACCGATGGTTGTCATCGGTGACGGGTGCGATGTTAGGCCCGATAAATATAACTAGATGCCCGTCACCGATGTCCGTTCGTTGGCCGTTACCGATATCTATTGCACATTATAAATAGTCTAGCCGCCTAAGAAATGGTTATTCCACTGTTCACTATTTTGATGGGAGGTGTAGGGAGGCAAATTTTTGTCTGTTTTTTCAAAGAAAAACAGAAAATTCAAAAAAGTAATTGAAAAATAGTAAACAATTCCCATAAATTTAGTAGTACTTATCTTACAGAATATTTATCTAATATTTTTTCATTTTTGCATCAATGGATCGAAAACGGTGGATGTACGAGACTCTGCGACATACCACGAGTATAGAAGTGACGTTTCAATTTTTATAAACGTCGCGGAGGAGGACAGGAAAAGAAGAAACAACGATTACATTACTTGTCTATGTGATGATTGTAGAAATGAAATAATGCTTCATAGCAAAGTGGACGTACACGCTCATCTAATACGTCAAGGATTCATGAAGGGATACACATGTTGGACGAAGCATGGAGAACAAGAATTAGTCGACGATGTTGCAGCTGCAGCCAGTAGTGGAGCACAAAGATCAGGAAGATGATGATGAGGATGACATGTTTCTACCATCTCCATTGGGCGGTGAAATGGTTGATGTGGATCACGATCTACTGCAAGACATGTTGCATGACATTGAGTACCCAGCTTACAACGAGAGAGATTCCATGAAGTTCACCAGGTTGGTGAATGACTCGGAGACACCTCTATACGCCGGATGCAAGGCAAAACATACCAAATTGTCAGCTACTTTGGACCTAATGAAGCTGAAGGCAAGTAGTGGATGGACAGATAAGAGTTTCACAGATCTTTTGGGAATATTGAAAATCATGCTTCGTGAGGAGAACACATTGCTCGAGACGACATATGAAGCAAAGCAGGTTTTGTGTCCTCTGGGTTAGAGGTCCGTAGAATCCACGCTTGTCCAAATGACTGCATATTGTACCACAAGCAATACGCGGACTTAGATGCTTGTCCTGTCTGTAAGGTTTCGCAATACAAGCGAAATAAAAGTGCTGACGAAGGAAAGAAGTCAAAACGAGGTGGTCCAGCGAAGGTTGTGTAGTATATACCTATCATTGTCAACCCCAAGGAAGTGGAGTTAGTACGTTGGCATGCCACAAAGAGAAGGAACGATGGTATGCTAAGACACCTGCAAATTCGATTCAATGGAGGAATATCAATCCACAATACCCAGAATTCACAACCGACCCCAGAAACATGAGGATATGTTTGTGTACTGATGGCATGAATTCTTTCGGAGACATGAGCAGTTCTCACAGCACTTGGCCAGTTCTTATTGCAAACTATAACCTACCGCCATGGTTGTGTTTCAAAAGGAAATACATTATGCTGTGCTTGTTAATCCAAGGTCCGAAACAACCCGGCAATGATATTGATGTATTCGTAGTGAACACATGCCATTAACCGATGCAGAGACAGGAAGAGTGTACCTTCCTCCAGCTTGCCACACCTTGTCGAAGGATGAGTAGATCGCAATGTTATCCTGTTTGAAAGATATTAAAGTTCCATCGGGTTATTCAACAAAGATAAGTAAGTATGTTTCATTGGATGATCTAAAAGTGGTTGGAATGAAGTCTCATGATTGCCACGTGCTAATCACACAGCTCTTACAAGTTGCTTTGAGAGGTATTCTTCCACCCAAAGTCCGCCACATGATAATGCGTTTGTGTGACTTCTTCAATGCAATCGGTCAGAAGGTTATAGATCCCGAAGATCTTGATGGGTTGCAGGCCGATATTGTCAATATGCTCTGTCACTTGCAGATGTATTTTCCACTATCTTTCTTTGATATCATGATTCATCTCCTATTCATCTTGTGAAGCAAACAAAATTATGTGGCCTAACTTTTCTAAGAGAAATGTACCCGTTCGAGAGGTACATAGGAGTTTTGAAGTCATATGTTTGGAATAGAGCAAAACCGGAGGGGAACATTATTGAAGGTTACACGACCGAGGAGGTTATTGAGTTTTGCATCGATTACATGTCCAAGTCCGATCCAATCGGAGTTCCAGCGTCTCATCACGAAGGAAGGTTGTCAGGAGTTGGCACAATAGGCAGGAAAAGAATTATGCCCGATCAAGCCTCCTATGCATTGGCCCATTGCGCTGTGCTCCAACATATGGCAGAAGTTGCCCCATACTTTGATGAGCATTTATCGAATATCCAATAGGAGAACTTGGGGCATTCGGATACGTGGATAAACAGAGAACATAACTCTCATTTCAACAAATGGTTCAAGAATCGTATTAGAAGGTTCACAGATTGCCCAAATGAAACAGTACGGATGTTGGCGGCGGGACCATGTTGGGATGTTAGCACATGGCAAGGAGTGATATTAATGGGTACACATTTTACACAGTCAAACAAGATGACAAAAGTACAGTGCAAAACAGCGGAGTCCGTATAGATGCATTTCAGGATCAATCTGGGTCGAACACATACTACGGCCGCATAGAGCAGTTCTGGGAACTACGTGAAGTGCAAAGTCCCTTTGTTTCGTTGCCGTTGGGTGAATATACGCACATGTGTGAAAGTCGACAAGGAAGGCTTTACTTTAGTAGATCTAGCCAAGGTTAGATACGCCGACGAACCATTCGTACTTGTGAAGCAGGTCGACTAGATTTTCTACATAAAAGACCCTGCAAACAAAAAGCTGTACGTCATTAGGGATGGCAAGCGAAGAATTGTTGGGGTTGACAATGTCGTCGAGGAAGAGGAATACAACCATAATCTTCATGTAAGACCTCACATCGACCTTGACGATGATCCCGAACAGGATGTGGCATATGCTCGTTCAGATCATAGGGAACGCATATCGTTGTAACTGAAGACTTTGTATTATTTTGATTTGTAATTTCTTGTAATGAATGAAGTATTTTGTATTATTGCCTTTGTAATGAGTGATTTGTTATTTCTTATAATGAATGAAGTATTTTGTATCATAGCACTTGGACAGTTCTCATTGCAAACTATAATCTAACGTCATGGTTGTGCTTCAAAAGGAACTAAGACTTGCAGAAGATTAGTTAGGATTCCATGACAAACCAATGGAGAGAAAATTGATCAAGAAGCATCCGATGAGGAGTGCTTACCTTGAGGATGTCGCCTTTGCTGGGGAATGCATGAGAGTAGCTAGGGGAACTTGAAAGGGCACAGGCAGTTTCACTATCGGTGTCGGGCCTTTGTAATGAAGTATTTTGGTGTAATGGTTTGTTATTTTGGTGTACAAAAAGAAGTATTTTGGTGTAATGGTTTGTTATGTAATACCCTACAAGATTGTGATGCTTTCAATAAGGAGTAAGGAAAGTCAACAATGGTCAACTATGAAAGAGAAAACACAAATAATAGTAATTTGTTTACTAAAAAAATGGGAAAAATCTATCTCAATCGGGCTTAAACTCAAGCCCGTCACAGATGAGATCATCTCAATCGGGCTTAAGTTTAAGCCTGTCACGGATGATCTCATCTCAATCGGGCTTACGTTTAAGCCCGTCACGGATGAGCTCATCTCAATCGGGCTTAAACTTAATCCCATCACGGATGAGCTCTCAATCGGGCTTAAACTTAATCCCATCACGGATGACTGTCACCTGTGAGGGCCTTAGCTTTAACCCCCGTCACGGATGTGGTTTGACCATATTTAGACTAGGGGTATTGTCACTCTCAGATCTACACATCGAAAATTTCTAAGTCCCGCTAGCATCAAACCCTAGCGCCATCGCCGCCTCCTCCTTCCACTGCCGCCGCCGGATCAACGCCGTCGCCGCTCGGCGCCGTCGTCCACCCTCGCCACTGCACCTTTCTCCGAGCACAGCCATCGCCGCCACCGTTGCCGCGTCCTCTGCTCCACCACTGCCACCGCGCCGTCGAACTCCTCCACGAGCTCCTCGACACCGTTCCCCACCTTCCCCGAGCCTACGCCTGTGAGCCCACGCCGAGCACGACGCCGCCACTCTCCACGCCGACCGTCGCCCTCCTCCACGCCGGTTAGTCCACCTCCCCCACATTGTTATGTGTGATTTGTGATTTTATGAAACATCGGGAGCTTATCCTATACAAGAATAGAAGGCATTTATCAAATATAGACATTAAAATAAAACATACCTTCATCATCTCCATGTTCTCATTGTAAAGAGACTAAATAAGAGAAAATGCTCAAACAAAACATTAGTCTCACATGTATATTGTTATTCACATGAAAATATTATATATGAACATATCAATATGTGCATGGAGAGGAGGAATGATACATATAACTTGATCTCCGTGCACTTCATCCTTGTTGTGATTTAGGTCCACCATTAACGAATATTTCAATCTCAACTCATATGAAGTCAGTGAACCATTTCTCACAATTTCCACTTCCATATCCACTTGAGACTAGGACAAAAAAATGCTTATAAAAATATTAGTCTCGTATAATTGGATTTATCATTAATCACCAAAATCAAATTAGTGACACTTGAACTTTCACTTACCATCATAGAATGGTAACTTAGATTCAACTCATGAAAAATTATAGTCAGGTACCTCATATGCATCACGTGAAGAAGTCGTCACATTTTGTCGAAGGTGAAGAAATTGATGTTGATTAGAACCATCTTGTATCCCCTTGCATAACCCTACCATGGTTAGTAGGAAATAAGAAACATACACAGGAATATGCACGCTTCTATCATCTACTAGGTAATGGAGGCTCAAATATCGCACACACTCAAGCTTTTAACCAAGTTCTTACAAGATCTTATCAAAGCAAGCAGAATGGTGACCACACCGACTCAACCTAGACCCAATGGTTGTTGGATGTATCGATGCCTTGGCAAACACTTGTTGTATGGCTGCAATCAAATCTGTAGAGATTTGGGTAGGCTTAAATATATTCAAAGTCAGTACCGTGCTGTTCCTAGGCTAGAACGTAGTAGAGACACGAGCCTAGACACAAACAATACCGCAATATAGCACTGAGAACAACTAAAGCACAACTCTGATATACAAAAGCAAACTAAAAGATAACAACTAATTTTCTCTTTTCTTTCTCCTTTTCGCTCTTCTTTTTTTCTTTCTTTTTTGGTGCGGCTTTTGTTTTCTTTTTTTAGCAACCAAGGTGGATAAGATGTCACGGTATAGATTGAAACCGGAGAAGAGAGGAAGGGAGTTGGACAAACCGAGGGGAGATCAATTTCTTGTGCAAGATTTTATCTAACTTGGTTTCCCCTTTTTTTTTCCTTCACCTGAACCAATCTAAATCTGATCTGTTATCCCGGGTGATACCACCCTCCTTCCTCAACCGAAGGCACAGGGCAAGCGACGACAGAAACCTTAGCAACTTGACAACTTCAACTCCACGCCGGTTAGTCCACCTCCTCCACATTGTTATATGTGATTTGTGATTTTATTGATTTTAGGGACTAAGTGAATGGATATCAATTTGTGATGAAATTTGTTGTGCAAATGGATGAAATTTGTGATGTGGATATATGTGAAATTTATATTAAGATAAGATGTCACTTAGTGATTTTATTGATTTTAGGGACTAAGTGAATGGATATTGTTACTTGGTGAATTTTATGCATGTATGTCCGTACTAGATGAGATAGATACTAACTTGTTAAATTTTTATGCATGAACTGTGACTTAGATTATTTTAAGAATTTTTATGCATGAACTGATTTGCTAATTAGTGAATTATTATGATATGTTTGTGAATTTATATTTAGATAAGTGAAATATTAATGTTTTGTTTTTACTTTCTATCGTACACAAGTTATTTAGAAAATGTCTCAGCAAGAGGAACCCACGTCGGTGACAACTAGTGAGACCACATCGACCCGGAACCCTAGGACCCAAAATAAGATTCCTAAGGAACGAATGACCAGAAAAGAGGTCAACGCCCTAGGATTCCCTGTGGCTCCAAGGAAAGTTGTTAAGAAGTTCGCGTCGGTTTGTGGGGTGCTAGGGAGGCGGCACTTTACCATTTTGGTTGACGACGTCAAGCTTGGCCCAGCTGCAGAAAAGGAGGAAGCTTGGGTGCAGTTCAAGCTGAGCTTCGAATATCTTGAAGAGGACGAGGTAGGGCTCAAGTATCGTGCTATCCAAAAAATGGGCATCGCGTGGAAAAATTTCAAGACACTAGTCGGCGAGTAAGTCCTCAACCCCAACAACCCAACACCATATGAAAAGTACCTGTGGATCATCGAGACCATGTGGGAGCAGTTTCATGCTGCCAAATCAACCCCCGAGTCCCAGGAAAAAAGCGAGGACGCTAGGGCGCTGCAGACTAGAAACCTGCACCCTCATCGTCTTGGCACCGGAGGATATAGCGGGAAGCAGGAGCAGTGGCAGAAGGAGGATGACGCTGCTACGCAATCTAACACCCCGCCGCCATTTGCTGATATTCCAGACGACTGGGCAAGGAGTTGGTGATAAACCCTGAGCTGCTCTGATACCACTTGATAAACCATGAGCTCCACTTGATAAGCTCACGGCTTTGATTGGCCCGATCTTTTGGTGAGTTAATGATAACTACGATTTGGGAGAAACATTGACGACCCAACTACAACCATACGAGACGCTGTTGTGTTGCGCCTTAGCGATCGATACACCTCTCCGTGGGTTGTTGATCTTGCCGGTGCAGATCAACCTTATTCCTGCTAGAAAATCGTAGAAACAAACAAGAACAAGATAAAAGCAATCTTAATTACAAATAGGAATTGAATACAAATGATAAGTTGATATTCCATAACGAGCAAATCGGCGATCTAACCGATCGCGGGATTACACGGCAAAGTAGCGAAACTAAACTTTAATCTAAACAAAATCCAAGAAACCCTAAAGGGGTGTCTAGATATTTAAATGGGTGAGAGGACGATCAAGAGAGTTCCTAGGTTGTGCTCCACCAGGTTGAGGCACACCCCACAGGGGCCCCACCTGGGTCGGGGTCCTAGATGTAGTTATAAGCCCATAGGACCATTATAGGTGATGTAGCACCTTGTTTCTTCAATTGCGGATGATTGAGATGAAATTTGGAGATGAGGCTAGATCCATTGAAAAGAGAACTCCAAGAGCTTTCCATCAAGTACTCATGGGCCCAAAACGGAGCTCGCATGCATATTTGGCGGTCATTTGAAATCAGCACTGTAGCAGGAGGTTGAATTGGATTTCAGAACTTGGACTGCTTGATCTGGATGTCTTTCTGTTGTCTTATGATATGAGCAATGGTTGTATCAATGGTAGTCATGGTCACATCAGTTAGGCAAGGGCAAGGGCTGTTAGGAACAGTGATGGGACAATTATGTTCCCAAATTCCGAAGATCAAGTAGTGTACAATCATATGGTAAGTATAACATATTGAATATGTTTCATTTGTTTCTATCGTAGCCATGATTTAACCCAATGTTAACTGTACCGCAGATTGAATATGTTGCCCAGAGACCGTCCTCGCAAGAGGTCTTCTCACAAAGACGCGAGGACGACATCCTCACGAAAGCGCTGGGAACCCAAGAACATCGTGGACGGACAAGGGGCGTTGGCTCCAATATTCCATGGAAAGTTAGGTTACCCAATACATGTGGCAGTACAAGAAGCAGAAGATGACAAAGACGGAGAAAGATGCTTGCCTGAAGGAACAGATTAGAGAGGAGATCAGAGACGAGCTCCGCTCTGAATTCGATGAAAGATTGGCAAGGGTAGAGGCACGCATCAGGGGTGAGTTGCAGCAACAAATCGCCGACCCCGTCGCCGCTACCAGAGTAGAAGCAAGTCCCCACGCAAAGGCGTAGCAGTTGTGCATCAACTGAGGCGGTGGAAGACCAACCACCAGTCCCTGCCGCAGTTGTCCACATAACGGTAAAACCAACAAACAATGAATGTGTTACCTTAACAAATCCATATATTGTATCATTTTCTAAGAACATGGTTGAATCTATTGCAGGAACCCACACAGTGCACCCTAGTAGTTAGGGTGACACCAACTTTTAAGCTCCCAGCCACTGAGGGTGTTACGTTTAAGCCTACGCCTGAAACCCGAGTGCATGGGGCACAACTGATGGCCGGGCATGCTAAAGTACAAGTGGACTTGGTCAAGCCCGACTGGGTCAGCTGGACTCTGCAGCATCCACCGAACGATGAAATTTTGACCCTAGGAGCTGCACGTGGGACCTTTATCCAATGGCCCAAGGACCTCATTGAGATAATGATGACTCCTAGGTCAAATGCACCAAGTACTCGTCCGCTGCCAATACCCGCTCAAACTCTTCCTTCAGCCCCTCCAGCCATTGAAGAACAAGATGAAGATATTCAATTGCAATATGATACAGATTTTGGGGATGATCGTATGGAGGTCAAAAGCTGGTCTAACATTCCTCCTCCTATCAAAAAGAGCAGGAAGGCACATTCTTCTCCACAATTGGAAGAAACTAAGAAAAAAGCTATTGGAAGGGGGAGAGGAAGAGGAAAGCTGCAAACCTCACTTCTGGCTCCAAAGAAGCTAGATCTAGGCAAGACACGATCAATTCCTACTAAGAGCCTTGCTCCGACAAGCTTCCAATTAGGCATGCCATTAGTTACAGACCAAGAGTTAGCGAAGATGGGCCTTGCTTGCAAGGAGTTGCACGGGTACTACATGGAGAAATCCAACACAAGGAGGAAGAATAAAGAAACCTCTATGATAGGCTATCACGGTCCACAACCATTTCTTGGGCCAGAAGCCTATATTGTGGTAGACTTCGCAGATCTCTTTGACCTTTACAGGCTGCGAACGGTGGACACCAACCTCCATAAGTGCTACTTGTTGTATGTATTCTTGCATACAAAATATGACAATAACATCCATATAATATGCTTATACGGGTCTTTGTCGACATGTAGGTTCTGTTGGAAGTATGCACAAAAGAAATCGCATAGATGTTGCCTTTCTAGATACATCTCAAGTCAACGAGACAAACCTGCAGCATGATCTAGGAGGAATGAAAAATTATATTACGGACTGCTTGTGAGCCCGCCAAGACAAAGAGTTCATTACCTGTGCCTATAACCAACAGTAAGTGTGTACTCTAATTAGCTACCCCTCCACGACGCGTATAGCTTTAGTATTTAACTTGCAATATATTAATGACACAGGTACCATTGGATTCTTCTGGTCTTAGTGCCAAAGTGGAGTATGGTATACTACCTTAACTCCAAAATTTTTAAGAACTTAGAAACTAAAGAGAAATACGATTGGTCCAGAATTGAAGTTGCACTCAATTACGCGTGGGGTCAATATGTGGGAAAAGAAGGAAGTCATAAGCAAGGCAGCCCCAAGTTCTGTCACAAAAAAGATTTCCCTGTCCCTCAACAAGTTGGTGACCAGTGTGGGTTCCACGTGTGTCACAACATGCAGACTTTGTTGGACAAGGTGACATTGCTCAACCTTGAGGTCAGTGTTTCTATTTTGTATACAATAAATATGCACTAAGTACTTTGAAGTATACATACACTAACTTGGCGCCTCACACGCAGGAAAAAAATTCCAACATTCAGGCTCGCAGCTTCGAACCAATTAGAGAGGACATAGCACGTTTCATACTCGATGAAATCTTATCTTCCAAACGAAGCTTTAGAGTACAGTCGTAGCTCGTCTCTGAATGGTTGAAACATTTTCCAATGCTTGTCAAAGACATGAGATTATGTATCATTTATGGATATATTATCTATAATACAATCCGGCCTGATGTTTCTGTATATACTTGTGGAAATTATGGGTACCGTATACCCTCATGGCTGGCTTATCCAACTGGCTATAGGAGATAGGTTATGATTCATGATTATGTAATCGGCTTAGGACTTAAGTATTACGTTACCTTGTGTAATAAGGGACGGCTTATAGTCCTGAGTCGGGAATAGTATGGAGTCCTATACAGTATGTGATTAGGTCTCCGACTTGTGAGCCTACCCTTTAAACCTATATAAGGAGGGTAGGACGTCCCTTGAGGGATAGGAGACAATAGCAATTAGCTAGGTTTTTTTCATACACAATCTGATCAAGAGATCAATAAATCACTTGGTGGATCAAATCCCCGAAACAGGAGTAGGGTATTACTTCTTTATAGAAGGACTGAACCTGTCTAAATTCTTTTGTCCACTAACCCATCGTGTTTGGCACTTGACTGCTACCCCTAGTTTCTTATTGCCGAAACCAAGTTTCGACAATACTTGTAATGCTAATTACATATAAATTTGTTCCAATTTATAACTTGGTTTTGCAGGTTTTGATGCTTAACTCTTGAGGATGTGAATGGCATATGTGAATGGATGTGTGAATCTGCATGTGATCACTTAATGTTTGATTTGTCAATTGTTGTGAATGGCATATGTGAATTGGATGTGGTCATTGAATGTTAATTGATTTGTGAATTGTTGTGAATGGGGTTGGTGGAAAAGAGAATATATATATATATATATATCTGCTTCTGTCATTTTGCAGTGGGCATGGCTAGCAAAGACCTGAGGCTAGCCAAAAAACAAAATTTATTTTTTTGGGTAAAATATTCATCCGTGATGGGCTTTAACTAATGCCCGATTGAGATGACCTCATCCATGACGGGCTCAACTTTAAGCCCGATTGAGATGGCCTCATCCGTGACGGGCACCGTACCATACCATCTCAAGTACGATCCCGTCACGGATGATATCATTGGTCACGGGCCCTAGTTTGACTTGTCTGCTTGGTGAAACCTATCGATGATGGGCTTTAGTTTTAGCCCGATAGAGATAACTGCTATCCGTGACGGCCATGTGCCCGATAGAGATGACTTCTCACATCACTGACCTTTGGTTCGTGACAGGTCCCGTCCTCGATACTGATGAGGCTTGCCGCCCGATTGAGATGAGATATCTCGTGCTAGTGATAATGACTACATTGTCAAACAACCAAGAAGCTTGGTTGCCGTTCAACCTCTTCTACTCCAAAGTCACATTAGGAATCATTCTCCCATTCTTTCATTCTTTCATCTGGAAAAGTCAGTGTATATACCGAAAATGACACTACTACAGAAGACAGCCACATGCGATAATACGGCCATTATCGCATACGGCTGGCTTAAACCAACCGCATGCGATGATGGCACATATATCACCACCTACCCCAAGCTACATCGATTTGAACCAAAGTTTCTTTTTCCTAAACCAAGCAACAAATAGGGGGGAGGTTTTCAACACGAAACCTTCGCTTGAATTTGATACAGAAGGTAACATACTTACTCTCCTCCTTCATTTGTCTTCATTTATTTTAAATTTCACCGGTGAAATGCGAAGAAATTCATATTTTTATAAGAGGACTTTTTTGAGCTTTTTTTCCCCAAAATTTAGCTCTAATAGAATGTTTTGATGAGCAATTTGTTATTGTAATCACTGGTACATGCTATTTCAATGTAATGTTGGATTAATTTTGAGGAGATACATGTATTTTCATGTATTTTCAAAATACCTGTGCTCTATTTTTATTCTTACTATGATTTTTTATAGATGAATCGGTCATGGATGTATGAGATTTGAAGAACTCATCCGATGTTCATGAAGGAAGCATCCAAATTTGTTGCCCAGGCTAGGGCACATGCTTTAAGGGAGAATATGAGAAAATTTTTTTGTCTGTGCTTTGATTGCAAGAATCAAAAATTGTTGATCGATACAAGTGAAATATTTGGGCACATAGTGGAGCGTGGATTCATCGACAATTACAAGGTTTGGACCTATCACGGGGAACACATCGCTCCTGAAGATGACGGTAAAAAGTTCAATTTTCAAATGGATAAGGCAAAGAATTTTACAATCGAGGACATGGCTCGTGAAGGGATGGAAGAAGACGGTTCCACTGGTAGTGATGATTTGGAGGCTGATTTCAATTTGGAGGATATGCTACGGGACACTGAATTAGACATGCAAAAGGGTACAACGCGAGGCTTAAAGAATTGGGAGACATTAGAGAAGTCAACGAATGATCTTCTTTATGACGAATTTAAGGGATGTGATAAGGATTTTACAGTGTTGCGTTCAGTGCTTCAGCTTCTGTTGGTATTTGCTATACACACAGATAAATCCATAAGCTCATGGTTACCGTTGTACCACTTCTCCTTAGAGTATTCCAAGGGTATCGAACACAAGGAACGTGTGTGTACTATCTAAGAACATGATTCTATCCAAGGACAACAATTGATGAAGGATTAGCTAGAGAGGATTCCTATGGATTTAACTAGCTAACTGAAGTTAAAGATAAAACTCTAACGAATGCTTCGGGCATCGGCCCTCCCTTGGTGTGCCAGGCTGATTCCGGCCTTGAGCTCTATGATGTATCCGAACATGGAAGGATACAAAGGACGAACAGGGCTGTCAACACCTGCCGCCTACCTCACTTTCCATGGAGCACACAACAAATGAAGGTAATTGCTAACCTAGACACCACGTCTAAGTTATTAATTACTACTCTAGCCTTGCGTAGGAACTTTTTTCTTTATCCAGAGTCCTACTATTAGAGCACTCAATTGCACACTAAGCGACGAATCCGCACGGATGAGAATATATCTCACTTAAGTAAACTAATTAAATAACATAAGGAAACTCAAATACTTACTTTATAATAGGAAGCATCCATTGAGGTACAAGTAAGAAGAAGGCCGACAATCCCAACGCTTCTCCGAAACTCCGTTGGAAGGAAACCGAGACGTCTGGCACTCCTTCGTAAAATTCTCGAAGGAACTCCGATATTTCGAGGCACTCCTTATAGAGCTTTCCCTCACTCTCTCACTAAACCAACATACTAAAGATGAAACTACAAGTGAATTGTACTCTACTTGAGCTCAAGTTGTGTGTGTTGCAAGTGTGAAAGCCTCCTCCTTATATAGTGTGCTAATGATGGTTGTAGGCGGTTGGAAATGTCGGTAACATCCCTTAACTGTCATTGAGGACCAATAGAGAGCTACCACATGGAAGCCGGCGGTTAGAGGCACCAGGAGTGGTTCAGCTGAATTACCATGGTTCGGTCGAACCATCTCCACTGCCTCTGGCCACCATCTTTCTCCAGTCTCTGATAGGTGGGCCCCTATGGTGACTAAGGATGGTTTAGCCTCACTTTAGATCGGTTTTGACTATCAGGTGGGCCCCATTGGCTGGATGTTCATTTTATCGCATGGCGGGTGTATTTTCTCCTTAAATGACTTGCATACATATTTTTACCAAAACTAGTGGAAATGGTTAGTAGTAAACCCATATCACTAAGTTTTGATATTATAATTCATATTTCTTATGCAGGAGTTGACGGTTAATGTTTGTACTTAATGACCATCAACAGCTTCTTAGATTAAAGGCTAAGCACGGATGGTCTGATAACAACTTCAATGATTTGATGGGTCTCTTGAGAGTTTTGCTTGCTAAGCCTAACTTGTTGCCATCCAACACGTATCAAGCAAAGAAATTGATATGTCCATTATCTCTTGGTGTTCAAAAGATCCATGCATGTGTAAATCACTGTATATTGTACTACAAGGAATACGCTAACTTGGACAGATGCCCAACCTGTGGAACGAGTTGATATCAATATAGGTTCATGGTATATGCAAATACCATATACCTAATAGTATACGAAAAGATATCCTTTGATTACGGAAATTTGATGAATAAATAAGAAAATTATCTTCCCGGAATAGAAGATGTTATGGATAAGGAAGAAGAAACGGAGTCCTACTCAAGCACTACAAGGACTACTCGGATCGTATCCATACTTGTCTTCCTACTTCTATTTGGACAAGAGGACATCCGAGGGTATAAATACAAGACCCCCTAGGAGGAGAGGAGACAAACTCCAATAGAGGCAAACATACGCCAACATGAGAGACAAGCCTAGACAGACCCAATGTAGGAGCCACAGAGGCCGACAAGAGGGATCTAGCGCCACCCAATCTCGTCGAGTTCATATTCGAGGAAGAATACTACGCTAGCCGTTGACTACGTGTTCGAGCTCCAAGCCGCCAAGTCAACACCAACTAGATTAGGTTATCCCAAATATTGTACTCGAGTGATATAAATATATAAAGGAACACGGGCTTTGGCCAACAAGAGTAGGGCTATTACCTGTTAGTCAAGGGGCCGAACCTGTACAAAATTCCCTGTCTCCTATCTCTTTCACCTCAATCTCGCGTATATGCTGGTTCCAATGATCCCCATACTCTACAAGTACCTTGGTCAGCGTACAGAACGTTGACAATGGTCAGCGTATAGATTTGGTGCTTCGAGGTTTCGACGAGATGGATTCAAGAGACGGATTCTTCGACGACAAACTTTTCGACAACTTCAGCTTTGGAAGGTATGACCCAACTGGAGTACGTCCTACTATGGATCAGGGCCCTTGTCATCTCAATCTTCTTCAAGATATTGCCCTATGGATTTTTCGACGAGAGATACTTCAACGACTCTGGCCTCGGGAGATCTGACCTGACTAGAGCACGTTCCCCGACCATATCGGAATCATCGCCGCCAATAATTCCGCATATTAAGATCGTCCAAGCTTCAAAGACATCATCACCGCAGAAAACAACAGTTCAATACCGTCAACCACAAGGCTTCAATCTGGGTCGACTACTTCCGAGTTGGTTAGCATCGCTAATAAAGGTAATTAGTATATTGATTTTCTAAATCAATCTACTAATTTGGTAGATACATCCGGCATGTATCTACAAAGGTACGTGATATTTCATACAATTTACCATATGTATCTCTAGATCTATAATTTATTATGTTTACCTAGAGCATATTTTTTATACAATATTTATTATGCGAGCGTTTCCTTTGTTCCTTGTGTATAAATAATGTTTTTTTGCTGTTTACATAGTACCGATATTTAATCTAAATATGCTTATTATATCCTGACAATACTAGAAGATTTATATAATTTTCTAAGTACGTACTCGGTATTCTCTGCTATATATTTTTTGTTTTCTAGAAAATACTTTTCAGGGATAATCGAGCAGTTTAGTGGGCAGAGGTCGAGTATACCCCATTATCGAGAACATTCTCGAACAAGCAAGGAGTTATCGTACCAAACCCACAAACAAAAACCAGCGGCCTATCTCACATCTAGTACTGGTCACAATTCGGTCTATTTGTGAAAAGGTTGCTACGTACAATCTCCTCGTGAATGTTGTCGGCTTGATCACCCGATATGATTCCGAACAAACGTCCAATATGCTTATAAGTTGGGTGTGTGAGTCATGCTAGCCACATGAGATGCACATGTAATAACCAACTCAAGGGACCCTAAAAATAGTTGAGGTACGACTACACCTGGTCCTTGATGAGCGGTTGTAGCAATTCTTGGATGAGTATGACTACATATTTGGTTCTCAACCAGTGTAGTAGTGATCTCACCAACTCTACAAATCTTCTATGAGTGGTCGAGTACGACTACACACCTGGCTCTCGACTAGCGTTATAGCGATCTCGTGAACTCTTCAAATCTTCTACAAGTGGTCAAGTACGACTACACACCTGGTTCTCGACCAGCATTACAGCAATCTCACCAACTCTCCAAATCTTCTACGAGTGGTTGAGTACGACTACACACCTGGTTCTCGACCAGCGTTGTAGCGATCTCACCAACTCTCCAAATCTTCTGCGAGTGGTCGAGTATGACTACACACCTGGTTCTCGACCAGCGTTGTAGCGATCTCACCAACTCTCCAAATCTTCTACGAGTGGTCGAGTACGACTACACTCTTGGTTTCCAACCAGCGTGGTAGCGATCTCGCTGTTGACGGTCGTTAAGTGCAAACATAAACCGTCAACTTCTACATGGTTAATAAAAGATATAGTATCAAAACTTAGTGGTACGAGTTTTATACTAACCATTTCCACTAGTTTTGGTACATCTATGTATGCAGGTTGATTAAGGAGAAACTATACCCGCCAAGCGACGAAAATAAACCTCCGCCCAATCATGTGAGAGTACAAGGATTGGAGGGCTCACATAACAGTCTAAATCGACTTAAGGTGGCCATAGGGACCCACATGTTAGAGACAGGAGAAAGGCGGTGGCCAGAGGTGGTGGAGATAGTTTGGCGAAACCACCCCCGTTGGCACCACCAACTGTCACCTTGCATGTGGCATCTCCCCGTTGGTCCCCAATGACGGTTAAGGGTGTTTACCAACATCTCCACCATCCTACAACCATCATTGGAGCACTACATAACGAGGAGGCTTCACACACTTCAACACACAAAACTTGGATCAAGTAGAGTACAGCTCACTTGTGAGGTTCATTTTTAGTATGTTGGTTTAGTAGAGAGTGAGGGAAAGCTCCGAAAGGAGTGCCCCGAAATATCGGAGTTCCTCCGAGAATTTTATGGAGGAGTGTCGGACTGTCGGTATTCTTTCAATGGAGTTCCGAAGAAAGCCGGGATTGTCGGCCTTCTTCTCTTGCTTGTACCTCGGCGGATGCTTCCTTTTATAAAGTAAGTATTCGAGTTTCTTTATGTTCTTTAATTAATTTATTTAAGTGAGATATATTCTCATCGGTGCGGGTTCGTCGCTTAGTGCGCAGCTAAGTGCTCTAGTACTAGGACTCTGGATAAAGAAGGAAGTTCCTGTGCAAGGCTAGAGTAGTAATTAATAACTTATACATGGTGTTTAGGTTAGAAATTACCTTCATTTGTTCTTTGCTCCACGAAAAGTGAGGTAGGCGGCTAGTGGTGACAGCCCTGTTTGTTCTTTGTATTCCTTCACATTCGGGTACATCATAGAGCTCAAGACCGGACTCAGCCTGGTAGACCTTGGGGGACGGCTGGTGCCCGAAGCATGAGATAGAGTTTTACATTTAACTTAACTTAATTTATTAAAAGACATAGGAATCCTCTCTAGCCAACTATAATGACGGAGTGTGAACTCAACAGGGGACAGCGAGGACTCCCTTTAGGTGAGTTCGGCCGGGGACACAGTGTGAGATTCATGCTTTGATGAGAGAGAGAGAGAGAGATAAAGAGGGGGTTAGGCCCCTCGAAGAAGACGAGACAGAGGAGTTTATACAGGTTCGGGCCGCTCGGAAGTGTAATCCCTACTCCTGTGTGTGGTGGATACGCGATTGGAATGTGGGGGAATACAAGCGCTCGTTCTCTCTTTTCTCTCTCTCTTTTCAGGCCTGGGCCTCCTTTTATAGCTCAAAGGGCTACCACATGGGCCAATAGGCTACCTAAGAGAGAAGGAAAACATTCTTTTACATTTAATGGCTGTCTTGTTGCTTGACTCGGAAGTCACATGCACAGTCGTTGTGGCATGGCCCTCATCCGATCAGCCGTTTGACACGGGGGACGCCCGCGTCATTCCCCATTAAATGGCTGAAGACTTCTGTGTTCCGTTCGCATCGGCAAACGGGAACCATCTGACCAGAGCTGGCATACCGACTCCGGTTGAGACGAGAGGCAAAAAAGCTCTCATCATTCTGATGGGACGGGGCAGGGTGTGCTGCGCGCCGCCTGACGTGCAGATAGTGCGCAGGCGCTCCGCTGCCGACCCATCCATCATCTGACCGGTCGTGGACTGGTCAGTCGCTGTGACCGGTCATAGACCGGTCACGCATGCCACACGCCGCATTAAATGTAGTGTGGCGCGCTCGCCTGAGCCGCCATTAATGCGGTTAGGTGGGCGCTGGAGTTGCTCACCTAACCCCGCATATGCGGCGCAAGCGCGGAGGGGGTCGAGGCGGCCCGACCCTCGGGGCAGCGGAGTAAGGGGAGAAAAGAGACTGGAGAAGGCAGCCGCCGCCTCACCCTCAGGCCCGACCCCCCTTTCATGGGAGCGCCACGTGGGTGCAGGGAGCCGCCCAAACCTTTAGCCTTGATACCCCTGGGCCCGTATCACCGACAGTAGCCCCCCGGCGTTACGCTTGGCCTGGCCCACTCAAGGGGTGACCAGGTTTGATGCCATCCTCTCGGTCTAGTGACACGTGGGCCCAGCTTCCCCATGGTAAAACCCTAATGGTCGCGATCTCGCGCGTAGTAAAAAGTTGCCTCACGGTAATAATGGGCCGTCGCGTCGTAACTGCCACATTATCTAGGGCGGCAAGCGGATCGGGACACGTTGATCTGTTTTGCCAGGGAATATGATGATGGCATTTTCTACGGTAACCGTGCGCAATTAACACGGACATGATTTGCCCCGCCTCGACTGCAACGGCTGCGCGACTGGTGCGCGCGCCGGAAGCGGGCGAGTGAGGCAAGTGTCGAAGTGGGCGTGATAATCAAGGGACGAGTTAGTGGGCATGGGAAACGAGGAGCCGGACGCAGCGGAGGCGAGGATATAAAGGGTGTCGAGGAAGGGATTCGTTTTCTTCCTCTTGCCACTTTCACCCAACTCTGCCAACCGTGCCCTAGCTCTCTCGGTTTTTTCTCTCCCTTCTCGTTGCTGACGCTCGTCTTTGCGTCTCCACCTCGCCTGTGACATGACACGGAGCTCCGCGCCGTTGGACGGCAGCGTGCTGCCGCTCTCCCGCATCACTGGTGAGAGGCAGGCCGGGCTGCTGCGCAAGTTTATGCTAGTGTCAACCGACCAGGAGGTGGTCATGCTGGGCGAAGGGTGCCCAGCGCCGCGCTACTCGGACCGGTCGATCTTCTTCCTCTCCTTTGCTATGGCGGGACTGATCCTGCCGTTTTCCACCTTCTTCATGGACGTCCTGGAGTTCTACGGGATCCAGATGGCGCACCTCACCCCCAACGTCGTGATGACGTTGGCCATCTTCACACACCTGTGCGAGATGTTTGTCGGGGTGCGCCCATCCCTTCGGCTGTTCCGGTGGTTCTTCACCATGCAATCGGTGTCACCGTCGACGGAGGTTGGGGGCTGCTACTTCCAGCCACGCGGGCAAGTGGCGCATCGCTACATCACCTGCGTCCTACGCAAGAAATGGGACAACTGGAAGAACGACTGGTTCTACATCGCTCTCCCCGACGACCCGCGCCTCCGACTCCTGAGCAGGCCGCCGGTGCAAGCGTCGAGCTGGCGGGCGACAGCGGAAATGGGGGACTCCTACGACGCCGTCCTGGATCGTCTAGCCGGCCTACGATCCCAGGGGCTCACAAGCGTCATGGTGTTTGGCGACTACCTTGGGAGTACACCGGCTCCGACGATCTCCTGAGGACGCACCAGGGCCGCGAGTGGGACTGGTACCCGGAGGACCTCAGGGTGGTGATCTAGCGCGTGCTGAATGTCGGCACCGTGGAGTCATCGCTCATCCCTCCGGGGATCCTCCCCCTCTGCAGCGACCCAGACTGTATCAGCATCCTGGCCATCATGCAGACGGTCGGTGCCTCAGGGGATCGGGCCCGCCATGACAATGATGGCGTAGGCGGCAGTCGTCGAGGAGGAGAGGAGCGACCTCCCCCCGGAGGGCGCCACGCAGTGGGGCCCCGTCCGACACCAAGGGGAGCAGCCACCCTACTGACGCCAAGGGGAAAAGAAAACAAGGAGAGAACCCTCCCCGATCTCCCCCCATGGGGGGCAGAGCGCACCACCGGCAGGCGCCCGTTGAGCGCCGCACCGACGTCCCTGCTTGAGGCCTAAAGGAAGAAGAAGCGGCTCCACTGGATGGGGGAGACTGAACCATGCAGGGGGAGCTTCATCAAGCCCCAGAGTGGTCCTTCAACCGTCCACCCCGTAGGTACAATCTTGCCACCAAGGCAGACGGTCTTCCATTACCCCAACCCCTCATTTTTTTAGTTCGCCTTCTGTGTTTCAGTGAGATCCCGTCTCGCGGCGCCCGCGGCGGCGACCCCTCCCAGCAATCCAAGGCCGGTTGGCCCATGAGCGGCGGTGCTGAGGAGCCGGCGCGCCCCGTGAGCGGCGATGCTGAGGAGCCGGCGGCCGAAGAGGCGCGCCGGTGGGGGGCCGATCGGCGGGAAGCCGAGGCGCGCTTGCGGGAGGCCGAGGAGGCCACTCGGGAGGCGACGCACGTGCTGCAGGCTGAGGCAGCCGCTCAGGAGGCCGAAGCAGCTGTACAGGCAGGGGCACACATGTTGGAAGCCGAGGCCGCACGTGCACAAGAGGCCGAGGCAGCGCGCGCACGAGGGGCTGAGGTGGCCGCGCGGGAGGCCAAAGCGGCACGTGCGCAGGAGGTCGAGGCAGCCGCGGGGCCGACCGGCGGTGGCGGGAAGACGGCTCGCCCGGGGCCTGACGCCACGGCGGACACCGAGGCAGAACAGGCCCCGAGGGGAGGCCCACCTTCGTGCAGGGCGCCCGAAAACTAGCTCGGGGCCCGCACACCCACCGCTGGGCCGAGCCAAACTCCGCCACCACAGGGACGGTAGTCCCCTTTCTCTGTCTCCACTCCGCTGAGTGTGGAACCCTTCCTGCAGGCGCTGGCGACAGCGAACACTACCGTGCTGGAAGGGCTGACTGCCCAGATGCAGGCCTTGCTAGGGGAGCGGGTTGAGCTCGAGGCGGAGTGGTAGCGAGTCACCGAGGGACGGCGCTCGGTGGAGGCGATGGTGGAGGCCAGCCGCACGGCGCACGGGAGGCACCTAGCGGAGCTCGACACTCGCGCCGTTGCCCTGGCCGAGGTGGCCCGTGAGGTGGAGGAGGAGAGGGTTGCGGCCCTCGTCGCCACTACTGCCCTGGATGAGGGGCTGAACGATCTCCGCCTCTAGCACGAGGCCTACACGGCGTACACGGCGCGGAGGCTCGACGCCGCGCGCAGGGTACTCGACGCTGCCGTGGCCCGGGAGCAAAGGGCAGCGGAGGGAAAGGCGTCGGTGCGCTAGCGCAAAGATGCCTTGGGGGCCCGCACCAAGGTGCTAGAGGAATGCACCGGTGAACCTGAGGAGCAGACCTCGTGCCTGCAGAACGGAGGCCACCGTGGACCAGCGGGTCAAAATCCTCGACCAGCGCGCCCGGGCGCTGGAGGAACTGGACGAGCGCACCCGAGACCTGGACGCGAGGGAGGCGACGCTGGTGGCGCATGAGGCAGCAGCCGCGGAGATGGAGTCCACACTCCGCCTCTATGAGGACGTGGTCGTGGAGCGGGCGCGCATCCTCGCAGATGCCGAGCGCGAGTCCGACATCTCCTGCCGCGTGGTGGCGACGCGACGTCGTGAGGACCAACTCGCCGAGGCCGTCATGGTGCGTGAGCACCGCCATCTAGAGAACGCCTGCGTCGAGACGACCGCGCTGGGGCAGCGCGCTTTTGAGCTCGAGGCATGGACAAAGGAGCTAGACGCGCTGGCGCGCGGCGGCGGGGCGGCCGCAAGCCGGACGACCCGACCGATCACCTCACGGTGGCCGAGGACTCCATCGCCGAGCTGTAGAGGGCCCTGGACTCTCGCGTTAGGGAGCTCAAAGCTCTCCGACTGGCGAACGAGGTGGGGCCCGGCATGCTACGAGACACTGTTGCCCGACTGGAACGCGCAGGACGTCGAGCGGGCGTCTGGCATGGCCGGCACCCCAAGTTTGCCGTCAGCCAGACCGGCCTCGCCAACCGGATCTCGGAGATGGCTGGGGACCTAGAGAAGCTCCCCAAGGAGGTTGAGGAGACGGTGAGATCCTTCTCGATGGACCTCGCGCGGGGGCGGTGGAGCTCATGCTGGTGAGCTACCAGGCCCGCGACCCCAACATCTCGCTGTGGGCCATGTTCGACGAGTTCCCCCCCTCCCGGGACCAAGGCCACCGCACGTGCTCAGGTCCGGGAGGCCACCGAGGAGATCGTGCACAACTTTGAGGGGATGGCCCCTTGGTTCGTCTTCGTGCTGGCCTCTGACTAGGAGGACGGCGGTGAGGCTGGCGACCCGAGTACCTCGGGGTGAACTAACGAGGCCGAACCCCGGGCAGCCGCAAGCCTCTCCCTTCTCTTCTTTTGTCTCAAGGCCTCCGTGCCATGCTTGTATATATTTCCGTTGTCTTTATTCGCTTGCGTTGATCATCTGTGTATGCCTGCGATGGAAAATTTTTGATTCTATGTTAGTTGTGCCTTTGCGCGTGATGGGACCAGCCTGCCTTGTAATCTTGCCGAGTTTAGCTTGAGCGGGGGTCCGGGCCCGGATTGCGGCCCCAAGCAACAAGGGCCGGCGCTAGTGCCTTGGGGAGTTCCGCGTGGCGAGACTGGCCAGACCAGGAGCGAGGCGACCGGGGGTTAGTGGTGACCCATTTGTAGGCCATTGCCGATTCCCCTAGGAGTTCGTCGTGTCTCGAGGCACAGCTCGGTCTGGGCCCCGTTGGCGTCTAGGCGACCCGAGCTGTTGAGGGCAAGAACGAGCACGAATGACCCGACTCAAGCCAAAACACTCAAAAGGGAAAAGACAAAGCAGGCACAGCCTTAGAGAGATAAAAGGAAAGCTTGCTATTTTGAAATACGGAAAGGGATATATTTATAGTGGCCCGAGGGGTCATGCGGGGTTGGCCCGAGCCTGAGGTACGACTCTCGAACCCTTTACGAGTAGAAGCGGTTAAGATGCTCGATGTTCCACGGGTTAGGCAGCTCTGTGCCGTCTTCCGTAGCCAGTCGTACCAAGCCCGGCCGGGGGACGCCGATCACTCTGTATAGTCCCTCCCACATGGGTGAGAGCTTGCTCAATCCGGCACGCGTCTGGACATGGCGTAGGACGAGGTCGTTCACACTGAGTGATCGGGCCTGGATGTGACGCTGATGGTAGCGCCGCAGGCTCTGCTGGTAACGCACGGCACGGAGGGCCGCACGCCGCCTTCGCTCTTTGAGTTCGTCGGAGCTGATCTTGGTCAGCTTCGCTGTACATGATGGCCCGAGGGGACCCCAGGGTGAGCTCGGATGGGAAGACCGCCTCCGTGCCGTAGACCAAGATGAAAGGCGTTTCTCCTGTTGCTCGGCTTGAGGTAGTCCGGTTTGCCCAGAGCACCGCTGTTAGCTCCTCGATCCATGAGTCTTCATGTTTCTTGAGGACATTGTACGTCTTGGTCTTAAGGCCCTTGAGAATTTCTGCGTTGGCGCGCTCAACTTGACTGTTGCTCTTGGGGTGGACGGGTGAGGCGAAGCAAAGCTTGATGCCCATGTCGTCGCAGTAGTTGTCGAACAGTTTACTGGTGAACTGGGTGTCGTTGTCCGTAATGATACGGTTGGGCACCCCGAACCGGGCAGTGATGCCCTTGATGAACTTGAGGGCCAAGTGCTTGTCGATTTTGATAATCGGGTAAGCCTCGGGCCACTTAGTGAATTTATCGATGGCGACGTACAGGTACTCGTACCTGCCCAGGGCCTTACTGAAGGGACCCAAAATATCCAACCCCCAGACCGCGAACGGCCATGAAAGCAGGATGGTCTGTAGGGCCTGGGCCGGCTGATGCGTTTGCTTGGCGTGGAACTGGCACGCCTTTCATCGCTGGACCAGATCGGCTGCGTCGTGGAGTCCCGTTGGCCAGTAGAAGCCCTGGCAAAAAACCTTGCCGACCAACGTGTGCGAGGCGGAATGAGCTCCACACTCGCCTTCATGGACATCGACGAGAAGCTCGATGCCCTGCTCCCGAGGAATGCACTCGAGGAGGTCTCCGTTGGCACCACATCGGTAGAGGGCCCCCTCTACCAACACGTACCTTTTGGAGATCCAAGCGACGCGCTCACTCTCCTCGCGATCCTCGAGTAGAGTCTCGTCTTTGAGGAACGCCTGGATGCAGTCATCCAGGCGATCTGTCGTGGGGGGTCGGGCTCAACCTCCTTGGGCCCTGAGGCCTGGACTCCATCGGGCCTCGGGGGTGGCGTGGCAGCGTCCGACTCCCTCGAGGGGATCGGGACGCGCCGACGGATGGGTAAGCCTTTCTTCAAAGGCATCCGGTGGGGTTAGGGCTCGTGAAGAAGCGAGCCTTGAGAGCTCATCGGCAAGCGCGTTGTCACGCCTGGGCACGTGCTAAAGTTCTAACCCGTCGAAATGGCGCTCCATACGCCGCACCTCGCGGACGTAGGCCTCCATTTGCGGGTCAGAGCACCGGTACTCCTTGGAGACCTGGTTCACGACTAGCTGAGAGTCGCCTAACACCACGAGGCGGCGGATCCCCATTCCAGCCGCCGCCTTGAGTCCCGCAAGGAGGCCCTCGTACTCCGCCATGTTATTGGTTGCCCAGAAATCTAGGCGAACCAGATGTATGAGGATGTCCCCACTCGGCGAGGTCAAGGTGACCCCAGCGCTGGTGCCCTGGACGGCGAGAGAGCCATCAAACTACATCACCCAATGGGTGGCGTGAGGCTGTCGTGAGGGACCTACCTCGGCCTCAGGGGCGAAGGGCCCGAGGTCGGGTTCGGGAGTCGGGGTCCACTCTGCCACGAAATCGGCAAGGGCCTGACTCTTGATCGTGTGGCATGGTTCAAAGTGTAGGTCAAACTCTGAGAGTTCGATCGCCCACTTTACCACCTGTCCGGTACCTTCTCGGTTGTGTAGGATCTGACCGAGGGGGTACAACGTGACCACGGTGACCCGATACGCCGGGAAATAAGGGTGCAATTTCCTTGAAGCTACCAGAACTGCATAAAGCATTTTCTGGGCTTAAGGATATCAGGTCTTGGCGTCTCGCAGCGCCTCACTAACGAAGTAGACTAGCCGCTGCACCTTTCAGCGGGGCCTAGCCTTTTCATTAGGGGCACTGGATTCTAGACGCTCATTGCTAGATGGGCCTCGTTGGGCCCGCTCGACCTCCATGTCAGCGGCCTCGGGGTTAGGGTGCATCGGGCCACTCCTCCCCTCAATGGCCTCAGGGCTGGCCTGAGAGTCGGGGGCACTTGATGCTGCATAGCGAGAGGACAAAGGGCCACCGTCAACCTAGGGGGCCTCGGGGCCATCTCTCGGCTTAGGGCTTCCTTCATCTTTCTCTAACCCGGATCGCTCCAACACAGGACGAGGGCGCGCGCCTCGAGCGTCTTCCTCGTCGTGCTCCACCACCAATGTTGTGCTAACTACCTGCGGGGTCACCGCTAAGTAAAGCAGCACTGGCTCCTTGGGCTCCGGAGCCACCAGGACTAGGGAAGAGCTAAGGTAAGCCTTCAATTGGTTGAGGGCTTGTTCGGCCTCCTCCGTCCAGACAAACAGCCTGGAGTGCTTGAGGAGCTTGAATAGGGGTAACGCCCTCTCTCCCAGCCTCGATATGAATCAGCTCAGGGCGGCCATGCAACCTGTGACGCACTGCACATCCCTGAGCTTGCTGGAGGGCGCATTCGTTCTATCGCTCGTATCTTCTCGGGATTGGGCTCTATGCCTTGGGCTGAGACCAAGAACCCGTGGAGTTTGCCTTGTTGAGGTCGGTGTAGTCGATGCACATCTGGAGCTTGCCGTTCGCCTTGGGGACAACAACCGGGTTCACGAGCCACTCCGGATGGATGACCTCTCAGATGAATCCGGCCTCCAGGAGTCACGCCACTTCTTCACGGATGAAGGCCTGGCGCTCCGGGGCCTGCCGCTGTACCTTCTGTCGAACGGGCCTTGCGTCCGGCCGCACGGTTAGACAGTGCTCGATCACCTCCTTGGAGACCCCGGGCATGTCCGACGGCGTCCACGCGAAGACGTTGGCGTTTGCCCGCAGCAAGAAGACAAGCGCGTCTTCTTATTTGCCGCCCAAGTGGCTGCCAATCTTGGCAATCTTAGACGGGTCGTCGCCCAGCGCGACCTCCTTCACGAGGACCTCGTCGTTTGAGGTCATCCACTTCCTCGGGGCGTGCGAGGTGGAGGCCTCGGGCCTCTCATCGCCTCCCACGGGCTTGAAGACCGTGGTGAGGCTGCTCACGCGCTGCTCCACGCAAACTAACGCGATCTTGAGATCGCCGTGGATAGTGATAGGGCCGCTAGGGCCCGACATCTTCATCTGGAGATAGGCGTAGTGGGTGGCCGCCATGAGCTTCACCAACGCGGGCCTTCCCAAGACCGCGTTGTAGGGCAGATTGAGATCCGCCACATCGAAGGTGACCGGGAGGTCGATGTGACCTAAAGGCCACGTGTGCCCCGGCGTCACCCCGATGATCAACAGGGACCGCCGGAGCTTCATCCCTGGGGGGTTGATGATGTCGAAGGTCATGGGGGAGAGGATGTTGAGGGCAGCGCCGCAGTCTATCAGGACACGCCTCAACTTAACGTTGCAGATGGTGGGGGAGACCACCATTGCGAGCTGTCCTCCTCGGGCAACGCATGGTGGGTGCTCGGTTTGATCAAATGTGATCGTGACCTCCGACCATCGCGCCCGCCGCGTCGCCTTGTGGGTGGGGACAGTGGCCAGAAGCTCTCGCTTCATGGCCTTGAAGCTGCGACGGGAAGCGTGAGTGCATGCTCCTCCGTCAACGGTGGCGACGGTAGCCTCGGGCTCCTGGAAGTCGAAGTCCTCATCATCAGCGTTCTCGGCGGGGGCCTTTTGCTTGGCCTCACCTCGCCGGTTGTCAGCAGAGGCCGCCGGGGCCTTGCCCTCACGGCGTCCCTGCTCCTTCTCCTCTTCCCACTTCCTCACGCGCTCGGCTAAACTCTTGACCGTGCGGCAGTCAGCAAGGTCATGGTGGGAGGTGTTGTGCACGGTGCACCATTTGCCTGCCGGGTACTCTCCGCTAGGAGCGCCGACGTCCTTCTTCTTGTCGCTCGCGGGCTTCCCCTTGCGCTGGGACCGCGAAGCGCCCTCGGCGGCGTGGACGTGGCCCTCATCGTCGGAACGGGCCGACCTCTTTTTCTTCCTCCTCTCCCGCCGCCCGGAGCGGTCAGCAGACGCGGGGCAACTGCAGCTGCCGCTCCAGAGCCAGAGGAGTTCCAGGTCCAGGCCTCCTCCTTACGGGCCACATGGTCCGCGAGCTCAAAGAGTTGCGCGGTGGTCTGGGGCTCCTTGGAGGCTATCTTCTTGAGCATGCAGTTGTGCCGCACGCCCCCCTTGAATGCGTAGATGACCGCATGAGCAAGGATGCAAGGGATGGTGTTGCGGACCTGGCAGAACCGCTGGATGTACGATCAGAGGGACTCGTCGTCCTTCCGCTGTACCGCGTGCAAGTCCGCTTCTTCGCCTGGGCGTGGGTATGTGCTCTGAAAGTTCGTGGTGAACTGTTGACACAAATCCTCCCAGGAGTGGACCGAGGCGGGTGGCAGTTTCATCAGCGAACCCCGCACTTGGCCTTTTAGGGCCATGGGAAAGAAGTTTGCCATGACCCTGTCGTCACCCCCTGCGGCCTCTATCCGAGTCGTGTAGATCTGGAGGAACTCGGTGGGGTTGACGCTGCCATAGTACTTCTCGGTGATGCTGAGCTGAAACTTCGGGGGCCATCGGACATTCCGAAGATTCGCCACGAAAGCTCGACAGCCAGCCCCACTGACTGGGGACATGGGGGCTGCCCCTATGGCTGGAGTGGCGCGGTGCTCCAGATGAGGCGGCGTCTTCCCCCGCATGGGTGGCGCGACGCTCGTCACGCCAGTGCTCGATATTGTGCCGGGCATCCGCCCCCCATATATGCTCTCGTGACACCCGCGGCTGGCCGAGGGCGTCGACGAGGGGAGTGAGGACGAGGGGCGGGCGTTGGTCTAGGACATCGTGTCACTTCATGGTTTTTGAAGGAATAGTCATAGGACATCGTGTCTCCGAAAGGGGAGTTGAGGTGGACAAGACTAAAATAGAGGTAATCCAGCAGCTTCCTCCTCCTACCAGTGTTAAATGGGTGTGTAGTTTCCTGGGTCATGTGGGGTTCTATCATCGGTTTATTAAAGATTTTTCTTTAGTAGCTAAACCCCTCACTAGCCCGCTAGTTAAGGATTCTCCCTTTAAGTTTGATGATGAGTGTCTAAAATCTTTTAGTTAGCTAAAAGAAGCACTCTTTTCAGCACCAATCATTCAACCCCCTGATTGGTCGCTTTCGTTTAAAATCATGTGCGATGCTAGTGATTATGCTGTTGGGACCGTTCTCGGTCAAACTAGAGATAAGAAACACCATGCTATCGCATATGGTAGTAAAACGTTGACAGGAGTTCAGCTTAACTACGCCACGACTGAAAAGGAGCTCATGGTCGTGGTTTTTGCAATCAATAAGTTTAGATCTTACTAAGTTGGAGCCAAGGTAATAGTATATACTGATCATGCTGCACTAAAATACCTGCTCACTAAGAAAGATGCAAAATCTTGATTAATAAGGTGGTCTTCTACTCCAAGAATTTGATCTTGAAATTAAAGATAAAAAGGGAGTAGAAAATTCCGTAGCAGATCATCTGTCGCGTATGCAAATCATTAACATGCAGGAGCTATAGATAAATGGTTTCCTTCGAGATGACATGCTACTAAAGGTGTCAGAATCGAACCCGTGGTATGCAAACACCATCAACTTCATGGTTGCGGGATGAGCCACATTTATGAGAAAACAATGTATGAAGACACAAAAGTGTTCATTCAGCGATGCTCAAGGTGCCAGAAGAATGGAGGTATCACTGCTCGCGATGCGATGCCCCTAACATACAACCTTCAAGTGGAACTTTTTGATGTATGGGGTATTGACTACACGGGGCCTTTCCCAAAGTCCCATGACTGCGAGTACATCCTGGTGGCCGTCGACTCTGTGTCCAAATGGGTGGAAGCAATGTCGTGCCATGACGCTGACACCAAGCTTGCCCACAAGATGTTTCACGAGGTCATCTTCTCTCGGTTTGGAACACCATGGATGGTAATTAGTGATGGAGGGTCTCATTTTATCGATAAGACCTTCCGAAACTTTTTACAAGAGCTTGAGGCACAACACAACATTGCAACTCCATACCATCCCCAAACAAGTGGTTAGGCAGAAACATCCAATAAGCAGATCAAGAACATTCTGTTGAAGACCGTCAATAAAATGGGGAAAGCATGGAAGCATAAGCTACCCGATGCTCTTTGGGCATATAGGACCGTATACGTGACGCCCATTGGCATGTCACCATACCAGCTCGTATATGGAAAGACTTGCCATCTACCGGTCGAGCTGGAACATAGGGCGCACTGGGCTATCCAGACTTGGAATATGGATTTGGGACAAGCCGGACACCATCGACAATTCTAGCTATCGGAGTTAGAGGAATGCAAAGATAAAGTCTATCATAATGCCAGGATCTACAAAGAGAGAATCAAAAGATGGCATGATAGGCGAATCAAGACTAAGGAGTTTGAACCAGGAAACAAGGTGTTGCTGTTCAATTCCAGGGTGAAACTCTTCGGACATGGAAAACTTTGGAGCAAATGGCTAGGACCATACACCGTTGTCAACACTTCATTGCATGGAGCGGTCATGCTTCAGGATGACGAAGGTAATGTATTCGAGGTAAATGGTCATCGTTTAAAAGTTTTTCCTTCAACCGGTCGAAACTCCAAAACAGGAGTTAGACGTGGTCAATTTGGTCGATTTCCACGTCTTTGATGAAATTTTCCCAAGACTTCAAGGTTAGACCCAATCTAGCCCAAGCCCAATTATCCTAACTCTTGAACTTCCATCCTCTATGCACACATCTGCAACAAGGTAAGTAAAGGTAAGTTGGTAAGTTTTCTTCCATTCATTTCAATAAAAACTAATAAAATAATTGATTCACCGGGCTTCTCCGGGTGAGTCCTTTGCTTTCACTTTTTTTTGTGTCTTTTGAAGCACCCTAAGTACAAGAACATGTGTGGGGGTGATCTTGTGCTCACACGATCCACTCACATATAAGATCACCCATGTCCATGCTACACCACGCACATGCACATTCATGAGACGAGACGTGATAACCATGGACACAGCTTCTCGTCATCGCGCTCATATGCGCATCGGTTTGCACATTATCCCTTATTCGCTTAATTTTTGAGTTGGATTAATTCTTCCATATCTAACATTAACTCAAGAATTCAAATGGGTATTGCCATGATTATCTAGAATATTTGGTTTGCTTGCATCAATGACATACATGCCTTATATTCCTTGAATATTACCTATTGCTGTGAATCAACTAATTAGGACCACATGTTATCTAAGTTATTGATGCATGAGAGATAGCCCGATAATATGAACCTTGTTAGGAGGAGGAGGCTTCACACACTTCAACACACATAACCTGGATGAAGTAGAGTACAACTCACTTGTGAGCTTCATTTTTAGTATGTTGGTTTAGTAGAGAGTGAGGGGAAGCTCCGGAAGGAGTGCCCCGAAATATCGGAGTTTCTCCGAGAATTTTATAGAGGAGTGCCGGACTGTCAGCATTCTTCCAACGGTGTTCCGGAGAAAGCCGGCATTATCGGCCTTCTTCTCTTGCTTGTACCTCGGTGGATGCTTCCTTTTATAAAGTAAGTATTCGAGTGTCTTTATGTTCTTTAATTAATTTTTTAAGTGAGATATATTCTCATCGGTGTGGGTTCGTCGCTTAGTACGCAGCTAAGTGCTCTAGTACTAGGACTCTGGATAAAGAAGGAAGTACCTGTGTAAGGCTAGAGTAGTAATTAATAACTTAGACGTGGTTTCTAGGTTAGAAATTATCTTCGTTTGTTGTGTGCTCCACGGAAAGTGAGGTAGGCAGCTGGTGGTGACAGCCCTGTCCGTTCTTTGTATTCCTCCACGTTCGGGTACATCATAAAGCTCAAGGCTAGACTTAGCCTGGTAGACCCTGGAGGAGGGCCGGTGCCCGAAGCATGCGATAGAGTTTTAACTTTAACTTAACTTAATTAATTAAAAGACATAGGAATCCTCTCTAGGCAACTATAGGTTGTTGTGTCCTTGGGTTGAATTCTAGTTAGTAGATATACACATACGTTCCTCGTGTGCAATACCCTTTGGTCGTCCTAAGGGAAAATGCTCTAAGGTATCTGTGCGCTTACAGATTTATCTGTCAACGCAAGAAATACCAACACTCGCCAACTCTCCAAATCCTCTACGAGTGGTTGAGGTATGACTACACCTGGTCCTCGACCAGCGGTTGTAGCAATTCTTCCACTACCCCTGCGAGTGGTTGAGTACGACTATACGCATGGTCCTCGACCAGCCTGGTAGCGATCTCATCACCTCCGTGCAGTAATCTTTCCGCATAACTATAGGCCCGGCGTCGCTATCACGAGAAGCGCGTTCGTGCCCGCACACTCACCATTGGTAGTTACGTCCTCCGACGAGTTCAGAGTCAGGCAGCGCGCAATAAGCTCTCACCGAAATGGGAGGGATCGTACACGATGGTCGAAGTCTTGCGGCCAGGTGCATACAAAATCGTAAACGACGAAGGCTGTGAGCTGTCAAACTCTTGGAACATCGATCGGCTACGTAAAAGTTTGTAAGTTACGTTCAATAATGCATGTTATTTTGATTTCAATTTTTTATGGTGTATTGTCCAAACATCTCCTTTTCTTATATCGCTACGTTTCGAAGTCGATCCTAATGTATACGTTAGTTCGACAAGGTTCTAGGTCTCATTGACCTCGGCCGAGGACTCCTGGTACTATTAAATTTGTCGGGTCATGAGGGTCAAACGACCATGTCAGATTGGTCATGTCAGAGTGTCCACTGCAACGTATTCACCAAGCCGTGTAATTGGGAATTGGTTTTTCCAACTTCATGGTTGAGGGCTAGGAACTCGCTGCTTTAGCATAGTTTGTTATAAGATTTGAGCTGTCTTTGTGGAAAACCACTTTCCCACAAAGATAGCTGGGGGCTAGTAAGAGTACAACAAACTCTGTTTAGCTGAGGGCAGCTCTGGGGAGAGTACTCTTTTATTGTCACACATAGATTAAATTTATTTTCAATGTTTTCAATTCATATTTTGAATTTAGATTATTTAACTCCCAAGCATTCACACGGGGGCTTTTCTATTTAACAATTTGTTTTGGGAATTGATTTTAGGAAAATCAGATATTAGAGCAATTAGATTTCTTGAGTAACAGAGACTAGTTGGAGGCTTTATAGTAGTCGGCATTTTATCTTGACTCAATAAAGCTCAAACCGATAATTCTCGTTTTCAACTAATAAGACAAATATTGATCTCAGAACACACAGTAGTTGAAATTTATTGTCTGACTAGATGGATGCTGGATTAGTGAATTCAAGTTCAAGTCGAGTTCTCAATTCAGGAGTAGAGAAGGACTTTGTCGCGTACTTTGGATCTACTTGGCTATCCGAGAACGATAGGATGAGTTTGACAAGAGTTATTTATAGGATGTTTGATCAAAACCGTTATAGCATGGTCACATGTTTTCTGACCTCAATCCAAATTCAACCAATGGTCACATTCTCTATTCACGCCTATTCGGTAATCCGAGAACGGATAACTGATTCTGACAATGATGGATCTTTGGGCTATATGGTTGAGAACGCTAGTCCGATCATTTACCTTGAGGTCGGTGTTACTGTCAATGTTATCAATAAGGCATACCACCTATACATGGGTTCATGGTATATGCAAATATCATATACCAAATAGTATACGAGAATCCTTTGATTAAGAAAATTCGGCGAATAAATAAGAAAATTATCTTCCCGGAATAGAAGATGTTACGAATAAGGAAGAAGAAGCAGAGTCCTACTCAGGCACTACAAGGACTACTCGGATCATATCCATACTTTTCTTCCTAGTTCTACTTGGACAAGGGGACATCTGAGGGTATAAATACAAGACCCTCTAGGAGGAGAGAAGACAAGTGCCAAGAAAGGCGAACATACGCCAACATAAGAGACAAGCCTAGACAGACCCAATGTAGGAGCCACAGAGGCCGACAAGGGGGATCTAGCGCTACCCCCATTCTCGCCGAGTTCATATTCGAGGAAGAAGACTACGCTAGCCGTCGACTACATGTTCGAGCTCCAAGCCGCTAAGCCGATGTCGTCTGGATTAGGTCATCCCAAATATTGTACTCGAGTGATATCAATATATAAAGGCAACACCGGCTTCGGCCAACAGGAGTAGGGTTATTACTTGTCAGTCAAGGGGTCCGAACCTGTATAAAAATCTCTGTCTCCCATCTTTTTTACCTCAATCTCGCATGTACCCTGGTTCCAACGATCCCCCATACTCTACAAATATTTTGGTCAGCATACAGAACGTTGAAAGGCTACGACTGTGGGATGAGTACCGACAGGAGTACTTTACTCTACGTGCTATAATATTTGTTACCATCAATGACCTACCTGCAAACTTTTCCCTATCCGATCAAATTAAAGAGAATACTAGATGTCTTAACTATCTAGAGAACACGTTGTATATATATCTGATGTCCTCAAGCAAGATAATATACATGCGGCATCGATGGTTCTTACCCCAAAAACACAAGTATCATATGATGGCCAAATTTTTCGACAAGACAATAGAGAACGTGACTACACCTGAAACACGAAGTGGTACTGTTGTTTTTGAAATGACAAAGAATATTAAGGTCATTTTCGGGAAAGGAAAGAATATGGCAGCAAAGAGAAAGAAAGCAGGACAGGAAGGAAATAAGTTGCCATTCGAGAAGCACTCAATGGAAGGATCTAGAGATTCGTCATGCTATTGATGTCATGCACTTCGAGAAGAACGTATTCAATAGCACCATTGACACCTTACTAGACATCCCGAGTAAGACGAAGGATAGACTAAAGTCACGTAATGACCTTGTAAATTTGAAAATAAGGCAGGACCTTCACCCAAAAGAGCTAACAAATGGAAAGATCGAGATTCCTTCTGCTTGTTACTCCATGACACCAGAAGAGAAAAAGGCATTATGTAGATGCTTGCATGGGGTGAGAGTGCCTACAGGTTTCTCATCAAACATCACGAAGCTAGTCTAAATAAAAGATTTGACCATCTCCGGATACAATGCTCATGACTGTCATAGGATGCTAACGGCCTTCCTCCCTATTGCTATAAGTGCAGTCAAACCTGTTCACACTAAGGTAGTGATAACAAAGTTGTGTTAATTTTTAATCGAATTTCATAGAAAGTATTTGATCCTCTGGAATTAGGCCCACTTCAAAAATTTGCAATTGAGACCATATGCCAGCTTGAGATGTATTTTCCTCCATCTTATTTCAATATGATGGAGCATCTGATTGTTCAAATCGTCCTTCAGATTATTGAACTTGTTCCGTTGTACTTACATCAAATGTAGGCATATGAGCGTTACATGTCGATTCTTAAAAGTTATGTCTGCAATCATGTTCACCCAAAGGGATCAATGATAGAGGGATATACAACTGAAGAGGTGGTTGAGTGTTGTATGGATTATGTAAAGGATGTTAATGCCATTGGGATACCCGTGCCTAGACACATGGGAAGATTAACTGGGAAGGGACTATAGGCAAGAAATGATTCTTTATTGAACAACACATGGAAGAGATCAGAGCCTGCAACACCAGACGATCCGCTGATTGGGTCTCAAAAGAGCAAAAATGTCGCTTCCCTCAATGGTTGAAGGATCAAAACTTGCCATTTGGCGATTCTATGGAGAAAAAAACATTACAAAGGCTAGCATCTGGCTCATCAATCTTGTGACTTCATGGCAAGGGTACGACATCAATGTATATACCGTTTACAGGAAAGCAAAGGACAATAAAAGCACAACCCAAAATAGTGGTGTTCATGTCGAAGAGGTTGACACAACGGGTCAGAAGAAATTGTATTACGGGATCATAAAGTAAATTTGGGAACTTTATTACGGACTAAATATATATCCAGATCCCTGTGCTTCGATGCAACAGGCATTTCCTTGGATAACTACGGCCTAACAATTGTCGACCACAGTAAAATAGGCCACAAGGATGATCCGTCGGTACTCGCTGAGCTTGTGGCATAGGTTTTCTATGTGAAGGACCCTTTCGACGAGCAGAAAGACATAACTGTATCCAGAAAGCAACACATCATAGGCGTCAATAACATTGAAGATGAATCTGATTACAACCAATACGAAGATCATCCATTATTCACCAATCTTTCTGTTAGGATCAAGCGCATAGAGCGAACCCTAAACGAAGAGAAGATCCCATATGTGCGCCCCAATGGTGTCGTAGAAACTGTTAAACGATAGTTCTATTCTGTAATGAAGTTGTTTTGATATAGTATGTAATGAAGCTCTATAGAATATAATGTGTCCTTAAGGTGTTGAGATGAATATTGGATGGACATGTTAATTAGTTTCTTTATTTTCATAGGGAAAACACTTAATTTTAATATATTTTCAGGACATATATAATTTTGAGACCATTTTAAAATATTTTTAGTATTGTAATCAATTAAGTATGCTCTCCAAATATTTTGCACTATTTAAAACAAACTTTTTTGTTAATTACCTTTGCATGAGGTCGGCTTAAAGGCCTGCATGCAAAGAACATCTTTTATATGTGGTTGTCTTAAGGGACCACTTGCAAAGAACATCTTTGCATGTGGGCGGCTTTATGGCCCGCATGTGAAAATATTTTTCGCATGCGGTCGACCTAAGTTGACTGCATGCAAAGATCATTTTCGCATGCTATCCCTTAAGCCGCCCGCATGCGATGATCTATCCCTATATAAGCCCGAGGTGGGACTTGAAAATTTTCCAAGTCCCGAAGCCCACGAACCCTAGTCGCCGGGCTGCCCGAAATTTCCACACCGTCATTGACCCTGTGCTCCTCCTTCCAAACACTGGCCGCCGCGTCGACCATGCCGGCCGCCCTCTCTCCGTCGCCCGCCGCCTCCATGCCGCCTATCACCGTCCTCCACGCCAGATATCATCCACGCTAGCCGCCCTCTCTCCGTCGCCTACCGCCTCCACGCTGCCCATCACCGTCCTCCACACTGGCCACCGTCTCTCTGCAGCCTACCGACTCCACGCTGCCCGTCGCCGTCCTCCACGCCGACCTCCGCTCACCGAGCCCACACCAACTCTCATTGACACCGAGCACTTGATGTCTCCTCGCCGTCCTTCTCAGCATCGTCGGCTGCCCAACTCCTCCTCAGGCCGGCGTCGACTACCTTCCTCACTACCCCGCACCGGCCCCCTCCTTACCGAGTCTGCATCGGCCAACTCCTCCCCCGCGCCCACAGCTAAAGACAAAGCCCTTCTGGTAGACCCCCTACAGGAACGGAGCAAGAACTGGGTATGGGTGCGAAGCACGGGGCAGGTCTCAAAGGAGGGTGAATTCCTATTCGAGGATCCTGAGATCGTGTAGGTGACCACAAGTTTGCAGCAGATCGCCGAGAATGAAAAATCAGGGCAGTTTGTCGCAAAAAGGGAGAACGACCAACTCACTGCGGCATTGGGGAACCCCGAACACTTTGGTAGAGTTAGAGGTCTATCCTCAATGACGAGTTGGAAGACAGGGTTTCCACATGATGTGTCGAGTTAGAAGAAGCGGGACAAGTACAAAGAGAAGATGGAAGACAAAATTTTCCAACAAGTGAAGGAACATTTCTATTCTCTAGCGGCTGAAAATCCCACAGCGTTTCCAAGGTTATCCTTGAAAGCCAGCAAACCGCCCAAGTGCCTAGCAATGTCGGTTTGGTAGAAACAACCCTTTACCTTGTGGTTGGTATAACTAGACCGACTCCATGCAGAGTTGTCATACCCATCAACAGGGCTAAGAAGACAAAAGAGGTAGCTACTAGCTTAGCTATACATGGCCGACAATTTCACAACAACACCATTCTGGACAACTATGCAAGGGTGCAAGTTGCTAAGGTCCATGGTGAGCATAACGTGTTGGAGCTATACATCCCCGCACCGGAGGGGATCAAACTTCTTGGGGATGCAGTGAACTAGTTTATCATGTGGCATCGTCGAGACATCATCCTTACTAGACAGTCACCTTCAACCCCAACTCCATCGCAACCAACAACAGCTCTCACTCTAGCACCACCGTACCCTCTAGGATCTCCTTCCTCCCCAACTGCTCCACCTCCGATAAGGTCTCTGCATCGTCCACCTTCTTCAACTCCGGTGAGGTCACCACCTGCATCTCTTGCTCAAGCGCTGGCCCCTCCCCCTCCGCCAACAGTTGAAACACCTGCTCCTACTCAACAATCTCCGCCTACACCACAATTTGCTTTTGCTGAACAAGTCCCACCACCCCAAGTCTATTACCCTAGAACCTCGTCAGCTGATACCAAAGTCGGTTTCCACGTACAACCCCAAGGAAATGTCAAGAAATGAGATGTTCATGTTTTCGGCCTTCAGGGGAACAAGTTCGTCAAATAAGGGCAAGGGTAAGAGTACATAAGCAAAAGAGCAGTTGTCAGAATCCCAGAAGTCAGTGCTACGTGCCAAAGAGGACTTTTAATCTTGGCTATCTGTAGATGTGCTCGAAGAGTACGAATATGGCAATCCATTCTTACCGTGGCACATTATGAATGATCTACCATGGCAGATGAGGGTGATGCATGAATGGTACATCAAGGCAGCTAGAAAGGGCCTCGAATTCATTAGTGTTGCCGTCCTGGAAAACGCTTTCATGAGTGGGCCTAGTGGGATATTCCTAATAGATTTCCACGACCTACATGCCCTCTTCAAACTAGATAAGATGGACGTCAATCTTGTTGCCACGTGTTGCCTGTAAGTCTGTACTCTTGTATGTTTTACGTGAATGTACAAAAAAAACCATTTCATTAAAATTGCATTCTACAGGTTCCAATTCCATGAAGCGGATAGAACGAGGACATCGGTTGGCTACATTGACCCAACTAGGATTTGCAAAACACAACACACTGTAGAGATGTGTGCCGACTCCGAGGAATTAAAGGATAAGACACCGAAGGAGAAGAAAGAATATATCAACAAATTACACAAGCACAAGAAGCAGGAGGTAGTAACATACTTGGCACTAGCGATGTTAGCACACACCGACAAAAATGTCTCAATGGTCCCTTACGCTTTAACGTAAGCAACCCCTAGTAAAATTGATTATTATTTTTGCAGTAATACATCATTTTTAGCAATTGACGCCTCTAAAACATCTTTCTTGTTTACAGAGACCACTATATACTATTCCTAGTATATTCGAAGGACCAATTGGTTGTAGCGTTGGACCCAGCACACTATGAGAAGGAAACGTTCATGGAGTTTCTCACTATTCTGAATTAGTAAGTATTAAAATAACTCATCTGTACATAATTGCCATTCTAAAATTTCTAAGTACCTACAACAAATGTTCTCTCCGAACAGCGCACATATGTATTACCGCAAAAGAGGCGGGCCAGTAAAAGATCCAAGAAAGACAAAGCTACACATCAAAACAGGCTGGCCAGTATTGACATATGCCATTAACACAAATTCTCTTCGAATCTTTACTTGTTTATATTAACTGGACTTTTATTATTATGTTCGTAGTGTTTCAAACAATCCCCGGGAACAAACCTATGCGGATATTACATGTGTAAGATTCTCAGGGTAAACGAGAGGTACACAACAAACAACGACCACGTAAGTCCGGATATTGTTCTCCATTCAGAGATCCATTTGTCGCAATTGATTTTCTAACATTTATTGTCTTCTTTGTCCACAGATCCCTCAAATCCCTTACGTAGAAAATCGGTTTGACGACCGAACTATAAAAAACGTGTGCGCTGACCTTTGCCACTTTCTTCGTCGTGATGTCTGCAACGCACTCGGGCTATTCTACAACGACCAGAGTCAACTTGTATTAGAAGACAAATTCCAGCCCCTAAGAGAGTGAGAGAAAGAACATGTGCGGTGAAAATGTAATTTTTTGTCTGTGATGAAACTGTTGTTTATTTGTAATGTATGTGTATATATTTACATAAATGTTTTATTTGTTATGTATTCAAAGACTATTTATTTTGTCAAAGCAAGATTGTAGTAACTGTGTGCTAAGAAGTACAACTCGATTACCTCCTATGCGTACCATTCCAAAATTCCAATATAAATAGCGGGAAATATTATATTACATAGGAGATGTAATCTTCCCAAACGGCCAGTAATGGAATAGACGCATGGGAATAACCGTTATCGCATGTGGCTAACGTAACTGAGCCACATGCGAAGATCAATCTTCGCATGCGGCTGCTTAAGAGGCCTGCATGCAAAGATTGATCTTCGCATACGGCCCCTTAAGTGGCCCGCAAGTGAAGATATATGTTCACATGCGGTTGCGTCGACCTCATGCGAAAATGGTAATTTTCGTAGGCCTTTTCATGCAAGCGGGCCACCCAACCGCTTGCAAAGAACGTTTTTGGCCGTTTGAAAAAACCGTTTATGTAGTAGTGTGATGTTGCACTCAACATAGAATGCACTGGTAATTGTCTAGCATAAATTTTGGTACCTCTGAATACATTAGAGGGTGATGCTCCCTAATACCCAATACCTTCTCAACGTACAATTTCTCTTTAGCTAGAGTTTGTATCCCATGTCACCCATAACCAACAGTGAGGTATCAGACCTAAGAGAAAGATTGGTTTCATGCATCTATAGTATTTTGGTTTTTTGGTTACCTGCGTGCTAGGTAGCTGGCTAGCGCGCCTCACGAAGCTGAGCGATCCGCCGTCCTCTCAACCTGAGTAAAAATTTCACGCTCGGTTTTTTATTCCACATAAGAGTGTCCTTTATCCCAAATCTCACGGGCGTGACTCGTATGAGTTATCTTCCTCATAGGTTTCTCTCGTCAGGGTCTAAGTCAGTGAAATAATTATTTGCAACGAAAAAAGCAACCACCAAATCCATCCAAACGGTTAGCAATATTTTTACTTCCCATTTGCTGATAATAATATTTTTACTATCCTGACTGGCAATAATACTTTTATTCCCCACTCGTTGTCAGGAGGTCAATGAACGTTGTCAGGAGCTCAATGAACTTAACTTTGATAGTTACATTTTTACTGACCTGCATTTTCCAATTTTTACTCCATATTCTCATGGTAAAATTTGTCATCCTCATCCCCTTTTCCATGGGTAAATTACCGTGTTAATAAATTCGGTTTAGCTGCTACATTAGTAATATTTTTACTTAAACATGTATTTGTGTTTTGCTAGTCCATTGGTAATCTTTTTACTTAGTCTGTATCCTGCAAAAAGTTTCAATCAAATGATCAGTTAGTATTTTTTTACTAAGCTGTAGTTTGTAGGTGTTTCAATTTGCTGGACAACAAAATAGTTTTAATGAAAGCTTGTCATCCCATTCACCGAAGCTCACATCTCGATGGCTATGCATGCCAGTAAAAGTGAATACATATACAGATGAGAACTTGATACTCCAAGAGGAAGAAGGGGTCAATTGCAATATAAAAACAAGGTTGGAACTGAAAGCCAAAATCTTATCTATGGTTGTACAGAAGCCTAAATATTCAGAATCTCAGTGGGTGTACCAGAAACACAAAACCAAAAAATTCGGATTGGTAAACAATTAATCTGGTCCAGAGAAACATCCAAAAATTAGGATCGGTAAACAATTGACGGTCAAGTTTAGGATGCATGCACAACCACGGAAAACCAACAATTCACGTCATCGATTCAGCTTGCTAGCTCGCTGCCACACGGCGTGCATACAACAAGCAAGCGGTGAGGTGCCCAAATGCACCGCTCACCTTCCCGAAGTGGAGCTGCAGCATCTAGGTGCCATCAATGCATGGAGAAGGAAGAACGAGGTCTCGGATGAGTCTGTTGCCGTTCTAGACCATCAACGGCTCACCGCCCTCATCGCACAAATATAGAACCTGCTGTCCAGCTTCGCTGTCTTTCACTCCGCCGCGGCATGGATCTGGATGCAGAGAGTACTGGGCTGATGTTAAAATTTGGTAAGATTCTTTGGTGAATTCGATTAAGAAAAAAAAATTGAGCAGCCAATGAAAGATTATTCAGAAGAGACCGAGTTCAAAAAAGAATCCTGACAACCACAGTATGACAGCTTAATTTATCTATTAATTAGACATGATTTATTTTTAGAAAAAATTGTTTAGAGTTCGATCAAGACTTGTATCGTTTACTTTATGTTTAGGAAAGCGTGAGTCGTGTCCAATTATGACTCTTATCGGCTATGGGTATAAAGATGTACACCCGGGATCCTTGTAATGTACCTCTCAGATCAATATACATCTACTTTCGACGCATCGTCACCTTTTTTTCTGAGGTTTCTTTTACTAGATGAAACTTGGCACCTGACACAGGGCTGCATCGGCTTCGATCTCCAGCGAGGGGTAAGTCCTAAGTTCCGTCGGCCCTGACAATTGTATCGGCTACATTGGTGTTGTTCAAGGTTGCATCGTTTCGATCTCTTGGATTACTCTGGTTCAGTCGATATCTTTGCCTACTCGATATCTCGATTCTATCTTTAATTGCATTGTGTTTAGAGACGCATCGGTCTAGTTGAGACTGTTTTGGTTAGGTCTGATCTTCTGACTTAGTTAATATATCTTTACAATTACAATGCTGTTTTAGATAGATTTATTATATCCATCACATTAGACAAATTTATCGATTCATTGAGTATTAAATTATTATATTCATTCTCATGCTGCATCAGTTAAGTTCGACCTACTAGATTGTTGTTGATAATCTAAATATTGTTAAGCCGATAGATTCATGCTAATATTTTATCGGAGTGTTTCATCGGTGATGGGCCCGGCCTAAAGGCCTACTAAAATTGCCTATAAGGATACTTTTGTTTCGGAGTTTTACGAATCGCGGTGGAAAGATTTGGGCAATTGATTTATTTATGGCTCAATTACTGCATTGTCTTCCATATTGAGTAGACATCAGTCGGCAATGAAGCGAGCGAAATTTGATCAACACAATCACCGACCGATGATTTCAAAGATTCTACTTTTCCGATTTACGGACAAGGAATATATACATCTCTAGCAAGCTATTGGGAGAAACAGTGGTTATACATACTCTGGCTAATTATAGATGAAATGAGAAAATTCTCTGTGTATCTCTGAAAATTTTTTCAATTCCTTTTATGCCCCTAGGTTTTGCTGATTGCCTTATGTATCTTCGAATTTTAATTTGGATTTCTTTTATACCTTTTTGTTAGTTGACCTTGAGTTGAGTTGACCATTTAGGCTGTGTTTGGCGGTAGTAGTTACAAACGCGCACAGTAAACACGGAAAACGAAGCGGTCATTAGCGCGTGATTAATTAAGTATTAGCTAAATTTTTTTTCAAAAATGGATTAATTTGATTTTTTTAAGCAACTTTTGTATAGAAACTTTTTGCAAAAAAGTTCACCGTGTAGTAGTTTGAAAAGCGTGCGCGGGAAAAAAAACACTGTGCGACACTGTGCGCGTTCGGAACTACTACCGCCGAACACAGCTGCGCGTTCGTAACTACTACCGCCGAACACAGCCTTAGTTTCTATCAAGAAATCCATTTTACCTTGTGGTATAAAAAAACATATAAATTTATGTAGTATATAGTTATAGGGTAAAAATTTGTTGTATGAGAATATTATAATTATGAGTTTGTTATGTGAGATATTATTTATTAAAAAAATTATTTGTAGATATGACCAAAATAATATTTATTATTAGTTATTAAAATTGTTTATGTAGCACATAAATAGATTTGTCTTATACAATAAATATGTTGTACTACTTTTTTCATAAGTATTTAACGGTCAACTAAAAAAAGTATGAAAGAGATCCAAACTCAAATTCGAAGGTATGCAACGGAATGAACAATACTAAGGTAACTAAAAAGGATTGGGCAAAGTTTATACAATGCACATGGATTTTTCTCCTATATTTAAGGTGGCATTGTAATTAGTTTTCCTTTTCTTAAGTTATATAAGATGTAATTTTGTAACTCTGTCATTTATAAATCTTTTACAAAACTTTGTTGTAGTTTTTTTTTGAGTAAAAGCCAAAAAAAATTTATTATGTAAAACACTGTCAAAACGAGAAAATAACGGTCAAACTTACCGAGCAATGTCTCCAAGAAAATAACGGTATCTCCCTCTTCCTCTCCAGTCTCCACCACTCTTGTCTGATCCAAAAACCTCCCAAGATCGGCTAAGCTGCTATCCCACATTCCCATCCCACCGCGTGTCGCCCTCGCCATCGTCATGTCATCCTTCGACTCCGTCACGGCCGTCGCCGGCGACGGCGACGACGACGACGTGCTCCCTCCCGCTCCCTTAGACCCCGCCGCCGACGGCGAGGGACTCGGCGCCCTGCGCCGTGGCCACCGCTTCGCCACGTCTTACTCGTCCTTCGGCACCGCCGCCTCCGAGGACGACCTGGCTGGCGCCGGGAGCGACGGCGGCGTCGGCGTTGGCGTTGGCGCGTACGGTGGCTGCTTCGGCATGCCCCTCGGCTCGAACGGCGGCGCCGCGTACGGGTACGGCGAGTCAGGGGAAGTGATGAATGGCCACGTGGACCAGCTCGGCGACGTCATGGGCGGTGTGGTGGTCGGCGCCGGTGGTGGCATTGATGACGACCTCTTCGCCGGCGCGGACGATGACGGGCCCGTCCTGCCGCCGCCGGAGGCCATGAAGGAGGAGGGCATCCTCCGGCGGGAGTGGCGCCGGTGAGTACCCCTCTCCGATCGTCCCATCTCGCAAAAATCATCAGTCGCGCGCATTTCTTGATCTGATCTGCGCCGCCGTTGAGCTTGATAAAAAAAAAAGAAAATCAAGAAATCGATGAGTTTAATCTGCAGGCAAAACGCCCTGATGCTGGAGGAGAAGGAGCGGAAGGAGAGGGAGCGGCGCGCTGAGATCATCACGGAAGCCGACGAGTACAAGAGATCCTTCGCCGAGAAGCGCAAGCTCAACGGCGACACCAACCGGGCTCAGAACAGACACCGGGAGAAGGTCACCATCTTCTACTCCGCCATTGACGAGCACATCAACAAGTCGTGAACTATCAGACTGACCCGCCATGGATGGGCGCCTCGTGCAGCTGTTCTTGGCGAACCAGGAGAAGTTCCACGGGGAGGCGGACAAGCAGTACTGGAAGGCGATCGCGGAGATGGTACCGCACGATATCCCGGGGCTGGAGAAGAGGGGCAAGAGGAGGGAGAAGCAGACGGAGGCGAAGGCGAAGCAACCCGGCGTGGTGGTGCTCCAGGGCCCCAAGCCCGGCAAGCCCACCGACCTCTCCCGGATGCGCCAGGTCCTCACGAAGCTCAAGCAGACCCCGCCGCCGCACATGGCGCCTCCACCGCCGCAGACGCAGCCGGCAGCAGCACCGGCGAAGGACGGTGGCGGCGACACGGACGCCAAGAAGGACGGCAAGGAGCCGAAGAATGACGGCAAGGGTGAGGCTGAGAAGGCAGCTGGAGAGGCCGAGAAGAAGGCGGCCGGCGGCGAGAAGGAGGTGGCTGTGGCCACCGTGGCTGATCCGCCGGTGCAGCCGGCCGCGGCTGCTCCGGCGGCGGGGGCGGCGGCAAACAAGGCGGCAGCCGAGGAGCCGTCCAAGAAGTGATCGGTCGCGCCATGGTGCTGGCCGGAGATCACTCCATTTTCTTTGCTTACTCTGAACAATAAAAAAAGTACTCAGGAAGCAGCACTGATCGACACCTGACCCAAATTGCTACAGAATTCGTCGACTCCGATAAAATTCAGAAACAGCTATCGTGCAATGGTTATTTCTCTTCTATGTTCATGTTAGAATAAGAGATTTAGGTATAGGCTGTTGTTGCTGTAAATCAGATCGAGAGTCACTTTGGTTGCTCACCACTGACCCGAGCATGATTGATTCTGTTCTGTTTTTTCTTCTCAAGGAAAATAAAATGGTCTTTATATGGACATATGTACTGTTCTTAGGCATTGCAAGTTCCGTTCATATGGACATATGTACCTCACAGTGTCTGCAATTTGCGATCTTTTTGCCACGAGTTCCGTTCCTCTGGACATATGTACTGTTCTTAGGCATTGCAAGTTTGCAACTGAACTGCACGATTGAACTGACCAAAAAATCTGGCTAACAACATGAATCTTCAATTTATTACTTTGCTACATGTCCATGCATCCCAAGGCACTTTGGTACAGAGTACCAAGTAAGAGGCATTATATGTGGGAGTGTGTCTATGTCTCCAATTCAGCACATACGCTCGTATTTAACGCTAATTATTTTGTCTTTGATAAACCTTAATACTCGTCGGCAAAGACACGTTTGTGGTGTGAAAAAAATACTATATGCGTGCTCCATTTCAAGTATATACATGCTATCTGATAGTACATTTGGTCAAAGATAGCATCCTATCTTCTATATTTGGTGATTGGGACATGCATAGAAACCCCTCTATCACCTTCCTTTTGATGTAATTGCATTCCATTCATGTAATCTTGGAATCTAATTAATTGAAGATGGCCAGCACGATTGTGCTTGAGCTGTGCCAAATCCTCTCCCTGTTTACTTGGTATCAGAGCAGATACTCTGCCTCTTTCCACCTCAAACTTCCTGATCTCTCCTTTCGCTGCTTCTCCATGAATCATCAGCTCCCTCCCAACGACGAGACCGCAGCCATTGCCACGGCATCCACTGCGGCTACCGCCGGTGCCCATGCCAGTGGTACTGTCGCCGTCCAGGCTGCGGGTGCCGCCGCTGGTGCTCCCGCCGGTGGTGCTATCGTCGTCCCCCACAGACCCGCAGCAGCTGCACTCACCATCGCCAACATCAGGGCCCATGTCCCTGTAACCCTGGAGATGAAGAACACCAACTACACCAAGTGGCATACCTTCTTCGTCGCGTTCCTCTGCAAGTTCGCTCTTCTTGCCCACATCGTCGGCTCGATCCCCCTTATCGCCGATGACGCCTGGGCCCAAGACAACTTCATCGTCCTCATCTATTGCTCCATCGTCAGGGACGTCCTCGACATCATCATGGAGTCCGAGCAGAGCGCTCACGTTATGTGGCTCGCTGCAGAGGACCTCTTCTGTGACAACAAGGAGACCCACATCATCTACCTCGAGACCGAATTTTGCAGTCTCAATCAAGGCGACATGACGGTGACCGAGTACTGCCGTCGGCTCAAGATTCTCGCCGACTCCCTCCGCGACCTTGGCGAGCCCGTCACCGACTGCACACTCGTCCTCAACCTCATCCGTGGTCTCAGTCCCCACTTCTCCACCCAGGCGGACCTCCTCCCCCTACAGGCGCCGTTCCCCACCTTCGCCCGTGCCCGCTCGGCGTAGTTGCTGGAGGAGATGCGCCACACCATCGACGCTGCCACCGCCAACACCACCGCCCGCATTGTCACCTCCGACTCCTCATCCAACGGCCGTTCCTCCACCAACAGTGAGGACGGAGGTGGAAAAGGGCGTGGCAACGACAAGGGGTAGTGCACCGCTGGTGGCGGCAGATTTGGAGGCCGCAACTTCCATGGCTGCGGCGGCGCCCCTGCTTCAAACAACAACCGCGGTGGGGGTGGCGACGATGGGCGTGACCAGACTAGGGCTGGAAAGGCTCGCCCACCCACCGGTCTGTGGGTTGTCTACCCACAGTGGGCCGCCACCTCCTGGCCCAATTGGTGGACCAGGCCTGTTACTCGCATTGGACGCACTTCTCTGCACTCTTTTAAACTAAACAATGTTCTTGTTGTTCCTCCCATTGTTACAAACTTACTCTCTCTTTGTTGCTTTACTCGTGACAACCTTGTTTGTATCATGTTTAACCCTTTTGGTTTCTCTATCAAGGACCTATGGACGGGGATCGTGAGACTTCGCTTCAATAGCTCCGGTGACCTCTACACCATTCCTCCTGCCATTGCCACTCGATTCCCTCCCAACATCGTCCCCACCTGTCCATATGCCCTCCTCACCATCGCCCCTTCAGTCGACCTTTGGCATCTTGTTTGGGCCACCCTGGACGCGATGTTCTTCAATACCTGCAGAAGCGTTGTCTTATTTCCTACAATAAAAATAGTACACATTCTTGTCATGTGTGTCAGCTAGACAAACATGTTCGGCTTCCTTTTGCCTGTTCTAGTACTATTACAACGGTTTCCTTTCAAATATTACATTGTGATTTATGGACATCACCTTTATTAAGTAATTTCAATTTCCATTACTATCTTATTATCGTTGATGACTACTCTCACTTTTACTGGACGTTTCTGTTGAAGGAAAAGTCTTATGTTTTTTCCATTTTTCAGTCTTTCGTCTCCTACGTCCATACTCAATTTCATCTCCCACTACAGTGTTTTTAGATCGATAATGGACGTGAGTTCATCAACTCCACCATTTTGTCCTTTTTTGACAGCCACGGCATCATTCTTCACACCACCTATCCCTACACCTCCCAATAGAATGGTAAGGCCGAACGCTCCGTCAATTCTATCAATGACATCATTCGTTTTCTGTTGTTTCAAGCACATATGCCCGGTTCCTATTGGGTCGAGGCTCTCTCCTCTGCAACCAACCTCGTCAATCATCATCCATGTCAACCCATTCAATTCACCACACCCTTTGAGCGCCTGTTCTGTATTCCACCCTTCCTAGACCATCTTAGAGTCTTCGGTTGCTTATGTTACCCCAACTTATCCGCCATCGCACAACACAAACTTGCCTCTCGTTTCGCCTCTTGTGTTTTCCTCGGGTATCCGCATTCCCAAAAGGGATATCGTTGTCTCGACCTCACCACTAAAAGGGTTATTGTTTCACGACATGTTTATTTCGACGAAACGGTTTTTCCTTTCTCTACTGCTGCAGAACTATCGGAGTCTCCTTCACTGGACATGGACCTGAATTTGCTGGAGGAAGCACCTGGACAAGGTGATGGGCTGGCCACAGCCCATGGACGGGGTGGCCATGCTGTCCCACTCGCTGGAAGGCCACCTCCCCATGCCCTGCCGCTAGCGCGCATGGCTCTGACCATGGGTTGGCCTTGCAACTGGGCTCCCAGCTAGCTTCCGGTCATGGGCCTAGGTTCCCAGCTGGCTTCCGATCATGGGCCGACCCCTCCACGGACTATTCCCGGGTTGCCTTCGGCTGGGCCGTCACCTCCTAGTCGCCTCTAGCCGAGCCTTCTTCTTCCAGGTCGCCGCCCACTGGGCCGCCTAGTGTGGCCTCTCCGTCACTTGCGCGCACTGATGCCACCAGACCGCCACCAGTAGAAGCTAGCACATCCTCGACCTCGATGCTTGCGTGGCGTCCTCTAGGGGTGCCGTCCGGGAGCGGCACTCTCCCACGGCCTGGCCCTGGCCCTCACCTGATGGTGTTTCGTGCAAAGGTAAGGGTGGTCAAGCCAAATGACCACCTCAACCTCTCGGATGTCCACAACGACGTCGTTCTACTCCCAAAGACGTACCGTTCTGCCTTGCAAGATCCTCAATGGTTCCGTGCAATGTGTGATGAATACGAGGCACAACAACGCATGGACCCTAGTTCCTCGCCCCCCAGGGTCAATATCGTCACAGGTAAATGGGTCGTCAAACACAAATTTCATGCAAATGGCTCCCTTGCTCGGCACAAGGTGCGCTAGGTGGTTCGCGGGTACTCGTTGCAGCCCGGCATCAACTACGACAAGACCTTTAGACCTGTCGTCAAGCCGGCCACGATCCGGGTCGTCCTCAGCTTGGCCATCTCCCATGGGTGGCCCATTCACCAACTCTACATGAAGAATGCCTTCGTCGACGACAATTTGGAAGAGACGGTTTACTGTCAGCAATTGTTTGGCTTCATCGACCCTGTCCACTCCGACTACGTCTGCCACCTCCACAAGTCATTGTACGGCCTCAAGCAGGCCCCCCGTGCGTGGTATCAACGCTTCGCCTGCTACCTTCGCACACTTGGCTTCACTCCATTGGCCTCGGATACATCCCTATTCATCTACATGAATGGGGTTGACATGGCGTATCTACTCCTTGACGTTGACGACATAGTCCTCACTTCCACCTCAACATAGCTTCTTCACCACCTCACTGTTCGTCTTCATGATGAGTTTGCCATCATGGATCTTGGGGATTGCCACCACTTCCTCGGCATCTCTGTCTAGCGCAGTACCTCACTTCTAATGGAGAACCTCTCTATGATCCAACAGAGTATCGAAGCCTCGCCGGGGCCCTGCAGTACCTCACTCTCACCCGGCCCAACCTCGCCTACGCTGTATAGTAGGTGTGCCTCCACATGCACTCTCCCCGTGACACTCACTTGGCCTTGGTCAAGCGTATTTTGTGCTATGTCAAGGAGTCATTGGATCAAGGACTCTTCCTCCACGCTACCTCGGCATCGACGCTCACAGCCTTCACCGACACCGATTGGCTAATAGCCCTGACTCGCGTCATTCGACATTAGGCTATTGTGTCTTCCTCGGTAACAATCTTGTCTCTTGGTCCTCTAAGCGGCAAGCCACGGTCTCCCGCTCTAGTGTCGAAGCGGAGTACCGTGCCGTTTGCTCATGCCGTCACTGAGTGTTGTTTGCTTCGCCAACTTTTGGACGAACTCTACACCCCACTCTGCTTCTCAACAGTGGTCTTCTACAACAACGTCAGCACCGTCTACCTCTCCGCCAACCCTGCTCAACATAAACGTAGGAAGCACATTGTGATCGACATCCACTTCATCCGTGAGAAAGTTGCTCTTGGCCACGTTCGTGTCCTTCATGTGTCATCGTCTCATTAGTTTGCAACATCATGACAAAGGGACTACTAGTTCAACTTTTTCATGATTTTCGGTCCAGTCTCTGCGCACGGGAACCTCATGTTTTGACTACGGGGGGTGTCAAAGATAGCATCCTATCTTCTATATTTGGTGTTTGGGACATGTATAGAAACCCCTCTATCACCTTCCTTTTGATGTAATTGCATTCCACTCATGTAATCCCGGAATCTATTTAGTTGAAGATGGCCAGCACGATTGTGCTTGAGCTGTGCCAACTCCTCTCCTTGTTTGCTCATTTTACAATGCACCTGAATATGATAAAACAGACGCTGACTAGGCAGGGATCGAAAGAGCTACTTCTCCTGCGATCGCTACAAGAAATCTGGCACTACGGAGTCGTGGAGGGGGAGGGACTCGTCGTCGGCATCGCACGGCTTCTTGTGCTCCTTCACCTCCACCGGATCATCCGGCGAAGCATCCTGCTCCTGCCGGCTGCCGCACCAGCAGCTCCGGAACCTCCACCTCCGACAGAAGCTCCGAATGCGAGCACGCCGGCGAGGGTATGAAGAGCCAAGAGCTAGCCGCCATCGACGGCGTGCAGACCACCATCATGTCGTCCGACGACGCCACGACATGTTCGTCCAACTTTTGCAGAGCTGACGGCGCTGCAGCTGCTACCGGCATATGACTGGTTGCAGTGTTGCAACGCTTGTCGTCGACGAGGCTGATCGCCGGCGACGATGGCCGATCGCCGCCGCATGTGTGCGCGCCGATGTACGTGACCTCCAGCCGGGACGGGTCGTCGTCGGATTGCTGCACGTGCATCCTCGCCGAGCAGCCCAGCATTTGGGCGCATCTGTAGTAGCTCCTGTAAGCACAGACAGCTTCAGGCTTCAGCTCAATTTATTCTCTCTTTTTCTTTTTCTTTTGGTTATTTTTGAGGAAAAAAACACAGATTCCTATGGATCCTCAACGAAAAAAAAATCGTTTTACGAAAAAATTGCAACCGAAGATTACAAAGTTTCTCACAAGTCACAAACCAAACCAAACCAAACACTCTGCAAAGGTTTACTGAAATTGTTGATCTGGACTTGTCGTGTTACCTTGCAAATCTGGCGCCAAGAATGTCCTTCTGCCCGTACTTCCTCCAGGGATAGGAGTCATCACGATCTCCAACGCTCTGGTGCAATTCTACGAGATGAACCATCCACCCTGCAGCTTTCAAATTTACAAGATCATGTCAAATTATTTCTACTGAACTGTGACAATTTTTCATGCTATCGTTGGCTGAAGAGAACAAATGATTCTCGGGGACTTTTTGTTCTTTCCAAATGCTAAATGAATCCTGAAAAGGATCAATTTGGATTCGGGGGCCAACTTGATCCTAAAACCCCGAAAACCAAATACTCAAAGAGACTTTCTAATGTGCTTGGAAGGTACAGGAGGTACCTTCCTCTATTCCTAAAATCCACCGTAGATTTCTGAAAGGATAACTTCGGAATAGAGCATAACGTAAACATAGGTGCTTTAGTTGTTTTTAAGACAGTTCAGTAATCATTATCATTCAATAACCTTCTCTCCTTGCCGTTTTGTTGTTCATCCGTTTGATTTTGGCATTGATGATAATTAGCTGCTTTTCATTATGTTTCACTTATGACGCTACACGCGTACAATTTTCTATAAAAAAATTTTCTATAAATTGAGAGTAATATTTTCTTTCCTTCCATGGCACTTACTTAGAATTGTACCATTCATAAATTCTCTTGTGTAATTCCTAAAGACAAAGGCATGGACATGTAGATCCCTCTCCTTTTAGAATACTTCACCAATAAAATACTGTGAAAGTTGACTACTTTGTCTCGATGCATAATTTACTTGGTTCTATCTTTTATCAAGCTTAGCTATATGATTGTTTTTATTTAGAAAGTCCCAATGTGCCATGCAAGATTACAAAGTTCACTTTTCACCAATTAAGTCCATCGCACTGCTGTTCTTCGGTTACCTAATTTCAAGCCTAGTTACCGAGTTTATCTCCACAGTTTGTTGGAAACAGCCGTTACCCTCTAATTTGATGTTAGATATAAAATTACATGTATAACCCTCCACTTAATTTGTAAGTTAATACCTGGCCCATAGTTTTACTACCTTTCCATGGCTACCTTTTATTACAGATCATTCACTACTGGAGAACTGATCTTTGGTCGGTATCAAAAAAACCGGAATAGTCCCGGTTCGAATAGGAACCGGGTCTAAAGATCATCTTTAGTCCTGGTTTAAAAGTGTAATGGGTCACGAAGATGGTTCACACCTTCATCGGCCATGTCAGGCTGGTGTCAGGGGGCCGAGGATTTTTAGTCCCGGTTGATGTCACCAACCAGGACTATAGGTCCTTACTTTAGTCCCGGTTGGTAACACAGACCAGGACTAAAGATGATTTAGATCTTTAGTCCCGGTTGGTGTTATTAAACGGGACTAAAGTGATCTATCTTTTTATACTTCTTCGTCCTCCTCCAGCCCGAGCCATTGCTACCAAGTGGAGGAGGAAGAAGGGAAGTGCTGCCAAAATTTTTGATAAAATTGTTTTGGTGATAATATACAAATCGGAGAGATCGAAAAGGTTAGCAAATCCAATCTCTAATAATGTATACTTAGCATATTGCATTTACAACTTTGTTTCTATAAAATATTGTCTCCAAAAAGGTCTATGCAAAATGATGAGAGAGAAAATATGTTAGGCAAAATTAGGTTGATTTTGAAATTAGAAAATTTGGATACATATGTTATAAAAGAGATGACTGAGGGAAAATATAGAAAACTAAGATAAAAGAATTGAAATCTAAGTTAGTTTAATAAAATAGTTAGAAAAAAATATAAATTGTTAAATATATGTTTTCAACTTTACAAACCATAAAAAAGAATAATATGTGTGACTATTGTAAAATTATTGTATGATTATTTGTAAAAAAAGTAGAAAACAAAGGAAATTGAAAAATATGTAATATAGTTAGAAATATGTTTAGCACTTTAATAAAAATTTAAAAATAATTGTAAACTTCTCTTTCTTCTCGTCGCCATCTTTGTAGCTCTTTTCTAGAAATTAGTTTCACTTTGAATCATGATGTTTTAAATTTTTATATGATTATTTAATTAGTTTCAATTGTGTGGATTTCGTTATTAACATTGGACTATTTGATGTATAGATGGATCGGCAATGGATGTACACCGCGGACCGACGGTCGAAAGAGTTTATTGAAGGCGTGCATTATTTTTTGAATGTGGCCAATGCTAACAAGTACAAGGGTTTCATGTGTTGTCCATGCAAAAAGTGCAGTAACCAGAAGTAGTATTCATCATCAAGAACTATTCATGCGCACTTTGTTTGAGTCTGGATTCATGCCTGGAGATAATTGTTGGACCTCGCACGGAGAGCTATGGGTTACAGTGGAAGAAGATGAAATAGAAGACGAGAATATTCCAGACTGGACTCATCAATACGGTGGATTTGAAGAAAATCCGAAAGGCGAGGCTAACGGAGCTGTTCAAGATAACGACGCTGTAGATGATCTTGGTCAAATGTTGCGGGACATAAAGGATGGCTGTGAAAGTGAGAAGGAGGTCCAAAAATTGGACCGTATGTTAGCGGACCACAAAACTTCGTTGTACCCAGGTTGCGAACAGGGGCACAAAAAGTTGGGTAGGATGTTAGAATTCTTACAATGGAAGGCCAAAAATGGTGTGAGTGACAAGGTATTTGGCAAATTATTGAAACTCGTTAAGAACATTCTTCCGGAGGGAAATGAATTGCCCGAAACAACGTACGAAGCTAAGAAGGTGGTTTGCCCTCTAGGACTAGAAGTACATAAGATACACGCATGTCTGTAAAGCACATTTCACGGTTTTGCAACAATCTTCGTTGGTGGCTCCTTACATTGAGGAGCACCTGGCGATTGTTCGCTCAAAAAACATTGGCAAGTCCGATGCATGGATTACACGTCATCACATTGATACTTTCCCCGCTTGGCTACAACAAGATCTAATGGGTGTCGAAACCATTGACCGACAACTAGCCTTCTTGGCAAGGGGGCCTCCTTGCTCGATATCGACATTCCAAGGATATGAAATCAATGGGTATACATTTTACACAAGAGCCCAATACAGAAAGAGCACAAACCAGAACTCTGCTATTTGTATTGATGACATGAGATACGATGGTGCAACTAGCACGTATTACGGTGTCATTGAGGACATATGGGAACTAGACTACGGATCCCTGAAGGTACCTCTGTTTCGATGCCAATGGGTTAGGCTCACCGGTGGAGGCGTAACGATTGATGACAGTGGGATGACAACGATTGACCTAAGCAAGGTTGGATACTCAGACGAACCTTTCGTCCTAACCAATGATGTAACACAAGTTTTCTACGTGAAGGACATGTCTAGCAAACCAAAAAAGGGTAAAGGACCCGACGAGCCAAAGCGCCATGTGGTTCTCCCTGGCAAAAGGAAAATCGTCGGAGTCGAGGATAAGACTGACGAAGATTACGATCAGTTTGACGGGCAACCTCCGTTCGCGGTGACGGTTGACCTGAGCATCCTCCTATCAAAGGAGGACACCCCTTACTCACGCAACGATCATAGCGAAGGAACATTAGTGAGGAGAAAGTACGTGAGGAAAATAGTGACATAGGTTGTTGTATGGACGATGCAAATTATTTATAATGTATTGAAGGCCATGCAATGTTTGTATTTTTTACTAATATAATTATATAAGGAAAACTGTGACATAGGAGGAAAACTGTGACATAGGTTGTTGTATGGACGATGCAAATTATTTATAATGTATTAAAGACCATGCAATGTTTGTGTTTTTTAGTAATACAATTATATATGTAATATCAATTTTAAACTATTTAAATAGGTCATATGTTATTTATTAAATAGTTTAGTACTATTTAAATAGTATTTAAATTAGTTATACTTTAATTATAAATCATTATTGAAATGTAATATAAGATTTAAACTATCTAAATTGGTGATATGTTAATTATATATATATATTAAATGTAATATCAATTTTAAACTATTTAAATAGGTCATATGCTATTAGATAGTTTAATACTATTTAAATAGTATTTAAATTGGTTAAAGCGATAATTATATATCATTATTGAAATGTAATATAAGATTTAAACTATCTAAATTGGTCATATGTTAATTATATATATATATTAAATGTAATAGCAATTTTAAACTATTTACATAGGTCATATGTTATTAGATAGTTTAATACTATTTAAATAGTATTTAAATTGGTTAAATTTTAATTATATATCATTATTGAAATGTAATATCAATTTTAAACTATTTAAATAGGTCATATGTTATTAGATAGTTTAATACCATTTAAATAGTATTTAAATGAGTTACATTTTAATTATATATCATTAGTGAAATGTAATATCAATTTTAAACTAATTAAATAGGTCATATGTTAATTACATGTGATTATTTATATTTAATAATAATTTTAAACTATTTAGATCGGGCATATGCTATTTCAATGTTTCAATCTTTAGTCCCGGTTGTTAAACATAGCAGGGACAAAAATATATTCTGGAAACAGCGGGAAAGATCTTTAGTCCGGGTTGATTCCACCAACCGGGACTAAAGATCTTGACTATAAATAGCTGTGCGCATCGTCTTCTCCGGATCCACACTTAGCCGTTTCATTCTCTCAACGCGCACGTCCTCCGCCTTTGCCGCCGCCGTCGTCTTCGTTGTCTCCGCCGCCGTACGTCGTCGCCGACCTCACCACGCCACCCGGCCGAGGTTTGCGCCGATATCTCCTCTGCCATTTTTTCCGTCGTTTCTCTCGATCGCATCCGCACGCGCGGGGCTGCCGCCGCCATGCATGCCACCCCGCGCCACCACCGCCGCCACCCCGTGCCACTCGGCCGCCACCCCGCGCCACCCGGCTGGCACCCCGCGCCACAGCTGCCTCGCTCCACCTCACGGTCGCCGCCATCGGCCCGTGCCACCGCCGCCGCCACCTCGCGCCATCCGGCCACCACCTCGCGGCATCGCCCGCACTCCACGGCGCAACCGTCACCCCGTGAACGCGAACGAAAGATCGATAGAACGTGAACGATACAATGTGAACGAACATGAACGATATGTAGAACGATAGAACGAACATGACCGAACGAACAATAGAATGATAGAACGAACGACCGAACGAATGATAGAACGATAGAACGAATGACCGAACGAACGATAGAACGAACGAACGATAGAATGAACGACCGAACGAGGAGTAGAACAAACGAAGGAACGAACGATCGAACAAACGATAGAACGAACGAACGAACAAACAATAGAACGAACCAACAAACGAACGAACGATAGAATATGGAAGCTGTGTTCTCCACAACCATGTGTATTTTTCCTCTGTCTTTATTTATTCATATGTATGTATGGAACAAATTGTATCAATGTGAGCCAACTAAAAGGATGACTAACTTAATGGTTCAAATAAAATACATTTATTGCAGTAATAGTTCCTTAGATCACCCATATCACACATAGATCACTATGGATCACCCATATCACACGAAACCAATGTCTCTAGTCGAATATGACCGAACAACAGAACGTGACCGAGATATGCAGGTATGCATATATGTTCTCAATGCAGATATGTAAGCATGATGTGTAGATTAATCATAGATGTACCAAATTGTTTGCAATAGATTAATCATATATGTGTTTTCAATCATAGATGTACCAGATTAATCATAGCTGTGTTTTCAATGTACATTGTTAATGGTATAAGTAACCTCCATTTTATTTGCAATAGTTTTCATGTTTTCACGTGAATAAACTGAATATAATATTGCACATCTTTTTACATTTTTCAATAGTGATTTAATTTTTTGTCTAATTTTTTTTCTAATAGCTGCTGACCGCCGTCGTCACTCAAGCTTAAGTGGCCCCAATTACTCCAAGCAAAACTAAGGCAAGTTTCATTAATTCCCTGGTGTGTGTGTATATATATATATGACATATGCACGTAGGTTGCATGTATAACAATGAATTAACTGGTCATCGTATGTATTTCTCAACAATGTCAATATATGTATAACAATATACTCTTAGTTGATGTGTACCTCATAATGTTATGAATAGATGGCAGATTGCGATGATGAACAGATCCTCATGGACGAGATCGCAGAGGGCAACAGCCAATATTGGGCGGATGAGGAGCTAGAGGACCCCAACCAATACGTGAATGAGGAGGGAAACGAGGGCACAAACCAAGAGAAAAGTGAAAGGCAACCGGCCGTTGGAGAGAAGAGGGCACGCAGACTATGGGGTGCCGCAAGGAAGCTAGAGTGCAAGCACGTTATTAGTGAAGTGGCCCCAGACGACGAACCAGTAGCCCCAGCCGGTATACTACGAAAGTTTGTGGGACACAGTGGTTGGGTCGTGAGGGATCACGTGCCCATTAGCACAGTGCACTGGCGTCAAACAAGGTCAGCAAAGGATGCTGAAAGTTATGTTCCAGATACGAAGAAAGCAATGCTGTTGACCACCATGCTCAAGACCTTCATGGTCCCTGAGGCAGATCAGCCAAGATTGAAAGAATGGACGATGAAGAAAATGGCTGAACAGTTTCAAAAGTACAAGTCAGCTCTGTACAAGAAATACGTCGTGAAGGGTCTGACACCTGATTTCGACAAATTAACCAAGCTAAGGGATCATTGGGATGCATTTGTCGCATACAAGACTTTCGAGCACAGGCAAACACAAATAGCAAAGAATAAAGGCAATGCCGCTAAGAAGCAGTATCATCACCGGCTAGGATCAGGTCGCTATAAGAAGGCAAGCCCCAAGTGGGATGAACAGGAAGCCGGGTTGATTGAAAAGAGTATTGAGCCAGCCACAACAAACTGGCTTGAACGTTCCAGAAATTGGTACTATGCTCATGGCGGAACGCTCGATCCCACTGATTGCTCCCTTGTATTCGGCGATGCGATCCGCGAAGCAGCTAGCCGACTTACGGAAGCAGTGGAGGCGTCTGCTCAGAGAACATTCCATCCCGACAAAGAGAAGGATGAGCTTACGCTCGCACTACAGAATCCCGAGCATCCAGGATGAACACGAGGAAAAGGAATGGTTGCATGGAAATACGAATTTCAAGAGAACAGCCACACTTACAAGAGTCGGATGAGGAGCAAGAGGGATACCGAGGCAAAATTAAGATATCTCGAGGAGAGGGTCACCCTATAGGACATACAGATGCAAGAGGAGGTCGAACGATGGGTGGACCAACGCCTGGCGGAACGACAGAGCTAGCAAACAGTTCAGCCGTATGCCCCTCCAATCATGGTGAGCCCCTTAGGCAATCGCAGCAGCTGTGCTTATACAGGGCAAGCAGGAGAACAGGGCATGGAAGGTACAGCAGGGCTAGCTCACGACGACCCATCGTACCCCGTAGATGAAATCACGCGGCGGACACCTTGTGAGCTGCACAGTCCCTTCAATAACATATCACTCAAGGTATGCTTGTAGTTTTATGATATATGTCTTGTAAATTGCATAACCGGTGGTGCATGCATCTGTTAATTACTAAGTAACCTTGATTCTCGTGAAGGTGGCATCGGGCATGGCCATACCAGTCGACCCTTCAAGGACATATCATTGCAGACCGATTCCACCTAGGTACTCAAAGGTCGAGGTTGAATTGGTGGAACGAGGGTTCAACGATCTTGAGCTGGACATCCCTGGAGGAGACGGGGAGACGAAACTAGGAGACACAACCCACGCCATTATACTATGGTGCAAGCGACACATCGTGTTTCCCGGGCGAGCAGCGGCGTCTTCTCCTTCGTCTCCTCCGCCTGCACCCTCTCCTCCGCCTGCACCGGCTCCTCCATCGCAGTCTCCTCCGCCTGCAACCTCTCCTTCGCCTACACCGGCTCCTCCACCACAGTCTCTTCCGCCTGCAACCTCTCCTTCGCTTGCACCGGCTCCTCCACCACAGTCTCCTCCGCCTGCAACCTCTCCTTCGCCTGCACTGGCTCCTCCGCCTGCATCGTCATCGTCTGCTCCACCTTCACGACCTAAAAAGTCGTGCCCACTTCATCTCGCACCGTCAAAGTCCACACCACAAAGAAAGAAGCCAAGACTTGACGAGCTAAAACTCCCCGCTCTCAAGAAAAGGGCATACGACTGCACTCCCGAGAAGAATGAGGAGGTCATACGAGCAGAACTGAAGGCGTTCTTCGAGGCACGGAAACCACCAAAGAAGATTCCTATAGATCCGGCTTCTAAGAAGTTCTTTTAGAAGATGAGCGAACCGGTCAAGAGGGCTTTACTTTCGGATTATGACCGGTCGATGACGAAGTCGTATAAGAAACAAAGAGGAAAGGCCAAAGAAGTGCCTCAGCTCGGAAAGCGGCCAAAACAATCGGTTGAGCCGTTGCTACCACCCGGTGAAGAGGAGCTGAGGCAATGGATGAAAGAGACGGGTCTGAACACGGTGCAACTGGTGGGAGACGCACCAATAACCATGGCGACAGAAGCCGATTTGAAATACAAATTTAAACTCGGTGAACCGCTTGTCAAGCCTGGTCAGGTGAACACTCTCTCTACACAAATGCACCGATTCCATCAATGGTATATGGAACTTTCATCCAAAGGTAGAATGATGGTTGGAGCGAGGATAAGAAACACAGATTACTATCAAGGAGATGATGTTCTGTGGATCAACTTCGAGAATGTATTCGATATATACCGACTAGACGCTCTCGACGTCTCCATTCTCAACTGCTGGGTTCTGTAAGTATCGTTTTAGCAAACTTTATTTTGTTCCTTAGCACCTTCTATGTACCATTCAATGGTTACACTGTGCTAATAAGACTGATGCAAATTCCTTTATCTTTTGTAGAATGGAGATTCAATCGTGCCGTAGGCAGGGGATTTACAATATTGGATACATGGACCCCCGCAAAGTCAATGACGTAATGATACGGGACTTTGAGAAAGATATAAAGGACAATATTGTTCATTTCCTGGTGCAGCAGCATTATAAGACCTACATACTATTGCCCTGCAACAAAGAGTGAGTTTTAACTGTCTTTCGAATTTGTACCAATTTCCTCCTCGTACTCATACCGTCACATATATATCGTCTGACGCAATTTGCAGATTTCACTGGATCCTTTTCCTCTTCGACCTTGAACTATGCAAAGTCCATGTCTATGACTCAATGGATAAACCAGAGTCTACTTTTACCAAGATTTTTGAAGTGATAGACAGGTAATGCCATCTATTCAACTGTCATTAATTATGAACACTGCTATTGGTACTATGCAGATCTCCGATATTTAATCATAGCTTCCAACTGTACATAGGGCATGGGCAAAGTTCCGTACATTGGTTCACGGGGTTTGGAAAGAAAAACTTGGTAGGAGGTTTAATTTTCTGGTGAGTACATGCTTCAAAATATATTTAATCATTAATTGGTTCTAGAAAAAATTAGTACATTAAATCTCTCGTCGTTTCTCCTTAAGTGCGCAAAACAGGAGTAGGGGAATAACTTGTGCAGCTACTACGTCTGCGAATATACTCACACATTTGTACACCAAATCAACAGTGACAAGGACCTGGAAGTACGTAAAAATTATTCATACATTATGTCCCGATTTCTTATTGACTTCATATACTTATATCTCAATTTTTTTCAAATGATAGATTATTTACATGAGGAAAAAACTATCCAACGAAGAATTTATCAAGGCTGTTCAAGAACAACTGATGGGATTTATCAATAAACAAATAATTGATCCCGCGGGAGAATTTCACTGCGATGGAAGATCTATTGATCATCATCCCCATGGATAACATGTCTTAGGTTTCTTTGTAATATACAATAGAACATTATAATTAACGAAGGATTGTAATATATGTATATATTCAGATGTGCATTCATGTACTTATGGTTGTGAGTATATTTCGGTAATATAAGTATATATTTACTTGAGTGCATATATGTAGGAAATATATATATGTGTAAAACATGTATTTATACATATATATATATATATATATATATTCATATTGCATATATATATACATATATTACATATATACACATATTATATATACATATATATTATGCACATATATGTATTTATACATATATATGCATAATATATAAACAAGCAGCTGGCAGAACCAGCAATTATTTTTTTTAAAAAAAATATCATTAGTCCCGGTTGGTAACACCAACCGGGACTAAAGATGCCTGAGCCAGCAACGTGGCGCAGCCATCTTTATTCCCGGTTGGTGTTATCAACCGGGACTAAAGATGCCTCTTTAGTCCCGGTTATTTCACCCGGGACTAAAGATGGGCATCTTTAGTCCCAGATTCGTATTCCCGGTTGCATAACCGGGACTAAAGGGGGTTACGAACCGGGGTTAAAAACTCCTTCTCCACTAGTGATTGGATTAGAAGAGATCAACGGATATAATGCCTTCCAAGCACCTTAGAAAGTCTCATACACAAAACCTTTTTTTCTGAAAAATCTTTAAAAAGAGTTAATTGGATTCATGTCGTTACAAATTTATCGGATTGAAAAAATATCATTATTATTCAGTAAATCGGCTCAATGCCACTAATATTTTTAATATTTTGAACCATGCCACTGTATACGTCTAGGGCACCCTTGATTAGTTGTTTTTCATACCTACTTTTCTATGGACCAAAATACCCTCATCTCTTCATCTTCACTTCCCCAAGACCCAACCTTATGCCCTTATCCTTGGAATTTCTTTTAGAAATAATACTTTTTTAATAGAATTGTAAAAATAGAGGTTAATGGACTAAAATTGCAAGTTTAGCACCCCATCGAACAATCAAAGTTCGACAGGGGTACATATCGAACAACCGCAATTCGATAGGTTGTTTGACAGGGGATAAAAAATTTTTTAAAAAAGAGAAAAATCACTGTTCGGCACTGTTCGGCACTGTTCATGTGGGACATATCGAACTTTGGTAGTTCGATAGGCCTCTGTCATGACACTGTTTATGTACTTTTTTATTTTTTAAGTGGCCTAACAACCCTGTCGAACAACCACCTGTCAAACTGCGATTGTTCGACAGGTATTAAACTTATGATTTTATCTGATCAGCTTCTACTTTTACAATTTTTTATTAAAATAATATTATTTCTAAAAGAAATTCCTTATCCTTGTCCTCTTCTTCTATCTTCTTCCTTCTTAGCGACTGGGCAACTATGGTTTCTCCAGAGTCCAGACTCTGGCGATGGAGGCGCAAGCCTCGGCTGAAACGCGAATCGGCGACCTCCCGCGTCTCCATCGTTGCCGCCTTCAGGCGTAGCGCGGAGAGGCGGAGCAGGAGCGCAGGAGGCGGGACAGCGGACGAGCCGGCGTTGAGGGACACGGCCGCGACGGTAGATCCATCGACACGGTAGCGTGGGGTTGCGGCGGCACAGGTGCCATCCCCAATGGCAGAGTTTAAAGGCAGAGTTTTTGGTTTCGATTTGTTCTTGTTTGATTCTTTGCGCGCGGTGCAAAGAATGAGCAGCTCGACGGGGCAGCCGCAACAGCAGACTTGGGCGTCTTTTTGGTGTGCGGGCTGCTGCACCTACTTGCTACACCGCCATCGGAGGCATGGGAGGACGCGGAGAGCTTGACAGCGTTCCAGGGGCAACTGCAGCAGCTGTTTGACCTCCATGATGCCGGCGTTTCTATACCCGTTCGACTGCATCGTCTGCCTGTGCGAGTTCGCCTCTGAAAACTAGCTCCCGCTGCTGCCCATATTCAGCCACGCCGCGTCCATGGCTACGGCTCGTGTTCTCTCCCTGTGAATGAGCGTCGATGAGGATTTAGGAAGGAGATGACGTGTGGGGCCCACATGTCAGACAGTTGGAGAGAAGAGATATAGTGAGGACATTTTGGGTGATACGAAAATACAGCAGCGTGCACATGGGTCCAATGGTGTTCAGGGCGTAAAAAACGACATATCTTAGTTACAGGTCCAATGTTGTTCAGGGCGTATAAAATGGCAAATCATATCTTAATTACAAACCACTAAATTCTAAAACTCAACATATAAAGATGACTCATCATCATTCACTATCTTACTATGAATTATAAAGTTACAACCCACTAAATTTTAAATCTCAACATGTAAATATGTCACATCATCATTTATTAATAATTATTATATCTTAAACATCATGCAAGCATGGTATATTCTATCCATTACATAGAAAAACACTAGCATGGATATATTGCCAGGCTTGCCCATAACCGAGGGCGTGGCTATTCAAATAATTTTACTCTGATCAGAGGTGAAGATCTTTATCCACAAGACATAATACTTGACTTCATATCAGCCATGCATTGCGATACCTGAAAGGTACTCAAAAAGTCAAGATCATGACAAGACTATCCACCAAGCTCAATCTAAAACAAAAGGACCCATTAAGGTTTTGCCGCCCGCTGGTCCCCGACAAGGTAAAGGTTGCCGGATCCCCTAGGACGAGACAAGCCCTTTCGTGCGCCAAGTCAAAGTCGGCCTCCCCTGGCCCCACACCTATCATACCGATGGCCTTTGTTTAGAGATGATCTAGACTTCTAGCCACAGGCCTTACCCATTATACTTGTGATTGCACTGTTATGCTTGACAACAGAAGCTCGAAGACCGGTCCTTATAGTGACCGAGGTGCTTCTAACAGAACCATGCACCTCATGCCCCACCAAAAATAGGTTTACAGAGTTTTGAATGAGATTCCATCATGTCTGGGCTCATCCAGTCACTTAATCATCTTTCCAACATATTTTAGTTGTTACCCACAGTCTAATTTGTAAAAAGAGGTTTTATGTTGGATCTAAGCATAGATAAGTCCAACCTAGAGAAACTAGTAAGTCCATCATATAAGGTGTCATACTAGTTATTTTATCATTTTACTAAGGTTGACAAGAGCATGGGTAGCAATTCAACGACATGGCTATATAACAAGGATTGTAGGAATATTAACTATTAATAAACAATATTGAGCATCATATAATTTATAAAAGTGATGCATATACAAGTGAAACAACATAGTTTTTGCAATAATAGGGTTCAATATGGTCAAGTAAAATGGTACGACTTGCCTTGCTCAAAGAAAAGGTCTTCTGTCGACTTGACCTGCACTTCGGAAACCTCCGAAACGACGACTACTACACGATTAAACAAAGCAAGGGTAAAACACTAAGCAAAAGATCCGAACAGTACATAAAAATCACATAAATAGATTCCTCATGATTTAGTAAGAAATTAGAGACTAAATCACATAAATAGGTTCCTCATGATTTAATAAGAAATTAGAGAATTGAACAGGTCAATTTAGAGTTCGTATGGCCGTGAACCAACCATCCGAAGTTATGTTCAGTTTAGGTGGATATTTCCGAATTGTTGAATTGTTTTGCAACTATAAAATTATGTGTAATGCAACATCACTCGAGAAGAGAAAGGATGGAGCGACTGGTAGCCGAGACCCTCGGGTCAAACAGCTAGTTCACCATGGATCGGGTTCACAGAGACGATCCATGGGAGGGATGGAGTGAGACCATACGTGTCAACCGAAACAAGTGGCCGACAAGCAAGCCTCACACGATTGCCACGCGAGCTGCACACGTGGGCATCCACGCGGCAGCCACACGGGCACGTGAACACTCAGCCACCACGCATTCACACCATGACGGCACGGTGGCAACACGGGGAGGATGAAGAGAGGACGGCGAGAGGGGTTCTCACCACGGTCACGACACGATGAGGGAAGAGCGACGACGACCAGTCGGAGGAGGACGACGGAGATGAACGGGTCGATGATGAGGAGATGGCTCAGCCGATCTTCAGTCATGACAAAGAGGAGGACGATGATGAGCTTTGCGCTACGGATTCGACGGCAACGCCCTTCGGGCTGATGGCGGGGTGGCGTTCCCTAGGTCTTCGCTTGATGAGGAGGCATGGCCGAGGGAGAGGACAGTGAGACGAGGCCAACGGTGATGACGTTGCAGGGAGACGACGCTCTGGCGAGGAGGGAGGGTTGCTGGAAAAAGAAGACGACGACGCCCTTAGTGTTCACCTGCAAGAACAAGCTTCCGGTGAGCTTCGTGCTCAAGGAAGGGGATGCCGAGGATGAACACGGCGAGGCGTGGCCATCGGCAGAGGCGGCACGGGTTGGTGGTGCCCGGCTCGATGGGGAGGGGCTGCCAAAGATGGAGAACAACGACGTTCTTCATCGGTTGCCGGTGGGACGATGTTGCCGATACACTGTTGCACTCTCCTTGGGCTTCAAACCGAATTGATCACGCATTACTTCGGCTATCATATCGGCCCAGTGCTCTTGAGTGAGTCCTGCGGGCTGGTGTGGAAGCTCTTGGTGGTAAGGTTGCTGGACACCTTCCGGCCGATATTGCCTAGGGGAGTATGGCTGAAAGTGATGATTCATGTTTGGTGCATCATACTGTCCTGTAGAGTACTGCTGGCAGCCTTGCGGCACGTTGTAGGCAGCAGCTTGTGGAGGATTGCTTGGTAAAGAGAATTGGGCTTGGCCGGCCAATAGTGGATTGGCAGAGGCTTGTTGGATCGGCTTAACCATCGGCTGCTGCAAGCTTGTTGGAGCTTGTTTCCCCCTCGTCCACTACGCGAATTGATCCTCCGTGATGTGCTGGGGGCTTCCTCCCACTTGTTTGGTCAGGACCAACGGCATGGTTGGCACTGGCTGGGCCAATGGAGGTGGGATCGGCGCTGTCGGCTGTGGAGCCGTACTCAGATCAGTCCTCACGGTCCGATATTGAGGGAATTTCTTCTCAGGAAGGAAGATCGGCCCTTGAGGCTTGTGCTAGTGAATAGAACCGTCTAATATTGATTTAACTGTATTGGCCAATGTGTTCACTAGGATTTCGGATTGGTTGATTAATGCTGAGTGAACCGCGGAGTCGATGCGGTCCTGTAGCGTCGGCGCAGCGCAGCGAGTATCATCTTCAGTCTTGATCAGCTTAACTCCAGTGCAGGTCCAATGGCTTGCCTAGGTGTGTGTAGGGCGTGCCAGTTGATTTGATCTGCAATCAACAAGAATAAACAAGTAAACCATGTTAGTAAACGATGGCCGATCGGCCGATAGGCCGATGTCGCATCGTGAGGGCCTAGCCGATAGGGCAAAGCTGTATCGGCCTACTTGAGGTTATAATGGAATAAGATTAAAATACAGATCTAATCTCATCGGCCTTCATCAACATGTTCGTGTCGATTTAATGACATTGGCCGATGAAGGATGCAAAAGGTAAATACACTAGCTAATACTCTAGTGCAAACCTGTACAAACCGATCGGTCGATATAAATATACTAATCACAGAGAAATTTTGAGATTAATCCAGAACAAATACATTTATATCTGTCGATCTACCCATACAAGTGGCAAATACATATGAAAACATAAAGTAATCACATGTATTAGGTAAGACCGGCTGAAACCCCGGCGCTATCCTTAATTACGATCGAAGACAGACTTTGAGTTAGATATCAAAACACGACTAAGGTCGATAGCAACTCAAAGTGTAAATCGAGAAGTAACACAAAGAAAATCAAGTCGTCGATCGTTTTTGGGGATGGTAGATGCTTTTAGATAATCTAGACAAGCAAGCTAATTCGATCACCGTCGGCAATAAACCCTAAAACGACTTAATCGCTGGCGAGATAGAATTAGAAAGCCATACCAAGATTACCCAAAACATGATAAACGACGATCACATCGCCAGGGCTTAACACGTCTAAAACGACACGCTAGCCCCGACGATGTAGATCGTCGGGTACGAGTTCTTACCTCTGCTCTAGGGAAGCAAGTACTCGTCGGAAGTTAACCTCTTGCGAGGGTGGCGATGCGCCGAAAGTAGATTGAAACTGAGTTGTTTGTTGTTGAATTGAGAGAGTGTTTCTATGTACAGACTACCGGGATATTTATACCCATGATTTACAGCATTGTCCATGTAGGACACGATTTTATCTCTAACTAACAAACAAGTCCTTATGGCGGACTCTTGCCATAGATTAGATCGAATCTACTTCAACTTCCTAATTAAGAGATATGATTGCCTAAAACCGAGCCTTATCTCTATTTGGCAATCTCCTTTGAAGCTTGACTCAGGCCCAAACCGAGCCCACGCTGCCTCCATCAGCTTCCTGCCTCCATCGGCCGATGGCCACATTAAACCCGCATCGGCCGATACGGTCCCTCTGCTAGTGCTCCATCTGGTCCAATGCACCGCTGAATCCGATACGAAACCTGGTCCAACTCCGGCTTGGTCCGATAGTGCAACCGATTCGACTTGCATTGCTCCTTCTCCTCTGCGTTGGTTTTCTCTTTCCTCCCCGAGTAGATTATGAAAATCTGCTGTTAATAGACAGCTCTTCCAACGGGCTTCTGGCGAAACGGTAGTGTGGCCAGGGTAGAGAACGCGGCTGCGACGCCGGTGGAGGCAGCGGCGCGCTCCGGCGATGCTTGATTTGACAGTGAGGGCCAGCTGGAGGAAGATGACTCGTGGCGGCGCCACTGGTTGCCAATGAGGATGTGCTTCCAGTGGCCCTTGGGTGAAACAGAGGTGAGGCCGGGAGAGAGGATGTCGTTGTGATGCCAAGGGAGGCGGTGGCATGGTTCAGCGCCACTCCAGTTGACGGGGAGGGGCGGCTGAAGTTCACCGGCATGGTGGAGAGATGTCGGGAGCGCAGGGGCTCGAGGTGGTTGTGAAATGTGATGGAGAGGAGGAGGGCAGCGCCATTTATAGGCCGGAAGGAGGGAGGGGAACAGTCCGGGAGGAGGGGAACGACCGGGGGAGCTCGCCGGACGGTAATCCATGGTGGCCATTCGATTGGGATTAAATATGACAAATAAAGGTTGAATTAAGAGGGGAAGACTTGGGGGAAATATTGAGGACGAAGAGAGGAACCGGTTTTTGTAATCAATTTTGAGAGGAATCGACCGGGGAGGCGGATCGGTGCGGCGACGCCTACATCACCATTCAATATTTCTTGCCCTACGATTGGGGCGCTAGGTTCTTCCGTCGGGAGAGGAAGAAACGGGCAATGGCTCGGCTAGAGGTGGAAGACAACTGGCAGTTGAGCTGCGCGATGCTAAGAGGCGCCGCGAGGCAACACGACCCATGAGGAAGGAGGTGGCCAGCGGGAGGAGGTGGTATGGACTTTGGTCCGAGGGAGAGGGAGGGGAGTTGGGCTGTGGAGAAGAGGGTTGGCCCGAGAGGCAGGGAAAAAGAGAGAGGGGCCAGAGGGGAGAGGGAGGGAGGACAAACGGACTTTGGCCACGAGCCTAAAAAGAAACAGAGAGCTTTGAGCCGAATTCGGCCCATAGAGAGGAAGAGGATTACTTTTAGCTTTTCCTTTTTTAACTAACTCTAAAATTGGTTTTTGTTGCTTTAAAATTATTTCTTTTGTTATAAAAATTCATGTAAAAATTGAGGAGACAATTTAGAGCATGGAGAATTTAAAAAAAATACTCCAAGCCACATTCGAATTTTCTTGGATGTATTTTTAGTGTTTGAGATTTCTTTTGGACTTTTAATGATTTCTATTATTCCTTTTATAAAGTGATTTTTAATTTGGGATGGATTTATCAGGGCGTGACAGATCTTGACCCAAAATATACCCAGAAAGTGTAGCACACCTTTTAATCTGCTCCTGAGTGACAAATCTCTCGGGTGATGTAGACCGATTGCATCTTATCCGAGTGACTTCTGTTTTGAGTGGTTATTCCACATGGGATATACCGACTGACGTAAGTAGTCAACTGGTGGTCCTCATGGGGCATAATGACTGATCCAGACCTTGAGTGTTGGACATAGGCTCAGAGCCATGGATTCCGCTTGTCCTTCTATTGCAGTCATAGTTGCCTATTGGTGGACGTTGATGTGGTCGATATGGAGGCAAGATCACTAGTCAGTGACAGCGAAGAAATCGGTGCTAGCGAAACGAAGGCAGCCAACGTTAGAGATGAGGTCACCTATCAAGAGCGGTAGGGACGTCGCAGCCCATGAAGCTGAGGCAGCCCGGTGATAGAGATGAGATCACCCATCAGAGACGATGGAGATGTCGGTGGTTGAGACGAAGTTGCCCTTGAAAGGCAGCGATGAAGTCCACCAACCGTGAAGGTGAAGAAACCAGCCGGCGACGACAGACGCGCTCGACAGCATTGACGATCGGCGGCAGCAGAGGTGATTGCCTGTGAGGACGAAGTTGCCCATCAACAGTCGTAGAGTGGGCTAGGCGAAAGATGCATGGCAGGATATTGATGAAGATGGCGATGTTGGTGATCCAGTCCGATTTTAGTGTTGACGAAGCAAAGAACCTGGTTGACAACAGTTGACCGGAGATGAAGGTGATGCCAATGACGAAGGTGCCAGTGGTGACATCAATGATAATAAACTGTTAAGAACATGTCCAAGCTCGAGTAGATGTCTTGACGTTAGCATGTATATGACAAAGATTGATGCAACGCCTCTTGATTTATGACGATGACAGTAGAACTTGGTGTGATAGTCGTTGATGTTGTTCCATGTAGAGGATAATAGCTGTCGTCCAAGTATTCGAACTGAAGTGATTGATTGGTGACTCCAATCTCCTTGGACCTATAATTTAGATCTCAAGCTTGACATTATGAAAACTTGGAATTGACTGTGGTAGCATTCAGAAGCTTGAACGTAATCTAGTTAATTGTTGATGAGAAAGTTGGAGTTGTTGAAGAAAAAATGCTTGTCGAATTCCAATCATGTATGTTATGCAGCCCCTGACTCTATGCTTAGTTGGAAAACAACCAAACATAGAGTCAGTAGCTTCTTGCCATCGAATATCCATCGCTTGAGTGAAGATACACATTGAGGATGTGCAAGTAAAAAGCTTGAGGATTGGAGCACCACTTGTTGCAGTAGATTAGTGTGGCATTGTATATGGTGGCGCATGCCAAGGTGTCAAGGTTCTCGGAGACGTCGATGTTGGTGAAGTAACGAAGCTGGCGAAGTAGAGGCAACATAGGTTGTTTGTGATTAAGAGAATGAAGATGAAGTCGCCCAACAATGGTGGTAGAGTTGCACAGCTATAGAGGCGTGGACATCAGTAGACGATAGTAGAGGCAAGCTAACGGCAATGAAGATGCGCAACCATGAAGTCAAGAACACCAGTCGGCGATGGTGAAGGCAAGCCGATGGTGAAGATGAAGACATCCATCAACGTTGGCGTAATAGGCCAGTCGTGGAGGCGAGGACACCAGTCGATGGTAGTGGAGGCAAGCCATGGTGAAGACGAAGACGTCCATCATCGACGGCATAATAGGCCAGCCATGAAGGCAAGGACACTAGTCGGTGGTGACGGAGGCAGGCCGATGGTGAAGACGAAGACGTCCATCATCGACGGCTTAATAGGCTAGTCATGAAGACGAGGACACCAGTAGGCGGTGGTGGAAGCAAGCTGATGGTGTAGATGAAAACGCCCATCGGCGGCGGCTTAATAGGCCAGTCATGAAGGCGAGGACACCAGTCGGCGATGACGGAGCCTAGACGATGGTGTAGACGAAGACGCCCATCAGCAACAACATAATAGGCCAGCCGTGAAGGTGAGGACATCAGTCGGTGGCGACAGAGGCAAGCCGGTGGTGAAGACGACGATGCCCATCAACAGTGGCGAAGTAGGCCAACCGTGAAGCCGAAAACACCAGTTGGCGGCGATGGAAGCAGCCAACGGTGAAGACGATGTCGTCATCAACAATGACGGTGGAATCCACCAACCATGGAGACGAAGAAACCAGCCGACGACAGCAGAGGCAGGTGGAGGTGAAGACGATTTTGCAAAGCAACAGCAGCGGAATCCATCAACAATGGTGGTGACTAGCTTAGACCATCATGGGGCACACTGACCGGGTTCGTTCCTTTTGCATAGGAGATGGCTTATGGTCATGACTCCTTGATACGCGTAACCACATCAGAACCCTGTAGTGTAAATATGTAGGATGAGTAGTATCCAATTTAAAACATAATACTTGAGAAAAAGTCAAGCATTTTGCAATATTTGTAAATATGTATTTCTCCTCTTGTTGATTTTAATTTCGCCGAGCAGTTAACTCTTTACATTTAAACACTCTGCCCAACTAGTCATAGCCCCCAAGCATTGGGAGTCGGCTCATGGCACTTCCCAGACATGTGTATGAGTGACATGAGTTCGTCTTTCATGGAGCAAAGTTTCATGGATTAGAATTGTGCTACTCAGGTACTTTTGAAATTGTTAAGAGCAGAAAACAAATTATTTTATCTTTATGCTTTTGCTGTTTTCCGAGTATTACTTAGCACCTTGCGTTATACACTCTACCCGACAGGCCCCCGGATGCTAAGAATAGGCTCATGGCAACCATCTGTCAACACACCAAACAAGAAGCATCAGAAAATAGAGCTCCTTTACATGTTACTTTTTTTACTCTGATTTATTCGCAAGCAATCAAGATAAACATTATAAAAATTGTTGCAAAAATATGATATAACAACTGTAGCCCCCGACTCACTACTCAATGGAGAACTAGTTGATGTAGTGAGGCAGAGAAAAATAAAAATATCATATAAAGAAAAACAATTAACAATGACTTAGCTTTTTGGTATTCCCCTTGGTAATGGCAGAGGTGGCTGACGTGGGTAAAAGGTCATCCATCAATGGTGACGAAGACATCAACCGCGGAAGCAGCTGAGACGGTAGGTAGTGAAGGTGAAGACGTCTATCAACGGAGGCGCAATAGGCCAGCGGTGAAGGTGACGACACTAGTCGGTGACAAAAGAGTCAGCCAACGATGAAGATGATGTCGCCCAACAGCAACGGTGACGAAGTCCACCAACCATTAAGGCGAAGAAACTAGCCGACGACGACAAAGGCAAGCCGGCGGACCGTGAAGGCAAAGAAACCAGTCGGCGGTGATGGAGGCGGCCAACGATAAAGACGATGTCGCCATCAACAATGGTGGCGGAATCCACCAACTGTGGAGGCAATGAAACCAGTTGGCGAAGGCAGAGGCGGTCGACGATGAAGGCGATGTCGCCATCAGCAACTGTGGTGGAATCCACCAACCGTGGAAATGAAGTAACTAGTCAGCGACAATGAAAGTGTCCGACAATGTAGATGATGTCACCATCAGCAACAGCGGCGGAGTCCACCAACCATGGAAGCGAAGAAACTAGTCGGCGACGACAGAGGCGACCGATAGTGAACACGATGTTGCCATTAGTAACGGCAACAATGGCATAGGTTTGTGGGTGGTTGACCGTATAGCGACGCTATGAGTCCATGACCAGCATCAATCGCCTCAGTAGTGCCGCGTAATTATATGCAAACAACAACAAAAAAACATCAAGACATTAATTTGAGATTAAAAATTAATCTAGTAAACAACGATTAGTTGAAAGAAAAAAACCCGGTAATGTCAAAGATTAAATCATTGAAATCTCCGAGATTGATCTTCCCAACTGGACTGAATCCGAGACAGAGAGAACGGGCTTGGCACAAGCCTTCGTGGTGTTCAGGAGACTTGGGGCGAAGACGAATCCAGCGACGTGGAAGATTGGTTCCATCGCACTTGGCGACAGACAACTCGACGCCATCCCTACATGGCACGGCAACTGTTGATTCTAGAAATCGGTAATAACAAAAGGGGTAGGGCACGAGACCTAAAAGTCGATGAATGCAGAGATAAGGATTTAGACAGGTTCAGGCCCTTTCAATGAGAGGTAATACCCTACTTCTGTTTGGAGATTGTATTTGTCAGGTGTTGTATTGATCTGACGATCTGCTTGTAGCTATCTTGCTATACCCTTGAAGGGTTCCCTGCCCACCTTATATAGGTCGGCAGATAAGAGTACCGTAACATCCTAAAAATTCCGGATAATAAAAATCACTACAATTTTGAACTTTTTAAAACTTTTGTATCACGCTAGATGTTATGATTGCTATTGCTTGCCAAACCATAAATTGTCATATTGAAAGTAAAGTAAAGACCTACACTGAGTGATAAATATAATTTACAAGAATACATTATTTATTATTAAACTTATAAATATTTACGTGTAAGAAAGCAAAGCCAAATAAAGAAAAAGTTAATTATTAGTTTTTTAAAACAAATTACATGTCAAATATTAAATGCTTGAACCATGTTGATGAGTGTCACGAAATATAAGTACACGTGAAATATTGGTCACCACTATAATGACCCTATCTATGAAAGAGTGTTTTATTGGAATATTTAAAGTAATATTTAAAACACTTTATCAACTCTCTCATGGCATAAAATTCACTGATATAAAATAATTGGTCATATAAATAAATTGAGCTATATATATATATAATAGGTTTTTAGGTGAGTGTTTAATTAAATAATTAGATCAATATTGCACCAAGTCTCACAGTGCCTTCATGAAATAAAAATTAAATAGATTAAACCTATCCGTGTAAAATACATTGTATACAAATAAACTCGACCAATGTGCCATTGTATTCATAGGGTCACATTGGAATATTTAATCCAATATTATTCTCAAGTCTCCAAAATAAATAAGTTCACCTTGGGTCAAAAATCCAAATTAATCTAAAACAATTCATTTGTGGGGGAAATAAATAAAAATTCAAATAAAATATTTGAATTCTTAAGTCCAAAATATATAGAGTTACATTTCAACTCAAATTCCAAGTCTCAGCTGTCACTTTTGCAGCTTAGCCCCTCCCTTTTCCTTTATTCCTTCTCTTCTTCTCTTCTTTTCCTGGGACACTGTTCATTGCATGTCACCTGTTCGACATAAGCCCAGCCCAATAGAATCAGCCACGCAGCCATCCGACCAAGCACCCAGGCCAACTGCGCCCCATCCATGTGCCACGCCTCCTTCCCGTGTACCGTGTACCCCGCGCTAGGGCCTGCGCCTTGCCAAGTCTGCCTTCCCGCCGCGAATCCCGGCCTCCACCCGTGCTCTCTCGCTCCGGTTTCTCTTCGGGAGACTCGGCGCCACGCGTCTCTCCGCGTGTCACCTCGCCGCAACCTTGTCACCTCCCGCGTCCCGTCGCCCATTACCACCGTCATCACGCGTCGCCTCATCATTGATGGATAACGGCCGCCACGTCGCGCCATCGTCACCATGCCGCGTTGTGCCCGGTGGATAAACCGGCACCCTCCCTGGTGGGCTAGCTCCGAGGCCTGCAACCCTAGCACCGCCATTAGTCCATTGATTCCCCAAATCCCCGAAAGCTCGGAGTAGAGCTCTAGGCCGAGTCAACCTCGGATTCGCGCTTATCCTCACGCCATTGTGAGCCATCTCACTCCTCTTCCCTATTTAAACCCTCCTCGAGATCGCCCTCATCCTTTCTCATCTTCGCCTTAACCTTTCTCCCCTCTACCTCTGCCTCTTCCCCAAAGCAACCGCACCGCACCGCACGACGTGCCACTGCTTCTCGCCGTTCTCCACCTCGTGGTAAGCCCTTGCGCCAGAAGCAAACCCTAGCGACCTAGAAACCGGTGGCTCCCTCAATTTGAGCCATGCGCCGCCATAACCCCGCCAAACCGGTCGCCATTACGCCGCCGGCAAGCTCCCTGTGGACATGCCATCCCATTAGCGAAATCAAACCTCTAAAAGATCTATTTGCTTCCGCACCCATCAATTTGGTCGGAGTCCTGCCTATCGACGAAGCCCCCTTTTTAGCCGAGCTCGGGACCATGGCGCTGCTTGGTTTGCCGCCCACCCATGCACCGCCGTGCGCCATAGCCGCTGGCGGGAGGTCGCCGGAGTCCTGCCACATCTTCGCTGGTCGTCGCGGAGCCGCCTTCACCCCGTCCTGGCCGCGCCGCGCGTCGTCGCTCGCGCATGCTGCTGCTCGGCTGGTGGAAGAAGAAGATAGGAGAGAAAGAGCAGCCGGGCCCACCTGTCAATGACTCATCAAGATTCCTTTAGAAAAATAAATCGGCAGAAAAGATAATAAAAGCCTTGACCCCACATGTCAGCCACGGTAGGTTATGGATAAGGTTTCGGATTAAAAATAAATCAGTTAGGAACAATACTGTTTCATAATTCGTTGAATTAATTCAAATTTGAATCTTCAAACGAGTATAGTTTATTCATTTTAGCTTCGATTCGAATGAAATTTGAACCTAAATTCATATAAATTCGTGAGCTTTCCAATGGTATATAGTTAATTATTTAATAAAATATATTTTATATTTATAATATAATTAATATCAAAACGATAAATGATGGTTAACTTAAAAGTGGGATAATATATGAAATTGATATTGTACAGTAAATTAGGTATAAGAATTTTTTTTAACATGTTTTATCACTATGGAAACCTTGTAAACTAATTAGAAGTATTGTTTCAAATTAATTAAAGCATAGGGAAAATACTAAATGTCATTGTTAAATCCATGACTTATAAATTGCTTAAATAAAGATTAGCCTTATAATTTTGTAAATAAAATATGAATACACATAGATCATTGATAAACTTTCAAGGGAGAAATAATAACAGAGCTAGTTATATTTAGAACACTTAAATTTAGTCGATACAATATCATGTGGAGTAGTATATATATATAATTCGGTTAACATCCATTAACCAACCAAACATAACCATCTAGATCACATATACAAAATAACTTGTATTACAAAGCTCATGTACAGTAAGCAACAAACCATGTGATATTCTTGAACCTACGAGTACAGACACCCAATTTAACCCATACAGTAGGACAATAACCTATATTTTGCATACAAAGTATATGTCAAACTCAAATATTAGATAAACACTAATTATAAATCTTGACCTCATAGGATTTTTGCCTGACATAAATTAGGATTGTTTATTATAAAATTTTGCATTGAAATAACCTTTAACTATAATATTATTAGCCGCACCAATCTAACATACAAAGCATGGATAATTATTAATCTTTTATAATGGCGTGTAAAGTCTATCCAGAATTAAAATAATAACTTCATTGATAAAATAACAATATAGATAGTTCACTGTTATTATTTGGTTGATCCTAATTCTATCCAACCACAGAACCATACCACATATTTTATTTAGATAGAATAAAACTTCTTTAGTGTATGACCATTGTATTTAGATAGGAGCATGTGTAGTCATAATCCTTCCATAGCCCTGTAGCTAGACTAAACCACATATTAGCAATGTGAATATCTCATTTATATTGTGCTGGTTAGCTACTAATTAAACCATCATGACAATATAAAATATTCAGAAACCTTAGCTCCTAAGCTTCCTTGCCCCATAAGGTGCTTACATGCTAAATAACTTAGAGCCTAAGCTACTTCCACTTTCCCTTGCCTCAATAAGCAGCTGCAGCCCATAATTAAGACCCCTTAGCATGTTGGAATCCATTAGCAAGCACGAGTAGTATAAGCAGCCCTAAGTATGTTCCCAACCTTTATATTCTAATTGCACATATTTGATTGTTGTTTGAATATTGGTTTTTCTCGTGTATTATAATATTGGTGTATCAATTAGTCATGAGGCAACATAAACAGCTTCCAGGAGGTGAAAGTTGATCAAGATTATATCAAGAGTAAGGACTATCCTGAGTTGGCAAGTCATCACCCCTTTTCTTGAGTATGTTGATCCTAAATTGCGAGCTTACTTTGTTTACAAATGAAATTTCATGCAATGATGAATATCCTATTTGTTATTGTGCCATGCCTTTGACTATTGTTTACCTTATTCCCTTGTACCCACAATTACGTATGAGTCCCTAGTCACTTATGACAAATGCTTAGTAATGCTAATTTAGATTCATGCATTCTCATATTTATTAAATGCTATATGCTTGGGCAATTATCTTGGGGAAGGTAATTGATATACGACATGTGGAGACATGAGCGCCACATTGCCAGAACATTGGTGAGATGATTTGCGAAACAAAACTAAACTAAACAAATGTTTTCGACTGGGGCAACTGGATGACTTGGGTGGTTTCCGGCTAAGGCTAGTGCCGTCCCTGGTCAATTAAGGACCGAGTCATGAAGCTATGCATGAAACGACCCCAGTACAACCGTACTTCTCGCATTGGGCATAGACCTAGCGAAGTAAATAGTCAAGCAGAGGCAATACTCAAGACGCGGTGGATTCACTTAGATGTGTGGATAGGCGGGGAGCCTACAGGTGGGTAACCACCGGTGGGTAACCAGAATAAACTTGACTTAATTATAACTTAACACGTGTGAGTTTTTCCCTCCCGGGAACGCCAGAATTCCTCTTACTACTAGATACCGTGTACGCCTAGAGTGCATGAGGGCTCAAGTTCATGGAGCGGGTACTACCAAAGTGAGGTTATTGAAAGGCTTTGCCGTGACGCATCTCATTCGTTGGGACTTCGACTCATGTGTTGGGCAAGTCACGAAGTGCGGGTTAAAGCGTACATCCACTGCAGTGTGAGCAAACCAATCTATTCGAATAGTCGTGCTCTCGGATATTGAGCACCGGAACATGTATTACACTTGGCTAGACTCTAATTTCTTAATTGATCGGTTGGGATTATGCATATTGTTTTGGACTGGGTGATCAACTTCCCGAGAGGCAAGAAGGGGTAGACCCCAGAAAATCATGACGAGACAGCGGCGGGAAGCCATCCTGATATAACCTTGGATGGTAGACAGAATCTCTGCTGGTTAAGCAACTGTGGAACTAAAATTTGATCAGTCAATGGTAAGTCTTAGGTTTTTGAAATGATATTTATGAACTTAGCTTTATGCAAAGTAACCATAGCCACTCCTTGTATTACCCTGTACATTACTGCATTTTTGTGTGGTGGCTTGCTGAGTACTTTTGTACTCATTGTTGCTCTATATATATCTTTTAGCAGAGTGCTTGAAGAGAAACCCTTGTTGGTACGCTTGTGTATCCAACAAGATGATCAGAGTGTGGTTCCTTTCTAGGTCTCATTCCCCAATCGACTGCTTGTGGCATGTCACCCGGGCCCTTGTATTATTTTGTCTTCCACTGTTGTTCTCCGATAGTTGTTGGCATGCCTGGCCCTAATGTAAGCATTTAACTCTTTTAGCCTGAATTCATTCGCGATATGTTGTGAATCGGCTATGTATGTGTGTACCAACTACTAATTCAGGGATTGGTACTAATTAACATAGAAGATTTCCAATTTCCAAAATCGGGTGTCGACAATTACAAAGAGGAAAACCTAGCTTGACATGACATCAGTTTTCCAATCCATTACATGCTAACTCAATCGGGACTCCAGGCCCTACCAAAGAAAACAAGGAAACATTGCAACCGAGTCCTACTCTATTACATAATAGATTGATCCGGTCCACCTCCTATCTCTAGTCGGATATACAAGCCGTGTGGGTACCCGATACCCATACTCTCCACAAAATTGGTTTTAAAAAGTTGTCAAATGTTAGGTCTGTTACAATATGCCTCCAGTATCATGAAGCAAAAATCAATCTCATAAGGTATACAAGAGAAAGGTCACTATATACTCTGGCGGACTATCTCCAGACGAAAAGGTGGAACCCTAGAAGTCCTAGGGGAAAAGCGTAACTTCCTCTTCAGCTAGCCGGTTTTGATTTTATTGCCATCTAAATTAAAATCTACATCACTCGAGGTTAAAGATAGAGGTGTTACTTCAACATCTACGTCGTCACCAGAGACTCAGCATGGTTTATACTAGAGGATGGGGTGCACCAATGGCGTGCTACCTGTACAAAAGACCAACATGCTATACTACACCGGTTGATTGACATTGAATACCTAAATATAGTTGTAATAGGTTCAAGAGAATTACAAATTCAAGATTTATTGATCACAGATAATAGAATTACTAACTGCCACAACCTGTCTTACTCTTACACAACAAATTGATGTACGCAAGTTAGCCTTAGTACATAGACATCTGACAATAAAAACAAACATACATAGAATTCAACTAATTTATCTAAACTATCATCAAAGAACGAAGGCATTTATACACGATGATAACCTATGTTTGAAATTCTAATGGGATAGTAAACTATTTCTTAAGATAGAAGTGAATAACACTTCAATAACACAAGTTACTCACTGGCAGGGGTTTACCATATCATTTTGGGAGAGGTTATTGCCTCCCCGCGGTAAGGCGGTTACCGTGGTAATCGTCGAAAACCATGTGAATTTCGTCTTCAAAAATTTGGATTCAAAAATTGGCGGTTTGAGCAGTAAGTGCGATATTTGCACGGTTACTACGCGGTTTGACACGGTAACCGCAATATTTACGCGGTAACCACGACATGTTTGACAGAAAACATGAAAAAATAAAAAATGCTAAAAAATGAAAAAAACACTTAAATGTGTGTAGAAATTGGGGATAATAAGAATAATATATAGGATATTTGCAAACCTAACTTGTGCATATAAAATACAAAAATGAAGCCCAATACTATTTTTCTTTTTTCTATTTCCAAAACAATTATTGGTTTTGCCCTCAAATTTGAATTTCTCTTGCTCTTTTTCAAAAAAAATCTTCACCATATACCACTACAAATCAAGAACGACATCCATGATTTTTTTTGATTTTTTTGATTTTTTTTGGAATTTTGAATTTGTCCAAATTTCATCAAACCCTACCGCCAGTAACCCCTACCGTACCCCCCGCGGTCCTAACCGCGGTAACCGCGCCGGAGCTAGAGCTGCTGGATGAGTACTGGTTCTTTAGCAACACGCTAGGGAAGAACGGAAGGCATGGCGCCGGGGACGGTGGGGGGAGGGGGGCGGCCGCCGATGCTGCCTAGCTCGCCGTCGACGGTGAGTGCTGGTGGGCGGCCAGGGAAGGGGCGAAGGCGATGGGGGCGTCGAGGCTGTTCACGTCCACGAGGCGGAGGCTCCTCCAGACGCCGTCGCTCCCGTCGCCGCGCGTCGGGATGGAGATTACTAAGGAGGATGAGGAGGTCATCGAGGAGGCCCCGGCGGTGGCGAGTGGCGGCGGTCAGGAAGCGGACGTGGAGGACGATGACCTGAACTGGAGTTCGATATACGAGGGCGTGCTCCGCACCAGGTTCGCCGAGGAAGGTGTCAGGTCGGCGCTGCGGCAGGCGCCGTCGATGCCCGTCATGTCATGCGCGATAGGGCACGACAACGACGCCCGCCACGAGGAGACGACGGCGGCGACGTCCATCGGGTCCATGACGCCGAGCATGTCCAGGCTTAGGCACGTGCACAACACGCTAGAGAGGCACTGCCGCTCGCACACGCCCACCACCATGGTACGCACCGCCTAAACGCCATTGACCACCATGGCAATCGAGCCCGACATGGATGATGATTGATCTGATCGAGTTTAACCCATTGATCCTTACAGGCTGACCGGACACCGAGGACGTCGGGTGGCGGTGGCGGGGAGCGGAGGTAGACGCCGCGGTGAGAGTTGCGGTCATTCAGCGCGAACCAGCAGCCGCTCGTCCGGCACCAGAGCCTGTTCCATGACAAGAAGTGGAAGAGCTCAAGAGACCTGGAGTCGATCGAGGTGCAGGGGTTCAGGGACCTAGACTTCGTGTTCCACCACTCCATTTTAACCACTCCGGAGATGATTCGCCGAAGTCTGGAATTCATCGCATTCTCCCCTTCTTCTTCTTCCTGCCTCGGTCCTCCCCTACCCAAGGCCGAGCCGTCCCACCCTCTACCTCTCCCTGCCCGACGCCGACGCCGCCCATCACCACGCGCCGCCGCCGCCGCCAAGCCATCCCGCCGCTCATCGTCACCTCCTACGTCGCCTTCCTGCCATGCGCCCACGCGCCGCCCTGCCAGGAGCTCCGCAAGATCCTCACCGACATCCTCCTTGGTCTCCATGGCAAGGCCACCACCAAGACGCCCACCGGCTCCGGCTCTGCCAGTGACATTACAATAGGATTAAAGTTAAGCTTTCTAAACGACCCTATGCCACACTAGAAAATCATCTCTACCCTTTGGCCTACATTATCTTGTGTCCTTGGATGAACCTAAATAGGAGCTAAACACACACGTTCCCTAAGGAAATTCGATACCTTGGAATACTCCTTGGTGAAGTGCTACAATGGTATATCCGTGTGCTTGCGGGTCTTTTTTGTGAACGTTAAGAAATACCAACAGCAGCCGGGTTCATCAAGGAAATTTACCATCCCGACTAGTTGGCTAATCCAGTTTTGGTTCGGAAGAAGACAGGACAATGGCACATGTGCGTCGACTACACAGATATCAACAAGTCTTATCCCAAGGATCCTTTCGGTCTACCTCGTATTGAGCAAGTCATCGATTCAACCGCCGACTGCGAGCTTTTGAGTTTCCTGATTGTTACTCGGGATATCATCAAATCAGCCTGAAGGAGTTCGACTGCTTGAAGACTTCATTTATCACCCCATTTGGAGCCAATTGCTATATCACAATGGCGTTTGGTCTCAATAATGCAGGGGATACAAATCAGCGTATGATTCAAGATGTCTACAAACTCAACTCAGACAGAACGTGGAGGCTTATGTCGATGATGTTGTTATCAAGACCAAACAAAGACAAGATTTGATTGCTGATTTAGATGAAACCTTTCAAAATATTCAAGCATCATGATGAAATTAAAACCAGAAAAGTGTACCTTCGGAGTACCGTCAAGGAAGCTGCTTGGTTTCATGGTGTCTCATCGAGGCATCGAAGTCAACCCGGAGAAGATCAATGCTATACGAAATATGAAGCCGCCGAGTACCTAGAAGTATGTCCAAAAACTTATGGGGTGCATGGCAGCTCTAAGCCGATTTATTTCTAAGCTCAGGGAGTAAGGCATGCCTTTCTTTAAGTTGCTCAAGAAGACGGACAACTTCCAGTGGACCCCAGGAACCCAGAAAGTTTTCGAAGACTTCAAGGATTTTCATACAATGCTGCTTGTGCGAGCCTCACCACATCCGCAAGAACTATTATTACTTTATGTGTCGGCAACTTTTCAGGTGGTTAGCATGGTTTGGTTGTTGAACGAGAAGAGGAAGGTCGAGTCCAGAAGATTCAGAGGCCCATTTACTTCGTCAGTGAGGTGCTAGCTGGATCTAAAACACGTTATCCTCGGGTACAGAAATTATTATATGGAGTTCTAATTACCGTCATAAAATTGGCTCATTATTTTCAAAGTCACTCGGTTATAGTGGTCACATCTTTTCCACTTGGCAATGTTCTTCACAATCGGGAGGCCACGGGATGTATTGCGAAGTGGGCTTTGGAGTTGATGGTGTTGGACATTACTTTCAAGGCGTGAACATCAGTTAAGTCTCAGATTTTTGCCGATTTTGTTGCCGAGTGGACCGAGTGCTGATGAGATGTGCCTACGGAGAAGCTGGATTATTGGACTATATACTTCGATGAGTCTAAGAGAGTTACTGGCATGGGGGCTGGAGTGGTTCTGATTTCCCCGACTAAAGAGAGATTGCGATATGTTTTTAAGATTCACTTTCCAGCGTCATACAATGTAGCCGTGTACGAAGCTTTACTTTATGGGTTGCGACTCGCTGTGTTATTAGGAATACGGTGTATGATTGTGCGAGGAGATTCTCAACTGGTGGTGAATCAAGTAATGGAGGATTGGTAATGGAGGATTGGTCTTGTTTGAACGATAACATGGCTACTTATCGATAGGAAGTTCGCAAGTTGCAAGATAAATTCGATGGTTTGGAGCTATCTCATGTTCTGAGGCATAATAACAAAACTGCTGATCAGTTGGCTAATTTTGGGTCCAGATGAGAGGTGGCTCCGACCGATGTTTTTGTTGAACACCTACATGAGCCGACTGTTGCTAAAAAGAAAGTTGTTGAAGATGTCACGAAGCAAGTTTCTATGCTTGATACTGATTGGAGTATGCCTTTTATCAAGTTTTTGATTCAGCAGGAGTTACCTCAAGATCGAGATGAAACCGAACGAGTTCAACATTGCAGCCAAATTTATGTCATGATTGATTCCGAGTTATATAGGCGAAGCCCATCTGGTGTTCTGTTAAGATGTGTTACTCTTGAGGAAGGCTGGTAGTTATTGCTGCCACAGCACACACCTTGGTGGGAAAAGCTTATCGGCAGGGATTTTTCTAGCTCAGCGGTTACAGATGCAGACAAGGTTGATCAGACTTGTGAAGGTTGTCAGTTTTTTGCTACGCAAATCCATATTCCGGCTCAAGAGTTGCAAACTATTTCACTTTCATGGCATTTTGTTGTTTAGGGTTTGGACATGGTGGGTCCCTTCAAGAAAGCTCCAGGAGGTTTCACACATCTTTTTGTTGCTATCGACAAGTTTTCCAAGTGGATTGAGTCTAAGACAGTTGCTACGAATACGGTTGATAAAGCTCATGATTTCTTCATCAACATTGTGCACCGGTTTGGTGTTCCAAATAGGATTATTACTGATAGTGGAACTCAGTTCACAGGAGAGGTTTTTAAAGATCTTTGCGAAGACTTTGGGATCAAGATATGCTATGCATCAGTTGCACATCCAAAGAGAAATGGACAAGTTGAACGTGCTAATGGTTTGGTTCTTCAAGGCATCAAGTCTCATGTTTTTGATAAATTACACCCTTATGCCGTACGATGGGTTCAAGAGTTGCCTTCGGTTTTATGGTCGCTGTGAACTACACCCAGTCGGGATACTAGTCAGTCGCCTTTCTTTTTGGTGTATGGGGCTGAAGCTATGCTACCGAGTGAGATGGAATTTGAATCTCTTCGAGTTCGTAATTTCAACGAGGAGCATTATGACCGAGATCGCGTTAGACTTAAACTGACTGGATGAAGCCCGTGAAGCTGCTCTTGTTTAGTCAGCAAGATATCTCTGAGGACTTCGGCATTACCACAATCGCAATGTTCGATCGCGGGCATTTATTGTTGGTGATATGGTTTTAAGGAAGATTCAGACGACGAAGGATAAGTTATCTCCATTATGGGAACGGCCTTTCATAATCGCTGAGGTCACTTGGCCAGAGGCTTAACAACTAAAGCGTGAGGATAGATCGAACATGGAGAATTCCTGGAATATTGAATACCTTCGGCGTTATCATACTTAAAGTCACTCTCTTGTACTTTGTTTTTCTCGACTACCGACTTTAAGTAAGTTGCCTTCTTGAGTTGTCAGTCGGAGGCTATCAATATCAGTAAAGTATAAAGTTTCTTTTGAATATGACTTATTTATATTTGGTTTATCATTGTTTTTTGCTTTGATCTGAGTCGAGTGGATAAGGACTGAAAGTTTTTTTGACGACTTGATCAAGTTTTAGGCTTGATGACAGTTAGATGAGAATTTTTAAGATATTAAAAACTGGATTCAGTAGTCAGAGCACAAACATAAATAAGCTGATATATCACAAGCAGGTTACAAGTTTTATCTACATTGGACATTTATCCCTAGATGTTTTCTATCACATCAACAGCTATCTAATAAGCTGATATATCACAAGTCAGGTTACAAGTGTTATCTACATTGGACATTTATCCCTAGAAGTTTTCTATCACATCAACAGCTATCTTTTTGGCAGACTCCTGAGTTTCATTAATTAGCTCTAAAGCTTGCTCATCCGAAGAGCCGTCAGCAAAGCCGTCTCCAATGGTACTTATATCCACTCGGGGATACAAGGATTTTGTCATTTCTAGTGCTAGACTTGCACCCATGGTAGCTGCTTCGCTGCTGTTCTCCAAATACATCTTTGGAGTCCTTCTGAGTTTCTCGAATATCTCAGGAGCTTCTTCTGAGCTCGAGCCCAAGCCGTTTTGGAAGATTGCTTTTAGGATTGGAGTAGCAGCATTGGCAATGTTATCTCTTATACTTTCAGCCCTCTGGATCCTCTCGGCAAATACTTCAAATTGGGCTCGGGATTTCACTTTATGAGCTGCAAAGTTACAAATAATCAAGATATATTAATAATGTTGTCAGTTCGATGATCAGAGTTAGAAAGATTACCTTCATGGTCTTGTCTGTTTATAGTCGGGCATGATCGTTCTGAGCTTTCTTCAGTTGGGCTTTAAGGGATCCAATCTCTGTTAAGTGAGCTGATGCACAAAGACAAAGAGTTAGCAACGAAAAATTGATTAACAGATGAGGTTGAGATATTTGTGTTTACCTCCAAGTGAACCACGAAACTCCAAGTTGGTATCTCGGAGTTGGTAGATTTCTGACCTTAGCACTGTTTCCCTGGCTATGGTTTCTTTCTTGGCTTCTTTGAGCTCCTGCTGGATGTTTTCTAGGGAATTAAAATACGGAACCAGTTTTTCTCAGGTTTCCGACTTGGCTTATGATTTACGATATATTCTCTGCATGCAAAGAACCAGTTAGCCGATTTCATATTAAGCGACAATTGAAAGACAAGAATTTTTACTTACGTTCATCAGTCGGGTAGATTCATTAACACGGCCTACCAACAGATCACGTTCTTTGGCTTCTTTTTGCTTATTCAATATGATCCCGTGAGCCCGGTCTTCAGCATCGCATCATTGGATCTTGACTAGCGGGAGTGAATCTTCTGCTGATTTGATTCGGAGGATTTCTTCGTTCTCTCCGACTATTGGTTCTAAAAGAAACAAGGTTGCAAGAATTCAAGACAAATATTGATGTTAGAGATTTAAATGATTAAGGAACTTATCTGTAATTATCTCAGGATGTCTATGCGAAGGACCTTGATTGCTTTCGTCTGCATCAGGAATTGATTGGTCTTGGTCTTCTTGTGCAGCAGCATCTCCAGTTGATTGATCTTTATTGATATCTTCGTCATCATTTGGTGCTGGATCTTCAACTGGTATCTCCTGATTGTCAGGAGCTTGATTTTCTTCACCCGACTGGTTTCCAGTCGAGGGCTCCTACTCGGGTCCTTGGTCAGACAAACCTGGCTGGTTTCCAGTCGGGGGCTCCTGGCTGGCAGTTGGGTGGCTAGTAGTCGGCTGGTTTTGAGATATGTCCTAGGATTCAGGCTCTGCAGTTTCTTGATCTTTTGATCCCTGGTCTGGAGGTGGCACTTCAGTTTGGCCGGTGGGATCAATATCTTGAGGTTTTCTGCAAAACAGTGTACAGGATTGAATTCAAAATGCAGTCAAGGATGTTTTCGAATAGAAGATGCAACGAAAATTATACAAAGGTTACCAGTTGGATTTCCTGATTTTGGGTGCTGATCTGGCAGATGGTGGCTTTGGCAAGCTAACATTAACTCTCGAAGTCTGAGTCTTTTCATCCTCTTTATCTGAGTCGTCGATGATCAATTTTCTCACGTTTGCTTGTTTCTTCAACTGCGGCCCTTTTATTTTTTGGCTGAGGCCTAATTGCTGGCCCGCCAGTCGACTGAGATTAGGGAGCTTCATGATAAACCTTGTATGGCCAAGAGACAAACAGGGCATTTTCCTACAGAAGATATTCTTTTCAGATATGACATTGGCAAGCATGATGAGATAGATGAAATTGAAAAGGGTTTAAGAGTTTGCATACCGGAGGTGATGGCCGAAGAATACTGAAGAAGGCAACTGACAGTTTGTTATTGTAATCAACCATAATCCTGGTGAAAAAGATTTTATACATACGTGAACATAAGATTTGGAAGTATAAGGATTCACGATCCTCACGATTGAGATTGGTCTGCCCTTCATACTCGAAAGCTGGTTTGGATCTTTCTTTAATTAGAGCCAGTCGGGACTTGATGAAGTGCCGAGTGATTTGTTCTCCTTGGAGTCCTGTGGTTTTTATCTCAAGGATTTTTGACAACAAGGTATTGGCTTCAATCCAATTTTGGCCCTCTGGTAGAGCATTCCAGTTCGCTCGAGGAATTGGTGGAAAGCCGACGAAGTCGAGCAAGCTGAAAGCAGGGTTAGAGATGTAGAACCAATTGGCATTCCAACCTTTGTTGGTGGTTTTCAAGGGGAGTGAGAAATAATTTTTGTTAAGAGTTCCGCGGAGTTGAAATCCGAAGCCGCCGACAACACAAGGGGTATCTTTGGTCGGATGGGCTTTGAGAAAGAGCATACGATGCAATAGATTGAAGTGGGGGTGGATTCCAAGAAATGCTTCGCAGAGATGAACAAAAATGGCAATATGTAAAATGGAGTTCGGATTCAGGTGATAGACCCTAATCCCATAATAGTAAGGATGTCGTGGAAGAATTCAAAAGTCTGAAGAGCAAATCCACAATAGAAGAAATGAGTACAAACGATGATCTCACCGGTGTTTGGGGTTGAAAATTCTTCGCCGCAAGCTAGTCGCCGGCCGATGATCTCCTTTGCTAGGAGGACGTCGTCATTTACCATTTCTTTTAGAGTCGACTCTTTCACGTCGGAGGTCGTCCATTTCTCGAAGGGAATTTCTCTCTCATCCGTCATGAGCAAGGATTTGGGATGGAATAGATGTGGATTTTGGGGTCGAGATTTTTGGAAGGGATGGAGTTGGAGATGTGCGTAGCGAGTTTTGGTGGGGATGGAAGCGGTTGGATGAATGGATCTAGCGGATTTAGAACCCTAGCTTTTGACGATGGTGGCTGTGAACAGGAGCGCGAAAGGGAAAATTTTTGAGAAGATGAAATGGCTAGGAAGACGATGGATGCTTCGACGGTTTTTTATTTAGGGTATCGATGAACATTTTTTTGCTTGGGCCGAGGCCCACGAATTGTTTACAGCTTTCAGGTGTGGCTTATCACGTCTCGAGGGACTTAAGAAAATTTGCCTTGGCAATATGCGCGTGCTCTATTGCCCAATACCTTAAAAATCATTTTTATACAACAGTTATTTAACTTTTTAGGAGTTAGTACGATGCATTTTAAAAGGTGGCAAATAGTGAAGTTTTTTTAACTATCCGGTTAACTTTTTTATAAGTAGTAGGTGTTGTTTGTTTTTTACTAAGCAATTGATTTTATATTATATCAATGCTTCTTTGCCATGTTTGTGTGTGCTTTCCTGATCAACACCAATATCATGGTTTAGGCAGATTATATTTTGGTCGTTTTTCAAGCGGTTGGTAAAAATCTATTTATGGGTTTTATTAACTTAAATTTTATACCACAAATGCCATATATTTTTGAGAATGGTGAAATTGTGTCTTTTAGGGACTTAGACATATTTGCTTTGACAATATATGCGTAATATGATACCAGTACTCATGTTCACTATGCAACAAGTTGTATTATTAAGATTATTTGCTATGTGATTTCATTAAAATGCTTTTGGCTTTGGCTAAGCATATTATTATATATAAAACAGTTCCGTTGGTTAAAATTATTAAGTTCTTCACTATATGCTTAGTTTATTCAACTAAACACATAGTCAAGGGCTACACCTAATTAGATGCATCTAGTCGATGCACCTAGATATATTTTTTATTGAATTTTTTCAGCCCTTCACAGCCTTTCTATTGGATTGATAGCATTCGGGAGACTATGACAGAGATGATTGAAGCACTCGGCTATGGAATAATTTGGTTGGAGGTGAAGTTATCTTGTCGATTGCGAAAGTCTCAGGGGCTAATATGGAAATTATGAGTACCATATACCCACATGACTAGTCTATCCGACTGGTTATAGGGGATAGGTTATATGTGGTGATTATGTAAACGGTTTAGGACTGAAGTATTATGTTTCCTTATGTATTAAGGGACGACTTATAGTCTTAAGTCGGTAATATTGTAGATGATGATTAGAAGACTAATATCGTATGTGGTTAATTCTCTGTCTTGTAAATCTGCCTTCCAAAGCTATATAAGAAGCGCAGAACGCCCCTTGAGAGGCATATAGCGAATAGCTTAGCTTCTACATACACGATTCAATTATCAGATAATACAAACTCGACGGATACAATCCCCAAAATAGGAGTAGGGTATTACTTCTTTATAAAAGACCTGAACCTGTCTAAACCTTTGTCCCTTAACCCATCCCTTAACCCATCGACTTTGGTGCTTGTGCGCTACCCCTTTTCTCATTGCCGAAACCGCCTTATTCTTTTTATATCCTCCTTTTCTTTATATCCTCCTTTGACTTTCATTGATCTATGAATAATATGGCGGCAACCGCCCTATTTTTTTTTGTTATACTCAAATGAAAGAATTTACAACCTATAATGTTGAGAGAATTCTAGCAAAAAAATTCATTTGAAACACCACTGCAGTAAGGGTGGATGTTTCATTTCCTAAGAAATAATTTGCAGATTTCATAGATTCCAAGGACAGCCCAACTGGAGACGTTAGCCCGTTACTACCATGTATAGTATATAATCTTGACCAAAAAGAGAATTCTACAACCATGTTACTGCAAATATAGCAAAATTCTGGGGCATTGGATCAGGCAACATAATGATGCAAGTGAAAATGTTGCTGTTACTAACCATTCGTCAGGATTTTTTGGCTGAAACTAACATAGCAGGAGAGCAAGGTGACGCATACCTGGCTGTCCGGCCAATCCCCATGTGCCGGTTTCTGGCTACCAGCAGGCAAGTCCAAAAACATTGTTTGGAATCTGGACAGTTCGGCGCCGATAACACGAGAGATCCAATCACAAACAGCATACAGTACACATCATCAGATGTCAGATATGAATATTATCGAGCAAACTCGAATCGGCACTGATTGCGGCCGACTCGCCGTATTTTAGTTCCATGTTAAGCACCATCCGCAGCAGAACGTAACATGGACTCATCGAGATACGAGCCATTTAATTGAACGGGAAAAACTGACAACTCAGATCGGTTCAGCCAAACCAGGAAGTTGTAACAGACTCGTTCAGCCAAACTCAGATAGTATGACCCGTTTTGCACAGATTCATTGAAAGTTGACAATATTTGATAAATATTAGTAAACATTTGATGAATTCCACGCTTCTCGCAAAATCTGACCAATTCCAGCGATCAGTCGAGGGCTCTATCTGATGAAGCTGCACGTGCACTCCATATCGGATGGCAAATCCTCATCAGTGAGGGGTAATTACTAATCAGCTTCAAGTGTCTCAATTTTGAAAGGTTCCACATACTGGAGCTAGCTATACATGGGCCAAATGTGCTGTCAGCCATGATACCATAAACAAGCTGCCAGCATTTTGCCCGTGTCTACAAAAGGTGGTCTACAATTCCTAAAGCAAATAGTAGTCCCCCTGAAAGTTTGCCCTGCCATGCATTTTTTGGTGCTAGTAGTATAGATACTGTCAACAGCACCATTTGATTCAGTTCAGTAATTCAAATTACTGAACGGGTAAGCTAGCACCGCCAGCAGATCTTCTCAAGACCGCACCTTGCAGAAGATAAGAAGCCTTGTTCCGGACCTGGATGAAACAATATGGTCTGGTATAACCAAGATGAAAAAAATGGGTCAAAACAACTGAAAGAATGCAATGTTTTAGTACCTTTGAAGCATATAATCTCCAGTCTGCGCATCCTATTTGGGTTGAACAATTCCGCAGATAATTACACCAAGAATTAATGGTCGCATGCTTATCTCTAAAGCATCACTTGAGAAGAGTAAGTTATCCATCAAAACTAGGTATACGTACAGACTGAAAAAGTTGCATTCTTTATCCTTCACATTTATGGACGTGACTGACTTCAAGATCTTCTCAACATTTGCCACCTGAATATGCAGAACACACAAAAATTTAAGGGCTAGCACAGCCATACCAAAAGGCAGTTCATATTGAAGAGATATGCTCATCAATCATGCTTTACCTTAAGGCCAAAGCTAATCTTGAGGAATTGTAGGGCCAGCTGGCTCCTCAAGAATTTGCTACGGTAATCAGTCCCAGTAATGCAGTCAACAATCCTTAAACAATTAAGGTCCATTATGACTCTGCAATGTTATGAAGTTGACTTCAGATAGGCAAATATCATAAGCAAAAGCCATGTGAGCTATTCTTTAACAAAATACCACGAGTTACTGTACATGAAACATTACAAGAGATGTAACAGAGTTGTACAGAAGCTAAAGTCCTCAACGTAGAGCAAACTGATTCATCGCCAACATAACTTGTTGAGGAAGCATTATTGCATCCTAACTAATGTGTTCACCCATAAATTACTCCAGCACTTGTTCAATTGGGCATCGGTATACCATGAAAATATAAATGGTTACAAATTACCAATACCGATCTCTAGTCCTAAAAATAAGATGTCTCTGAAAAAAAATACCTCTGAGAAATGGACTGAGCCACTGTTAGACAGCTACTTTCCCATTCACTTGAACCGAAGTACAAGATAAGTGAACTCAGACAGTCTCCCAAAATAAGCAGCAGGCCTTCAAGTTGTCGGTCCAAAAATAAGGAAATAACAATAACAAGGAGTTCTTCTGCCTCAGAAGATGAGAAGATAGAATACACATTTCTGTAAATCAAATAAATTGTACATTCAAATAGAATTAACTTGGTACAAAAAGAACAGCGGAACTACTGAAGTACTGGTTAATATCATAATATTTATCGTTTTAGAAGGATTAAATGAATACAGAGATCTACATATCACCATACAAAAAGACATTGCTATCACAAATAGTGGAACAATAAAGCCACACTGGAAGCCTGAACATCAGAACAGGACAGAATCATGAAACTAAAATGTCCCTTAAGTAGCAGTAGAACAATTCTAGAATGTTATCATTGCATAATATAGTGACTGCAGATTTGGGCAGAATTTTGCATCATTTTGGGAGAACATCAGTATGCCAGACAGAACTAGAAACATCCAGTCCTAATATAACTATGAGCTATCAGCTATATAGGCAATAACACAAATTTATACTGATCATTTTGCTTTAGCCAAGACTTGAGAGATTATAGCAGAAAAGAACTCTGTATACAAGCAAATACGAAGTTACAGTAATCAGTTGATGTTAAATTGCTAATATGATAATAGCGTTTTTTGTTTTAGATTTTGTGAATGACACACAAGCAGAAACACCTAACGCAATGTAATCTCTGTATCATAACTTCAGAATCTTCCACTTACCTGATTTTGCAGCAAGCAGATATAATCTTTAACCATTCAATGATGTTTTGAGGTGGGCCATCTGAAGTATCTGATAACAAATAGTAAAAGCTTAATTTTTAGAATTTCCAAACTACTGGGAACTAATTCAGAAATAACGAAATAAACATGAAATTTTCATGAATGTTCATAATCACGAGGCTGACAATTAGTGAATTGAAAATTGAGTGCAGTGTAAATAAATGACAACAGATAAATAAAGGAAGAAAAATCTGTGTGGAACCAACCTGCAATCACACTTTCAGAGGTGGAAACTTCAGTGCGATTATCAAATATATATCCATAGTTGAGTATGGCACTCTTTAGAACAGAGTAACTTGGAAAGTGTCCAATGTCAACCGAGAGTTTACCAGCCTGTGATGAATAAAAAATTACATACAGAATCTTCAAAGGTACAACACAAATCATACATTTGCTTATAAATACGTTACCTCATTTAGGGAAAGAACACTGTCCCAAAAGTCAGATGCAGCAACTCGAAACTTCTTATTACACGAGTACAACACTGGTAGCTAGTGGTGTTAAGCATACAGTACAGTGTAATCGAACAATTAATAACTGGAAAAAACATACATGTCAATTCTTACAATTGGTTAGAGCCCAAGATGCTAGAGAGTCTTCAACAGAGCCATGTAAGAGGACCAACTTCAAAAGCCATCCATCCACCAACAAGCCTTCTAGAAACCCTTCTCCTAAACAAATGGCAATAGAAAAATGTTGAAGTAACAGATAAACAGAAGAATATTATGCCATAGTGGTACAGTGCGAGAAGAAGAAAAGCTCAAGTAGACATAAAGACAAGTCAAATAATATCATCTTTTTTGGTAAATCAGATCTTTAGACACTTGTAACAGAACTAACCTTGTTCAATGTTTAGATCAAAACCTAAATGCTCATTTGCACTGAATGATTTCAGAAGTTGACAATTTTCAACTCCTGTGGCACTAACAACAGAAGGGGATTTCTGCAGGCACAGTACATAAGGATATTTAGTTTAAAAAAATAAAAAAAACTGCACTTATCTTGTAGCATTCAACATTAACAGAATAAATGTAGGGTCATTTGACCTGGCAACCAAAAACTCTCTGACCCCATTGGGGAACATCATCACCAGCATCCAACTCTTTCGACTGTAAATTACATAATGTATTAGAAATATGAGTAAACATAGAAAATGTTAAGGTTTTCCAAACAGATGTTTGTCTGAAAACTACCTGCTCCTCATACTCCTCAACAAATTTGCGAAACTTAATCTCCTTCTCCCTCACTTTCTTGTCTTCATCATCTGAATTATATCCTTTGGATCCATGCTTGGACTCAACACCAGAAGCTTTAAGCTCATCCTTACCACTTGCAAAGAAATCCTCTAAAAGATCATCCAACCCAATAACCTTCTTCCTGCCAAGAAAATGGGCAATGGTAAATTAAATAAGTCTAAAATGGTCGTACTACCTATACCAAACTGTTATTAACACATTTGCACAACTTGAGGGCAAATGATTCCAGTGGTAACTAACAATATATATCACTACACATCTTGTCAGCTAACCAGTGACCACTCATCAAACGAATCTTCTGCAAACACCACGGAATCATCGACCGAGTGCTACTCTACTAGTTCAATCCTACTACCAAACATCAAGTTCGATCAATCGACAATAATCTGTCGAAGCAAGGACATTGCAGTTTCACTTTATCCCCTAAAACCCTAGAAAATCAGAAGAAGGGAAACCCCGCAACCAGCGAAATCACACCCGCCGATTACTCGAAACCTGAGCATACGCGCCAAATGAAATTACCAAAACAATGGAACTCGAAACTCGACATCCATCCCAACCCCCCGCCCCACACGCCGCCTCCGCCCAAATCCTACTCAAAAACAGAAACCGGAGTAGAATGGGGACGGATTGCCACCTCTTGGCGGGGCGCGCCTTAGGGAGCAGGGGATCCTCCTTCTCGAAGTCGAGGGGATCGTCCAGCAGCATCCCTCCCCAGCGATTCCTCGCTCGCGAGATCGCGCGAAGGCGAGAGGGTTTGTGGCGAAAACCCTCCTACTCGAGCGCCCGATAAAAACAGGAATATCGGGCGTCCTCAATTCTCAGCCACTCGTTTCTGTAAGCGATATTATATCTCTCTTTCTGTTTTTGCCGATTCCCTTTCCTAAATCCTCCCATTCTGTTGCTATAAATCGGTAAATGGTAGAGTGATTATGGTAAGATAGAGGTTATATGTACACATGTTCCGTGATTAATCTATCATTGCGTTGAGCTATTCTAGCCTTCATGGTATCAGATTTCATCGATCATCTCGCTTTCGCTAAACCCTAACCTCTTCCCCCCTGCCACTACCAGCCACTTTCCCTCGCCGGCCCCCATGTTGTATCCCGACAATGCGGCCCTCTCGGCGGCGATCTCTTCTGTTGTCGACGCCGCCACCTCCATCATCCGAAAGATGCTTCGCCCTGCCGATGACTCGACCTCTGTGGAAGATCTCACTGCCGCCACAGCCCTCGCCGACGCCATCTCTGTCGCGGCTGCCAAGGCTGTCCAGGAGGCCATCTCCACCCTCGTCGTCCCTTCGTCCACCACAGCAGCCACGGCGTCGAGCCCGTCTTCCCCGTCCATGGTGACCGTCGACGCGTTGGCACTCCGCGCCGTCCTCGGCCTCCTTCAGACCGACGCGCCCTCGCCCTCCGGTGCGCCCGTTGACCACGTCGGACCCGAACTGGCGAGCCTCTTCACCTCGCTCAGACTTCGTCCTCCCCAACAACACAACGAACACCCTACCGGCTCTGCGTCTGAGGGTGCGCCTCCCATCACCGACACCATTGACGCACTCCACGCTCAAACCGTGTCGGTTCTCAACGTTAAGGCACTCATCCCTGTCGTCCCCGACCTCGGCGCCACTAACTACTCCAAGTGGCGTGGCCTCTTCCTCGTCGCACTTGGCAAATATGCCCTCTCGAATCATGTCCTCTCTGGCATCTCCCTTCCCGGCCACGCGCCGTGGGCTCGGTTGGATTGCGTGGTGCTTCCGTGGCTCTACGACACCATTGCTGCTGACCTCCTAGAGACCGTCCTGCAGCCTGTCGCCACCACGCGCTATGTCTGGCTCTGCCTCGAGCAGATGTTCCTCGGCCACCAGGAGCAACGCGCCATGCATCTCTCGGCGGAGTTCCACACGTTTGTGCAAGGGGACCTCAGCGCCAACGACTACTGTCGCCATCTCAAGGCCATGGCGGACACTCGCGCCGAGCTCAACGACCCTGTCACCGACCGGCAACTCGTCCTCGCCATGCTTCAAGGTCTAAACCCTAAATATGAAAACCTACAAACGATTCTTCCGCTGCAGCGTCCCTTCCCGATGTTCGTCAAGGCCCACTGTTAGCTCATCCTCGCCGAGATCACCAAGGGCTCCACCCGCTCCACCAACTCCTCCACCGCTCTTCTCGCCGCCACCGACGGGAACCGCAGTGGCGCTGGTGGCATGAACCCAGCGCACGCCACGGGCTTCAGCAACCCCAACCAGTCTTCCCAAGGCAGCGGCGAAAATCAAGGTGGCGGCGGCAACAATCGGAATTGGCGCCACCGCAACGGCAACGGGGGTGGCAGCAATTTCGGCGGTAATGGCGGGCATGGCAGCCCTCAGGTGTCTCAGGGCGGCAACCAGACCGCGAGCAGCCAGGGTGCTGGGCAACCCCGCGTCGCCCAGGCCTGGCCCACGCCACAGCACCCATGGGTCGACACAATCCAAATGTGGCCTGGCGGCCCACTTCTGTGCTCTCCCGGCATCCTTTGCCCATGCCCCTGTGGACCTCTGTTTGCTGGCGTGGCTCTGGCTGGGCCTCCCACTGGTGTCCTGCAACAGGCCTCCTGTGCCCAGCCCAACGGGTTCTACAACCAGGCCGACCTGCTCCCAGCTCCACAACAGCAGCTGCCCGCCCAGCCGATGGCCTGGTACGGCGCCACCGGCCCATCTCTTGCTTGGGACCAGCAAACCCTAGCCGACCTGTTCCAAACAGGAACACTCACGATGACCCCATTCATCGACTGGTACATGCACATCGGAGCCACCTCGCACATGACTTCGGACGCCGGTATCCTCTCCTTTTCCACCCACCCCAACTCTTCCACTCCTTCCCACATTATCGTCGGTAACAGTTCCCTTTTGCCTATCACCGCTACTGGTCATGCCTCCTTTGTTCATGCTAATCGAATGTTTACTCTTAATAACATTCTTGTTTCGCCTAACATTATCAGAAACCTTATCTCTTTTCGTCGGTTTGTTACTGACAACAACCTTTCCATCGAGTTTGACAAGTTTGGTTTCACTGTGAAGGATCTTCTTACCAGGACCGTGATCGCCAGGTGCAATAATTTTGGTGACCTGTGCTCCTTTCCGGCGAACTTCTTCAACACCATTGCCAGCTCTTTGGCCGCCACCACCACCACTCTTAGGCATCGCCGGCTTGGTCACATTGGTCACGACGCTCTCACCTGTTTGGTTCACTCCTCGGTCATCCCCCCTCCCAAAGGCGGCTCCCCCACCATGTGCCATGCATGTCAGCTCAATCGTCACACCCGTCTTCCCTTTGCTACCTCCTTGTCTAGGGCTAAGGCAAACTTTGATTTAATCCATTGTGATTTGTGGACCTCCCCAATTCCCAGTGTCTCTGGTTTTAAATATTATCTTGTCATACTTGATGATTGCTCTCATTATGTTTGGACATTTCCTCTCCGTTTAAAATCTGATACTTTCTCCACTCTTTCACATTTTTTTGCCTATGTCAAGACACAGTTCTCCACACCTATTCGCAGCATCCAATGCAACAATGGTCGAAAGATTGACAACTCCGCCGCTCGGTCCTTCTTCCTTACCAATGGCATCACCATGCGTATGTCCTGCCCCCACACCTCGCCTCAAAACGGTAAAGCCGAGCGTACTCTTCATTCTCTTAATAACATTGTACGCTCACTTCTGTTTCAGGCTCACCTCCCCGGGTCGTTATAGGTTGAGGCACTCAACACCGCCACCTATCTCATGAACCGACACCCCACGAAAACCCTTTCCCAACACACTCCCTATTTCGCTCTCCACAGTGTCCATCCCTCATACACACATCTTAGAGTCTTCGGCTGTCGTTGTTATCCCAATCTATCCGCCACCGTGCCTCACAAACTCTCTCCCCGTTCCACCATGTGTGTTTTTCTTGGATACCCCACCGAACACAAGGGCTACTGGTGTTTCGATCCGGTCACCAACAAGGTTATTATCTCTCGGCACGTGGTGTTTGATGAGCACACGTTTCCCTTTGCCGAACAGTCTACCGCCAATGCTTGTGCTAATGATCTTGCTTTCTTGGAAGATTTTACAGCTCCTGTACAGGCTCTGATTGGCTCTGGTCGGCATCAGTCAACCAGCGCACCTCCACCATCGACCGACGCATCCTCGAGCTCAGGCCGACCAGCCTCTCCTCGCTCGCCCGGCTAGGCCGGGGGCCTTTGTCCTGAGCCAGTCCCCTCGACATCACCTAGGATGGCCCATGACGTTGCTGCCTCTGGGTCGGCCTCTTCATCAGCCTCGGCAGGGATGGCCCATGACGACGCCCCTTCCTCGGCCTCCGGATCCCGCCCGAGCGCGCCATCACCCCTCCAGCCACCGTCGCTCATGGTCCCGACACGCGTTAGGAGCGCCTGCGTCCCTCTCGCGCGGCCACCGGTCAATGGCTTCGGCATCTCCCCTGTTGACAACAGCTACAACATGGTGATGAGAGGCAAGGTCGGCATCCGGGTTCCCACTTCACGCTTGAACCTGCATGCCGCTGCTCTGTCTTCGATCCCTGGCACCTACCGCGCCGCCCTCGCTGACACCAACTGGCGGGACGCCATGCAGGACGAGTACTCGGCTTTGATGGTCAACCGTACCTGGGATATTGTGCCCCTACCGGCCTACGCAAACATTGTCACTGGCAAGTGGATTTTTCGCCACAAGTTCCTCGCCGACGGGAGCTTGGACCGCTACAAGGCTCGCTGAGTCCTTCGTGGCTTCTCCTAGCGACTCGGCATCGACTTCGATGAGACCTTCAGCCTTGTCGTCAGGCCTGCCACAGTCCACATGGTTCTTAGCCTGGCAGTCTCTCGTGATTGGCCTATCCACCAGCTTGATGTGAAGAATGCATTTTTACATGGCACCCTCGCCGAGACAGTCTACTGTATGCAACCGTCTGGTTTTATTGATCCCGCTCAGCCCAACTCTGTTTACTGCCTCAACAAGTCACTCTATGGCCTCAAGCAAGCACCCTGAGCCTGCTATAGCCGCTTTGCCACTTTTCTCCAGTCCATTGTTTATCTGTTGATGTGGCGGTGATGTGGCCTACCTCCTGCTCTATGTCGATGACATTGTCCTCACTGCATCGTCGGCATCGCTGCTTTGTTGGACTATCTCTGCCCTCCAGTCTGAGTTCAATATGAAAGATCTTGGTGAGCTCCATCACTTCCTTGGTGTTTCAGTCTCTCGCTAGTCCTCCAGCTTGTACTTTACTCAGTGGCAGTATTGCTTGGAGATTTTGGAGTGCGCTGGCATGTCTGACTGCAAACCTTGTGGTACACCGGTTGACACCACCGCCAAGTTGTCTTCTACTGACGGCGCCCCTGTCTCTGACCCTACAGACTATCACAGTCTCGCTGGTGTACTGCAGTATTTGACGTTTACTTGGGTGGACATTCAGTATGCTGTTCAGCAGATCTATCTTCACATGCATGATCCCAGGGAGCCTCATCTGACTGTTCTCAAGCGGATTCTTCGCTATGTTCGCGGCACGCTGGATCTCGGTCTGCACATTCATTGGTCCTCCTCGTATGAATTGGTTGCTTACTCTAACGCCGACTGGGCTGGATGTCCTGACACTCATAAGTCCACCTCGGGCTATGTCGTGTTTTTGGGTGACAACCTTGTCTCCTGGTCATCCAAGCGCCAGAACACCATTTCCCGCTCCAGTGCAGAGGCTGAGTACAGGGCAGTTGCCAATGCTGTTGCTGAGACCTATTGGTTGCAACAGCTGCTTCATGAGCTTCATGTCCCTCCAGTCAAGGCCACTCTCATCTACTATAACAATGTCAAGTCTATCTGTCGACCAACCCGGTGCAACACCAGCGCACGAAACATGTTGAGATAGATTTGCACTGCGTACGTGAGAAGGTCGCCATTGGTTCTATCCGTGTCCTTCATGTGCCTACCACCTCACAGTAGGCTGACATCTTCACCAAGGGGCTTCCATCTCCAGTCTTCATGGAGTTTCGGTCCAGCCTGAACATTTGTCCAACTGACGTTCCGTCTGCGGGGGCGTGTTAGCGATATTATATCTCTCTTTCTGTTTTTGCCGATTCCCTTTCCTAAATCCTCCCGATTCTGTTGCTATAAATCATACACATGTTTCGTGATTAATCTATCATTGCGTTGAGCTATTCTAGCCTTCAGTTTCTTATCTCGTTCTCTCTCTCTTCTCTCGCTCCCTCGTCTTCTCCTTTTCCATGGGCGCGGATGGTGAGCGCAGGCAGCACGTGAGGCAAGGCCCCTCTCCCTCTTCCTGTCTTCTCCCACACCCTCCACTTCCCCTCCTTCATGATTAGATGGTGAGCGTAGGCAGGAATGGTTGTGTGGGAGGTGACCTCGCAGTGGTGGGACGAGGCCGATGTCACGGTGGAGCTTTGTGACCTGGGAGATTCATCTCTGTGGCGCGCAAGTGAAGGAGGTAGTTGGGGGAGGGGGGAGGTTTGGCGCTGAGGGTGATGTGCGACGAAGGCGTGGTCACCGGTGTTGGGGAAGATGATGTTTGAGCGGCGCTATATGATGATTTTTGTCTTGAGCTCCCTGATCTAGGTGGTGGCATCCCTTTTTCTCTTCTCACATTCCAGAAGGTTGGCGTGCTCGAGCACTACGACGTCGTCGCTTATCTGCCAGGAGTGCACAAGGGAGGAGCATCAGAAAAGTGGATGGGTGCGTTGTGAATTTTCAATGTTTCAGTCCATGCATCTGGATGTTTCATTAGTTCGAGAAAATTGTTGCAGTGGGTTTTGGATGGTGTTTCATTTTTTTTGTCTTCTATTTTACTCAGATCTACAGATGTTTCACTTGCTCAAAATCATTTGTTTCATCTGCTGATTCGATTGTGTTTCACTGTTTTTCAAGAGTTGAAACATTCTTTCGTTGACCACCGAAACATTTTTTGTATAAGGGGTGAAACAGCGTCCGATTTTTGGAAAACAAATCAGGCGCCCGATTTGTAGTTGTTTCCGGTTTGTGGTGGCTGCGGGTACCTCGCACTCACAGGTCGTAGCAACCCTGGCGACGCCGGCCGAGAAGTGAAAGGATGAAGTGGAGGCGCCGTGCTCGCTAATTTTTCTCTCGTTTTGTAACTGCCCATGGCCCACTAGGCCCATTTTTGGAACAAGCCCAATATCGGAGGTCCCAATAGCGGTTAGCGGTGATGCGGTGCGTGTTTAGAGCAGGTACAATACAACCCTTCGTGCTGGCGATAGAAGTGTCACATGGGCATTGATGCTGACGTGGAGATAAAAGCTGTGGTGAGAGAGAGTATGTAGACAACTAAGGATATGTAGAATGGTTGTCAATAATAGTCTTTTAATGTTGTTAATTAAGAATATTTGTTGACATAAAAAAAGAGAGAAGAGAGACAAAACATCGTTGCTATGGGTTATAACAGCTCAACAATGACTCTTAGCCTCTATAATATGGAAACATGATTGCATTAGGGTATAAAAATAAAAAGAATAGTAATAAAAAGAATATTTTTTGAGCTAATGGTTAGATTCTTCGTTGTCTTAACTATTGTAAAGACACAGTTTCTAAATAATTTTGTATTGTTTAAGAAATCATACTAGTCTGTCCATTTACCATTAAACATGACCTAAATCCTAATTAGTCGCTAGCTACTCACACTCACTTTTCATGGAAGATGACTTAATTCTGGCCTTACTGCATGCTATGGCAACACCCCAATTCATGTGGGGTCATTCTATTCTGCTACATGCATTGCCACATAGCTGAGGGGAATTATGTAGAGATAGAATGTAGTAGATGCTTATTGTATGCACTAGCTATTAATACTACTAACTATAATTTGCTGACGTGATCAATTTTACAGCCATTAGCTAACTGCACTATTGATCTTGCTCTTGTGAATATACTCATTTTTTTAATAAAAGTAGTAAATATCCATACGTTATAATGAATCGGATCCATATAATTAAGGGTAAAGGACTAGTAGCGATTGAGAATAAAGCATTGAATCCATATAATTTGGACATGTTACGTCACGATTGGAGGGATGGAATGAGGATGACTCTTTACAGTAATTAATAGAGAGGAAAGTTTGGATATTACTATTTATGACTAGTAATCATACACGTGTATCACACGTCACGACCAATATAAATTCATAAGATATTTTGCCTCCAACTACCATGAATTAAACCACCATATTGCAAACAGAAACAATTTTAATAGTATAGAAACCACATTTATCATGCTAAACACCATACATTAGCTATAAACCCAACCATGTCAGCATAAGGATTTTCAGTGTGAAGACCTTCTAATGTAATGAGCAGGACTATGTGTAGTATATTTCAACAACCAGATCACTCTCTAAAGTCATCTCTTCTGGTAAGAAGACTATCGGTTCATAAGCGCAAAATAGATTGATCCTTCAAGCATTCCACACTATATTTTGATTTACATCCTAGTTCTTCAGTAAGGGCCTGTTTGGTAGAGCTCCAACTCCTAAATTTAGCTCCAGGAGTTGGGTCTGGAGTGGAGTTGTGGAGCAGCCTAAACCCAGCTCCACATCTCTAGTTCATTTTGTGAGAGCGCTCCACCCAGCTCCGCTCCCAGTTTAGGTGAAGCTGAAACTGTTTGGTTGGGCTCCAGCTCCAGGAGAGGTGGAGCTGGAGCTGGAGCTGTGCCAAACAGGCCCTAAGTGTGAGTAAATCATAGGCTTCCGGTCCTCATCGCTAATGAAAATGTGTCCATTCTGGAAAACATCTTCGATAGTTGATGATTCTTCTAAAGCATGGACTTACGAAAGCTTGCAAATCGCTTGGCTAAGCATGTTTAGATCAGCAGGTCCATATGCTAGTTATATGAAGGCATGAAGCATATAAGGCATAATTTATGTTAATTACTACTATCTAAGAGGCAGAATCATGAAACAGTTCAACTTGAATTCTTATTGGCTTATTACATCGGTGTAGTTCTTGTTAGGAACTAGGGTTTGCCTAGGTGCGGATCTAGAGGTGTCAACTAGCTCATAGACATAAACATGATGGTCTTAGATAGTGAACAGGGAAAGAGAGAGGGAGAGAGGGACATACCCAAGTCGTTCTTGGAGCTCGACGCAGCCATGGGGAGGATGCGGCGATGTAAGGGCGTCCCGGGGTCGGCGATGTCGGTGCAGGCAATGGCGGCGGCGATCCCGGCGATGGACTTCCCCTCACTTCAACGCAAAACCAGGATCGGTGGGTTCTAGGGTTTGTGGGAAGCGCATGTGCACGGTGATGAACGTTGGTTTGTGTGCCGGCGGCTCCCCCTTTTTTATATGTGCGCTGCGTGAGACGGGCCCACAGCCAATCGATTGGCAGGCACCCCCGATCAGAGCGCGTGGGCGGTGTGGGAAACGGTTTCCCAATTTCCCCAGGGATCGCAACTAACAATCTCCCCTTCGATCTCCGCCTTTCTTACTTCTCATACTCAACATTTACTCCTAAATAGATTAATGCATAGAGCACGCTTCATCATGATAGTCATTACTAAACCATCAGACTCAACGACTACAATACACCTCTCCATCTCGAAATAAACACTAGGCCCTTTTGTAATCCAAGGATCATAGGCTTTCCTGTAAACCCATGCCGACTAAGTGTTCTCTAAACACACTGGGCGGTAAGCCTATTGTAAGCGGATCCGCTAACATCTCCTTTGTACTTATATGCTCAAGACTAATAGTTTGATTCTGGATTTTCTCTTTCACAACATATAACTTAATGTCAATGTGTTTGACAGCACCACTTGACTTATTGTTGTGAGCATAAAACACTGCTGGCTCATTGTCACAGTACATCTTGAGTAGCCTTTGAATGCTGTCAACCACTTTCAACTCGGGTACAAACTTCTTTAACCATTTTGCCTGCCCCGTGGCCTCATAACTAGCTACAAACTCGGCATACATCGTTGATGATGCTATGACGGTTTCCTTGGAGCTTTTTCACGAAATGGCTTCTTTTGCGAGAGTGAATATGTAGCCTGATGTGGACTTTCTATCATCTACATCTCCCGCAAAGTCTGAGTCTTTTGTGCCTTGCACATAACGCAAAGCTTTCTTTACCATTCTCCAGTGATCTATTCTTGGATTTTCCTGATATCTGCTAAGTATCCCGATAACAAAAGCTAAGTCAGGGCGCGTACATACTTGAGCATACTGTAAGCTTCTGACAGCTGAAGCATATGGAACCGCTTTTATTTGATTGATCTCATACTGGTTCCTGGGACCTTGAAATTTCCCAAATCTGTCGCCCTTGACTATGGGAGCAGGTGTAGGTTTACTCGCATGCATACTGTATTTCTTTACAATCTTTTCTAGATATGCTTTTTGTGATAATCCTAAAACCCCTTTTCTTCTATCTCGGTGAATCTCTATTCCTAGAACAAATGAGGCTTCACCAAGATCTTTCATGTCGAAATTCGAGGACAAAAACTTTTTCGTCTCCAATAGTAGATCAACATCACTACTAGCGAGCAGGATGTCATCTACATATAGGATAAGGAAGATAAATCTCCCATTTCTGAACTTTGTGTAAACGCAATTGTCCTCTTCATTCTAATTAAACCCAAACCTTCTTATTACTTCATCAAACTTTAAGTACCACTGTTTGGAGGCTTATTTTAATCCATAAATGGATTTTTTTAGATGGCATCCCATTTGTTCTTTTCCTTTCACAACAAAACCCTTAGGTTATGCCATGTAGACATTCTCATATAAATCCCCGTTAAGGAATGCCGTCTTTACATCCATTTGATGTAGCTCTAGATCATAATGTGCCACAAGTGCCATTACGATCCTGAAGGAATCTTTACATGACACCAAAGAAAAGGTCTCATTATAATCAAGTCCTTCTCTTTGAGTAAACCCTTTTGCCACAAGTCGTGCTTTATACCTTTCTACATTCCTTTTAGAGTCACGTTTTGTTTTGTAGACCCATTTGCATCCTATTGTCTTGGCTCCTTTAGGAATTTCTTCTAAGTCCCAAACTTTGTTGGTACTCATTGATTTCATTTCATCTTCCATGGCATCAAGCCACTTCGATGAATGAGCACTTCTCATGGCTTCTTCAAACGAGGTGGGATCTCCCTCTGTTTGAACTTCTTCACTAGCATAGACTTGGTAGTCACTAGGAATAGTTGTCCTTCTCTCTCTTTGAGATCTTCTGAGTTGTGGTACGTCTTCTACTTGGGGCTGATGTTGCTCTTCCTCTTGTGTGACAACTTGTTCTGTAGGATCCTAAATCTCAGGTTCCTCCTGCCCATTCGTTGTTGTCACAGGAGAACTAACATCAGGTGTTATCACCGCAGCGTTCTATGCTGATGGTGTAACACCAACAGGTATCGAGAGAAAAGGTTCTTGAATCATCGGAGTAGGTACATGTACCCGCTTCTCTTCAAGAGTAATTTCTCGGGGTACCATGCTCCCCCTGACTATCTCATCCTCCAGAAACACTGCGTGTCTCGTTTCTACGAACTTAGTGTGTCTATCAGGACAGTAGAAATGAAAACCTTTTGATTTCTCAGGGTAGCCAATGAAATGGCAATTGACTGTCTTGGGATCTAGCTTCCCAATATTTGGGTTAAATAACTTTGCCTCAGCTGGACAGCTCCACACCCGTACATAATTTAGCGTGGGTTTCCTTCCTGTCCATAGCTCATATGGTGTTTTGGGCAACGACTTACTTGGTACTCGATTAAGAATATGGGCAGCGGTTTTTAATGCCTCCATCCATATACTTATCGGTAAAGTGAAATGACTTAGCATACTTCGCATCATGTCCATTAAAGTGCGGTTGCGTCTTTCAGCTACTCTGTTCTGCTGAGGCTCGCTCGGTGTAGAGTACTGGGCTACTATGCCATTTTCCTGTAGAAACCTTGCAAAAAGTCCAGGTATTTGGCCATAAGGGGTATGCCAACCGTAGTATTCTCCTCCATGGTCGGACCTTACTACTTTGATTTTTAGATCATGCTGATTTTCTACCTCAGCCTTCAATGTCTTGAATTTATCCAATGCTTCTAATCGTTCTTTAATTGGATAAATGTAGCCATAGCGCGAATAGTCATATGTGAATGTTATAAAAGAATCATAACCATCCACTGTCTTAATTGGAAAAGGACCACAGATGTCTATGTGTATGATTTCCAATCTTCCTAAACTTCGTATGGCTCCTTTCTTTATTTGTTTAACATACTTTCCTTTAATGCAATCGATGCAATATTCTGTATCCGCAAAGTCTAACGGATGCAAAATTTCTTCTTTAATCAATCGTTCAATTCTCCCCTTCGAAATGTGGCTTGAACGACAGTGCCACAATTTCGCCGAGGTTTCCTCATTGCACTCGTAGACGAGGAAAACACACTTTTGCACGCAACATTCTCTTCATTGCATACAACATTCACATTCTCATGTTTAGACAACATGTAAAGTTGGCCTTGTCGGATGGCAAGACCCACAAAATTATTCTTGAATATAATTGAACATAAGTCTGGATCGAAATAATAATTATATCCATCATCCGCCAAACATGAAACGGAAACTAAATTTCTACTTAAGGAGGATACATAGAGCATGTTCTGCAAATAAAGTGTGAAGCCATTATACAACTCTAATGGATGATCTCCAATAGCTTCAACTTCTGCTTCAACACCATTTGCTACTCTAATGCATCTTTCTCCTCTTGCTAGCATCCTCCTCGTACGGAAGCCCTGTAATGAATTTGCAACATGAATAGTCGCACCTGAATCAACCCACCAAGCGGATTTTGAATAACTTACATACAGGGATTCATCTACGAATGTAATGATTTCCTCACCTTTCTTTATTGGATGCTTTAGGAATTCAGGGCAATCCTTCTGAAAGTGCCCCTTCTGCTTGCACCACCTGCAAGTGTTCCTATCCACTTCTACACTTGGCCGTGGATGAGGATCACTTTGTGGCGCCTTTCCTTATGCCCTGGGAGAGGCGACATTCTGACTGTGGTTGATCCTCCTCATGTTCTTCACATAGTTTGTGGAATCGCCACGAGTCTTGGGTCTATCCTCTTCTTGCACACACATGACAATCAACTTCTCAATGTTCCAGCTTTCGGGCAGTGAGTTGTAGTTCACAACAAATGCGTCGAAATCTAAAGGTAGGGAGGCAAAAATGAGGTGAACTAGGAACTCGTCAAGGAGAACCAAGTCTATCTTCTTGAGCTTTGAAGCAATGCCACTTCGCACGATCAGTGTCGTACTTCTGTACTATTGGAGCATGGTCCAACATTCTCTGCTTAAAAGCATCTTCGCTCTCATCTTCCCCCCTCACTGGGGCAACAGGCTCAGTGGGGCAGGGCTCGGTGAGAGCTAAATCTATATCCGATAGCGCAAGTGCTATCTTAATCTTCTCTCGCCATGAGCCATAATTATTCCCATTAAGGGGCTCAACGACCGAGATATGCACAAGTGGGTTAGTGGTTCCTGAAAGCAAATTAAAGAAATTGAGAAACATTAAAACTCTTGTATGTTTTAATTTAACGTTGGTCAAAATTAAAACATACAAACTACCACATTAATTCTACATCACCGTTGGGTAGAAATAGAACTAATGCATAAACATCATCATAGCAGCGGAAAAATAAATTACATACATGTTCAGAAGCAATTATTACAATATATCTACTCTCTAAACAATTGTCACGTTGGTTAAATTGCTTAGAAATAAAAACAATCAATAAACTTAAAATAGTAACAACTTCTGAAACAGGGATGCAAAATAAACTTCTTTCGGCCGCAAGGGACCTAAAACAGACTTCGGTCGGCCTCTAACACGCGCGGGCGCACCCCCCTCTCCCCCAGGCCGTAACCTGGGCCTGGGCCGGGAAAGTGGCCGTGCGCTCCATCCCTCTTGGGCCAAATCTGGCTCGGCCATCGCCGGCCGTCCGATCGTTAGGGTTTCGATCGGATGGCCTGGCGTCGAGATCGGGGAAACAAAACCCCTCGGCGGCCGGTCGAAACCCTAGCTTCTCTTCCTCCCTCGTCTTTCTCGCCGGAGCTGTGGCGCGGCGGCACGGCGAAGCGCGGCGGCGCCGTCACACCCCCCTCGCCGGTGCGCGCACCCACCCGAGGGTGAGTGCGCCGTCGTCGAGTGGCTGTGCTGCGGCACCCTTTTCTTCCCGCGACGTCGGCGACGGCTGGCGGCGGTGGTTGGCTACCCGCACGTGTCGGTGAAGGCCGGCGGCGGTGGTGGGCTTCCCGGCGGCGTCATCGACGATCGTCGGTTTTTTTTGTTTCGATTCTTTGGCTTTTCTTCGGGAAACCGAGTCCCCTTTCTCTTTCTTCTATTTCTAACCCTACTAGATCGACACCTAGCGAGGCTCTGATACCATTGTTAGGAACTAGGGTTTGCCTAGGTGCGGATCTAGAGGTGTCAACTAGCTCATAGACATAAACATGATGGTCTTAGAGAGTGAACAGGGAAAGAGAGAGGGAGAGAGGGACATACCCGAGTCGTTCTTGGAGCTCGATGTGAGGGCGTCCCGGGGTTAGTGATGTCGGTGCAGGCAACGGCGGCGGCGATCCCGACGATGGACTTCCCCTCACTTCAGCGCAAAACCCGGATCGGTGGGTTCTAGGGTTTGTGGGAAGTGCGTGTGCACGGTGACGAACGTTGGTTTGTGCGCCGGCGGCTCCCCCTCTTTTATATGTGCGCTGCGTGAGAGGGGCCCACAGCCAATCAATCGGCAGGCGCCCCCGATCAGAGCGCGTGGGCGGAGTGGGAAACGGTTTCCCGATTTCCCCGGGGATCACAACTAACAGTTCTTAACTATGAAAGCATGCTTAAAATAAACAGAAATCCATTGGCCAATAGATATTTCTTCTCAGAATTCACACTTCTTTTTTTCCTCAAGACATAACAATTATGATTTAGTATTAAAATAAATGGTAACAGTAAAGCAATAGCAACTCTTAGAAAGAATTAACCAATCGTAGGAGTACTAAGAACAAGGCTACACTGGATTACTGCAGTATGTGGTTTGAGAGCTCATCCTGATCCGTGAGCCAGTGAGCTCAAAAATATGTACATGACCAGCAATAAGGAGCAAAGGATCTTTTTAATAGTTCTACTCAGGTTGCTATTTTCTTTCTTGTCATATCATCTTAGCTCAATGAAAAACCACCCAGATTATCAAAACTTAAAAACATAGGCTAAAATCTGAGGTTGACACTAATAGATTATTGACCGTTCAAACATCTGGAGACAAAAACCCACCCAAGAACATTCAAAATTTGCACTCTCCAACTGATTTTGTATATTCTGAAGTATATATCTTGGGAAAGAAAATCACAACTGCCATGTAGTACCATGTCATATACTCATATGTACATTATTGAATGAGTGTAACTTAGAATAATAAAAAACAACAAAGTAATTTACAGGAAGAAATGAAGAGAAAAACTTTACTGCCGGCACCCCAATTATTTCTTCTCCACCTCATCCCAGACACCCAGACAGGAGCCCATCAGCTGAAGAGAGCAAATTAAAGAGAAAAAGAAATTAGGCGGCCTACCTGGACGGTTGGATGCCAGCGGTTTTCTAGATGGTGACGACGGTGGTCGGAGGAGCGGTACACTCCCTGTGCGGCACAGGCTTTGATGTGGGCCTGGATGCCGGAGTTGCAGCTGGCACCGGCAGCACGTGCGGCAATGGCATCTCGCGCACCGACGCAGTAAGCCTGTACTGGCAAACTATTGGCAAAGGGTGGCCACAGTCGGGAGGAGAGGGTTGAGAAGCACAATCCATCACAACATACATTTAAAAATCAATTGTCTATTCAAGTCAAACTGATGGTTGAACTTGGACTTACATCACAATTCACAAATATATATCAAAATTCAGAAATATATATACAATCTTACCTAGCTATGCACTTGGAGTTGAAACTGATAATTGCGGTGGTGGTTGTGGGGATCGTGCGACTTGGAGTTACATCAGCTGCTTCTAATTCTTATCTACATTAATTCAAATAGTAATCGTTTTCCTCAAAATAAATGTGATAAAATGTTTTACACTGCCGTTATAATGGCTTACAGATTTTCCTGCAGAACTGTAAAAGGATATAGTGTTAGACTGAATCTCTTCGATTCTATTTTTCATTGTCTCGAGGTTGTAACACCTCTACTATAGAAGAGAAGGAGGAGCTACTGAACAGTCAAGCTGAAAAGTGATCTCGCTTTACCTGATCCCCAAGCACTGACATTGATAGAAGTCTGGTTTGCAGCATCGGCCAAACAGCTGACTCTTCTTTTTCGGATAAGATTTTTCAACTATTCATTCATAACAAACGACCCTCCTCGGGTTTGTTATTTTCCTTCGAAGCCTCCGGTGTGCTATCTACCAACGAAACACAGAATAGAAGATCCTGGAAACCAGGAAGAGCAAATTCACTTTTCAGAAATATGTTCATTTGAAAGTGAACACGAAAAATAGGATTGGGTCTATAAATTGCTCTCTTTATGAAAGACCTCCATCTGTTTACTTTTGTGGTTGGTTACTAGAGATATTATGAGCATTTATCTCATTCTCCTGAGTAGACTACTTTTTTTCTATATTGTAACATACCCAAAATTTGAATTTCAAATTTTGCATCTAAAAATGTCGAGAATATTTATTCTAAATAGGAATACTAATATTTTCCAACGAAAAACCTGGGCGAGTCTAATAATACTAGTGTTAATATACAAATTTGTGAATAATTCAAATCCTTTTACTTAATAGCTCAAAAGAAGAAAATAAAACGTAGTGTGTGTATGTATTTGCATAATGTATTGTTGTGATTTGAGTCCTTTTGCTTGTTTATGGATTTTACTAGCATTTCATAATAGGACTCATGAGCATTAATTTAAAAATTTAAAGCAAGTACTAAATATATATTTACAAGAGTGTATATGCATGTGGTATATGAAGTTGAGTAACTAAAAGTATAAATCATGCTCAACAACATCATGTCAGGTCAAGAATCATCTAAATATAATTTTACAATCATTTAATTATATTTTATAATAGGAAACATATATGTAAGGATAAGCTTAGTGAATTTCTAAAAAATAATTAGTGTAAGATAAAATCATGGAAAAATTCATGTAGATTCTATCTTTACATCTAGACCCTCAATTAAATTGGTCAACTAAGTAAAAATCCGATTTTATCCTAAACCCTAATCGGCAAAACTCATACCTCATCCAAAAATGTATTAAATTATATGAAAGTGTATATGGAACATAATTTATTCAAATACTAGCTTATTTATCATGAAGTAATATAATTTTTCCAGAATTTATTTTATTAGTTTTGATCCCCTAAAAATTCAATATATTTTCAGCCAGGATCAATTTCTTTATTTTGCTGAGGATGCACTATAGTGAATATTTTTGTGCAACCAAGGAAAATGGAATCTAGGTATTTTTATCTACCTCCAGAAAAATCCACATTAATTTATCATGCACAGAAATTATGTTATAGAATTAAAAAGAAGGGAGAAAGAAAATAAGTAGGGAAAAATCCTAACACTATCCTAACCCTGTGTACACCTAATCACCAACCCTTTTCTCTCTCTGCCATGTGGGGCCCAGCCTTGGTGGGACCCACCTGTCGGTCACACAACTGCGCCACCTCCTCCTCCAAGCCCAAGAACGGCTGCCACATCGCGGACACGCGCCATGCCGCCAGCGCGCCACCTCGCCGTCCACCGCCTCCCCGAACTCCACCATAAATAGCGCCACTTTACCCACCGACGAAACCTTTCATCCTTATCACGTTCCACCCTAAACCCTAGCGAGATTGCCTCAGGAGCTCCAGGAACAAACCCATCTTCTCCGGCGCCGTCGAGATCCACCACCGTCGCCATCCTTCTCTGGTGAGCTTCGCCGCAGACCAACCGTGGGAACATGATCCACTATCCATGCCTAAACCATCTGTACCTTCGCCCTTACTTTGGCGCAGATCGAGTAGCTGGTGCTGAGCTTGTCGGCCTCCTCGGTGTCTAGAGCGCCGTCGTGGATCGCATCGCCGTTCCCATCGACCCGGTGGACCACTGACTAAGTCACTGCGCCAGGGTCATCGCCTAGGTCCCAGGAGCAAGAAGCCCAAGAAAGATCAAGCCAAGACGATGCTGTTGAGGAGATCCCCTTCGTCTTCCCTAAGTCCGACCGCTGGCCATCATCATTGATTACTCGTCCTCGGGTGAGTTTCGGTGCGATTCCTCTCACGTATAGCAACCCTAGGGCATCACTGACCTCATGCATATGTCTCCTTGTCAATAGGTTGGCCGCTTCTCGCTGTCGCCGTCGCTCTGCCTTTTTCCACCGCCGCCGGAGCTTTCTTCACATCGCTGCCACTGTCCAAGCTTCGCCAAGCCAAGCACGACCTCAAGTGAGCAACCACGACCCCCGTAGGTGCATGTGCATGCATGAAATCGCACTGAGCTGAGTTAGAACTTAAGATGCCCTAGCATGCCGAGGCACTCCGCCGCTCACATCGTCGCCGGCGTTGACTCCGACCACCACAGCCAGCAAAACAACCACCAACGGGTTCGCCAAATTCCCCTCCACCTCTTCTCTTTTGGCCACGCCTCGCGAAACCCCGCCGTTTGCCGCCGGCGTCGACGACAAGCTCGTCGGCCGCCATGCCCAGCCGCTGCCTCTGGTCTCTCCCTCACCGAGCCACTGACATACGGGCCCCACTGTATCTAAGTAGCAGGGGTTTGATTTGTGAGGAAAAAAACCCTCTGTACTAATGTGTAAATATGCAACCTATGACATGTAGGACCAAGGACCTATTAGTAATAATTCAGAAACTTGAGTACTCTTAATGAAGATGTATTTAAACATGTGCTAGGGACTTCGGGTTGAATCTTTAGAAACCCAGGGACTTTTCTGCAAAAGACACAGAGACTGACCAGTGGACCCCTTATCTTTAGAATTTGGAAACATTAAAGAAAATATTCAAAACAATAATTATACAACAGAAAAATGAGTAAAACTTGTAAAATACATATAAAATTCATTTTAACTCCATTTGAGGTGAATCAAATTTCTATGGACTCAGAAAATTATAAACTTTAATATAAAACATGATGCTTACAGTAGAAGAAATGTCTCTAAAAATTAATATATGAAGTACTTGACATATAGCATTCACCAATTCATAAAATCCATACAAAATTCATTCTAACTCCAAATAATATAATTCCAGATGGGTTAGGTTGTTAATCTCATAGACTTGGTTTCTATAAATTTAAATGTAGTACATATAGTACTAGAAACATATTTAAAATTTGTATAATAAATAAGAAATTTGTATAATAAATAAGACTTATAATATGTTATATAACTTGTAAAATTCATAATAAACTCATGCTAGCTCTAAATATTGTAAACTAAATTTTGTTAAACTTTGGAGAAAGTACTCTCTGCTGCAGTAACCTAAAACTTCACAAGTCCTAGACCCAAAATGCACTTAGAGCTAAATAGAGCTTAATTAATTTATTACTAGTATTGGACTTTAGAAATTCATAACTCACAAATGCAATGTGATAAAATAGAAATTCCTTCAGCACAAATTATATACCCATAGTATAGTGAATTCATGCATTTCAGAGCATTTTGAATATTTGTATGTTTCGGTATTTATTCGATTATCGTTATTTCTTTTAGAAGACGAATTCGTTGTTGGTGAGGAAATTTGACCTATTGCTGACTCCAGTAAGGACATCAATCAAGGCAAGTTTGCCCTCACCCTTTGAACATATTGAATCCCATGTTTTTTGGGTTAAATGTGTTGTTTTATAAATTTGCACGCGAAATTCTAACTATTGGTATTTCCAAAGTTGTACAAGGTAGCTATATCCTAAAAATTGCATATATCCTTTTTAAAACTCCAACACCTTGCGGTTTGAAACCTTAAGATTAATTAGAGTACCCTAATTGTACTCAAATGGAAACACCTACGCTTTTATAAAGTGCAAATGCTTAGCCTTGCTTAGTAACAGTTAAATCATGGTTATGGATCACTTGTTATGTGTTAACAGCAGATTTTCGTAATCTACTCGGAGAGGAAAGAGAAAACCGATGCAGAAAAGGAGGAGCGATGCCAGTCGAATTAGTTACTTTATCGGACCAAGCCAGAGTCGAACCCAATCCCGTATCGGACTCAGTGTCGCATCGAATCGAGTGGAGCGCTAGCAGAGGGACCGTATCGGCCGATACGAGTTCAATACGGTCATCGGCCGATGGGCGCAGGAAGCTGATAAAGTCAGCGTGGGCTCGGTTTGGGCTCGAGATAAGCTTCAAGGAGATTGCCAAATAGAGATAAGGCTCGGTTTTAGGCAATCATATCTCTGTAATTAGGTAGTTAGAATAGATTTGATCTAATCTATGGCAAGAGTCCGCCATGAGGACTTGTTTGTTAAGTTGTAGATAAAATTGTGTCCTATCTGGACAATGTTGTAATCTCGGGTTGATAGAACCTGGCCGATTGATGGAAAATGTGAGTAGCCCACTCCTGCCACCATGATTGGAAGCTGATATGGATAAAGGCGCTCAACCACAATCGGTCACAATCGCCCAAGTTTTGTATTCTGATTTCCAAGGCTTTACTCATGATCAGGGCCGATGAGACCGTACCCCTGTTCTCTAGGAGCCGATGGAAATGCAGGCTAATAGGAAGTTGTCCAAGCCCGCATTGTCTGGCAGCCACCATGGGGTTGTAAAACTCATATGATAAGCTGGTGCTTCTGCCTTGAAATACGCCTACTGGGAGCAGGCAAGGACTGACGCCGATCATGAAGACTTCCCTTGAGACCATGTCATCATTCAGCTGGCTCAGGGTCAGATCGGCAGGGAGTTCAAATTTAGAATCCGAAGGATAGACGAACATGTCCATCTTGACTGATGGAAGGCCAGTGTAGAATCGGATGAACCAGGTGGATATCTCTTCGGCCGATTGATCAGCCCTAGGGTAAACAGAGGCTGCTTCTCCAAAGGACATGCATCTTCTTGTTGAAGGATCTTCATTGTCGTTGTAGTCCGATGGGAAGGCAGAGTCCGATAGCGGAGGCCGAACAACCATGGTGTTGGTATAGATGGTTAGCCAGAGCTGGATAAACCACCATGGACCTCCATGTGCCACTGTTCGTTTTAACATCAGATCCTAAGTGGCAGAATAGAGCAGCCGATAGACAGCTCCAAGGAGGTATCAGCCAAGAGGAAATTGCTTCTTTTCAACCAGGGCCTGAGCTAGATGTTGGCAGTTCAGAGTAGGGCCACAGGTTGATCCACAGAAGACGAATATTTCCAACCACAGAGTCAGAAAGGCCACATGTTCTCTCTCTGAGACAGATCCTTGCTCCATGTGCTCATATATGTACCCAGACCAGCCTCCAATCTTCTTGATCTTTAGCTTATGGCTGCTGTTAATAAGGAGGTTGAAGGGGTTAATCTCAGAGAGGATATCCAATCCTGTCAGCATCTTGATATCTATTAATGTTGGGGTCATCGGACCTTGCCGGAACAGGAAGGCATTCAGGGTGCTGGACCAGAAATAGGTGGCTGCTGACATAAGAGGTTCGTTCTTCTTGGTATCGGCTAGAGATAGCGCAATGCATTGTCCTATTCCTATTTCATCCCAATGAACTTGCTTGGCCGTGGCGATCCTCTTGTACCAAGTCCTGAAACCATTGAGCTTTGACGGCCAAGATCTGATAGTGTGCTTCCAGAAAGAGACATTGGGTTTAACTTGCTTGAAAGGGATTCTGTTTGTTTTCGCGTTTATTAGCTAGGTGGGGTCGGAGTTGCCCATGGGGCCTAGACCTACGGCATGTGAACAGTAATTGAAAGATAAGACCCGGGGGGCAAGAGCAGAAACCCTAGTTTGAAAAGATTCGGCGGGAAAACGAAAATGTGAACTCAGAGAGGGGTTGATTTACCTCAGGGATCTCGGAAGCATAGAACGGCAAGGAAGCCATTGATGTTGTTGAAGAGGTCGCCGATGAGGGAGTCGATGCCGAAAGGACGCCGGGGAGTCGCCGGAATCGTGAAGCGCAAACGGCTAATGAGGAACTGCGCGAGGAAATCGGCGGCGGGAGGCTGCGAATCTGGATCTGCGCGGTTTTGTGACAAACCCTAGCGAAGAAGTCGATGGATTCCTCGGAGCTAATTCTGCCACATTATATAATGAAGCGGAATTGGGGGCATGTGTTAACAGCAGATTTTCATAATCTACTCGAAGAGGAAAGAGAAAACTGATGCAGAAAAGGAGGAGCGATGCCAGTCAAATCAGTTACTTTATCGGACCAAGCCAGAGTCGGACCCAATCCCGTGTCGGACTCAGTGTCGCATCGGATCGGGTGGAGCGCTAGCAGAGGGACCGTATCGGCCAATACGAGTTCAATACGGTCATCGGCCGATGGGAGCCGGAAGCTGATAGAGTCAGCGTGGGCTCGGTTTGGGCTCTAGTTGAGCTTCAAGGAGATTGCCAAATAGAGATAAGGCTCCGTTTTAGGCAATCATATCTCTGTAATTAGGTAGTTAGAATAGATTTGATCTAATCTATGGCAAGAGTCCGCCATGAGGACTTGTTTGTTAAGTTGTAGATAAAATTGTGTCCTATCTGGACAATGTTGTAATCTCGGGTATAAATATCCCGGTAGTTTGTACATAGAAAGGCTCTCAATCAATTCAACAAACAATCTTGTTTCAACTTACTTTCGGCGCATCGCCAACTCTCGCAAGAGGTTAGTTTCCGGCGAGTTCTTGCTTCCCAGAGCAGAGGTAAGAACTCGTACCCGACGATCTACATCGTCGGGGCTAGCGTGTCGCTTTAGACACGTTAAGCCCTGATGATGTGATCGTCGTTTATCATGTTTTGGTTGATCTTGGTGTGGCTTTCTAATTCTATTTCGCCAGCGATTAACTCGTTTTAGGGTTTATTGCCGACGGTGGTCGAATTAGCTTGTTCACCTAGATCATCTAAGGCATTTACCATCCCCAAAAGCGATCGACAGCTTGATTTTCTTTGTATTAACCCTCGATCTACACTTTGAGTTGGTATCGACCTTAGTCGTGTTTCGAGATTTAATCCAAAGCCTGTTTTCGATCGTAATTAAGGATAGCACTGGGGTTTCAGCCAGTCTTATCTAATGCATGTGATTACTTGATGTTTTCATATGTGTTTGCCACTTGTATGAGCGGATCGACAAATATAAGTGTATTTATCATAGTTTACTCTTAAGGGTTTATCTGTGATCAGTATGCTTATACCGGCCGATTGGTTCACACAAGTTTGCACTAGAGTATTAGCTAGTGTATTTATCTCTTTTATCCTCATTGGCCAATGCTATTAAATCAACATTAACATGTTGATGAAGGCCGATGAGATTAGATCTGTACTTTAATCTTACTTTATTATAACCTCAAGTAAGCCGATACAGCTTTGCCCTATTGGCTAGGCTCTCACGGTGTGACATCGGCCTATCGGCCGATCGGCTGTCATTTACTAACATGGTTTACTTGTTTATTCTTGTTGATTGCATATCAAATCAACTAGCACGTCCTACATGCACCTAGGCAAGTCATTGGACCTGCACTGGAGCTAAGCAGATCTCCCAGGCTACCGTGGAAACGTGGAACCTGTTTTGACATCTGGCGGGTCGAAATTCTACGCCAACACGCTTTTGGCACGCCTGGTGGGACCCAAGAAGAACACAGGCTTCGCACCAGCAACAAGCTCGCTTCAAGATGTCGAAGCAGACTGACGTGTCAGAGGAAAATGTTCTCTCTGTGACTGCTGATCAGCTCAACGAGGAGCAAAAAGCTGAGATGAACAAGCTGGTCGAGCAATTCCAGAACATGTATCTGCAAACCTACTCTAGGACTCGGCAAGGCACCCTCATCCAAAAATCCAAGGTGATCATGCCGAGCCCTGGGGACGGAGCTAGCACGTCGGCGGCAGCACACGACCAAGCTGTCAAGACAGAAGACGATAATCGCAGTGCCGCGCCGATGCTACAGGACCGCATCGACTCCGCGGTTCATTCTGAATTAGTCAACCAATCGGGAATCCTGGTGAACACATTGACCAATACAGTGAAATCAATCCTAGACGGTTCCATTCACCAGTACAAGCCTCAAGGACCGATTAACATGTTGATGAAGGCCGATGAGATTAGATCTGTACTTTAATCTTACTTTATTATAACCTCAAGTAAGCCGATACAGCTTTGCCCTATCGGCTAGGCTTTCACGGTGTGACATCGGCCTATCGGCCGATCGGCCATCGTTTACTAACATGGTTTACTTGTTTATTCTTGTTGATTGCAGATCAAATCAACTGGCACGCCCTACACACACCTAGGCAAGCCATTGGACGTGCACTAGAGCTAAGCAGATCTCCTAGGCTACCGTGGAAACGTGGAACCCGTTTTGACATCTGGCGGGTCGAAATTCTGCGCTAACACTATGCTATTTGAATCATTTCAAAACTTATGAACAGAGATGATTTCTCTACTTATTTGCGAACTAAAATAAAATGAATGTGAATTTCAGACTTAGGCGGCAAGTGGTATGCATATGGTGGTAGTTGCATATCGATAGGGGGAGTGTTCGCCTGAGTCGTTTAAGGACCGAACTACATATCACCCACTTATGTTTACCATACATCCACATGCATTATTATGGGGTAACCTTGGCCTATTAAGTTAAGCATTTGTCTGACCTTGCATTCGGGAGGCCGTTGTAGTAAAGGTAGTGGCCACGAGTGTACTGTGGGCTATCTATAGGAACTACCCATGTATGTGTTAATGATTGTGTTTGAACTTAAGGCTAGCGAATATTACTAGCTGTGTGTTTACCGTGAGGGGACGAGTGTAATGTTCCGCCTCACGGCATGGGCATCTGAGTCTGTCCAATACAACGATAATGTGCCTCGTGGGGGGGAACGGATGTGTTCGCCGTCACGGCGTTAGGTTTAAGGTGTGGGCCCGCCACCTAACGGCTCTAGGACTTAAGCCTAGGGTGGATTCACACTTATCGTGCTCATGCAAGGTTAGACAATACTTAATGTAAAAGCCTCGTTATGACCTCTAGACCGCACTCAACATGTAGAGTGTGGTAGTGCTTTGGCCAACACAAGACAAACTAGATAGTTAATGCCATGTGGGTAAAGCTGTACAAATTCTGCAGAGTTCTAAAAACTAATCGATTAGCCGTGCTCACGGTTATGAGCAGCGTAGTGATGTGATGTGGGTATACTTTTGTGTTTTCCTAAATGCTTTTGAAACTAAATGTCTTGGAACGATAATGAGATTGATATATGTGATATGATTGCCCTACTTCCGGATTGGATAGTAATGGAAGGCTACTATCTATTTATGTTGGTATCATGCCATGAATATTACACTTTATATTATTGTTAAAATGCTTTGTTCAAATTGCGTTGCAAATGGGTTGTGAACTACAATTAGCTTTATGCTGAAAACCTCAACCACATATAAACCTTTCATTGAATATAACCTTCATGTATGTAGGTTTGATTGTGCGCTTGCCAGTACATTAACTTGTTTAATGTACTGACTCTTGCCTTGTGTATATGTTGTTGTTTAGAATTTGTTGCAGGTAGTTGAGTGTTACAGGAATCGTTGCTTCCTCAGGGCCGGTCCTATTTAGGGGTTTACCCCTAGTCGGTTGCTTGTGGGGATTTTGGGCAAACATGCTTCCGAAGGACATTAACTAATTAGCCTGATGGCTATACGTAAGTAACTTTGTTATTTGTATCTAGTTATATCTAAGTCACCCTTTATGTATTTGAGTTAATATCATGGCTTAGATGAAAGTGCAAAGCTAGCATCTTCCTGGGGCTAGCTAAGCATGAGTAAGAATTTTGAGCAATTGAGATGTTGTAGAGCTTAGCAATTTGAGTCAAGTCTCCTGAGATGTGTAACACATCTGGTCGCCATCTTCGAGTGGTTTGATGGGCATGTCTCAGGCTGAAGTTGACTGGCATGCTGAGTCCCAGCAATATCTCCTTTGCTCATTATTCGGCATCGCAGAGTTTATATCAAATGGTGTTGTGTTGTGGTCATGGACACATTGAGGTTTGAATGGCTATTTATGCGTGTATGGATCCCACTCAGCCAAAATCATGTGGTGATCGTAAATAACACTGGACAGTATAAATTCGGCGTGCTCGACATATATCTAATCCTTTTAAGAAGTAATCGAACGGGGTGGGGAAAGACCATCAAGTTCTTCGATATGATATGGTTTTTTATAAACCCAGAAGGAAGTATTTGGATCTTTTAAGGCCAATCTTTTTCTTGCCCTTGTGCTTAGCGGTGGTGCCAGGCATCGGTTGGCTATTAAGGATTAAGCTTCGACCCGACACATCTACTGCACGATCCTTTGGAGCCGGGGGCTGGATAAAACACAGAACTAAATCGACTTCCTTACCAGCATGTCTGGGATTCCTGTGGTTCTTACTACCCCGGTGAATGTGTAGGTACGAATGACTATCAAAGAAAGTGAGACCTATAGGTTGGATTTTACTCCCTAGTCGTATCTTTAGCAGGTTTGCTTTGGTCTTCTTTGTTGCCGTAGACCAGATTGAGCTACGATTGGGTTCTCATTCTCCCACGTGTCGCTCTAGCACATGCTGTATGGACGCATGCTACGGCGGATAATCCGCACAATGAGATTCTACTTTTATGGATTCCACTTTGGGGAAGGGTCCAATCTCCATCTACTAAAAAGGTTTATGTCCCATGGGAAAAGTTTAGGCTTGTCTTACCTCTCTGCTGTGTTCGGACTCCCGCTACATAGTACTTCTGACACCGGAGAAGATGTAAGATTGATCCATCTTTTGAACTTCAGAGGTGAAAAACGACTTCCAGTTCATGAGCTCCTTCAATCGATAGAGAATCCGTATTGGTTGTCGATATCAGTTATAGATGGTTGCCATTCGAGGGTGCTTAGAACTAGAGGTACTTGCAGACCGGAGAGGAGGAGGAAAACTTAGAATGTCGTCTTTTGCAACATAACCAGGGCCCTCTTGCCCAAATTGAAACGTTAAATCCATCATGCGATGTCCATCTTTTTCATTTCATAATTTCCTGGAAAAAAAGAATTAACTAATGAATCTGTAACATACCAAAAATTCGAATTTTGAATTTTGACCTCAGTTAAATAAATAAAATATATTTTCGAGTTAATGATCAAAATTTTTCGAATTTACAACCTAAGTAAGGTTTAGAAACTAGCTGGTGGTTATGCATAGAGTTGCAAGTGAATTAAAACTTTGTCCTTTTCAAACTAATTTTGATATGTAAAACATTTTTAGGAACACAAGTATGAATCCCTGTTAATTTATATTTATATAAATAATAAAAGCATTATACTTTTTGCCACCTAAAATAATATTAGTCCAACTCAAAAATATATATACACTAGTACCTAGGGACCTTGCAATTTTGAACATGGTGGAATGAAGGTAAAGCCTTACCCCATCATCCCTGATTACATACAAATCAAAATATAATTTTACCACCATTTAAAGAGGTATTTAAAATAAGAATACTTAAGGTAGATGCACTCATCCAATATTTAAAAAAACAATGGTGCAATATAAAAACATAGGAAAATTCATGAAGGTACTACTTAATATATATATTCCACTGGAATTTTTTCATAATTTAATAAGCATATTTGATACCCCAAATAATTGGGTCAAACTAGTCAAACTACGAATTACCCCTAAACCCTAATCGGCCAAATCGACATATTTCTCAAATGTGTATTTTATCACATAACTATATATAGGGGATATAATTTATTCAAATACTAACCTATTTATCATGAATTAATATAATTTTTCCAGATTTTATTTCATAGGTTTTGACCTTCTAAAAATTCAAATCAATTTCGGCCGAACTGAAATTATCTATTTTACTGAGATTAAAATATAGATTATTTTTGAGTGAAACCAAAGAAAATGGAATCTAGATATTTTTATCTACCTCCAGTAAAATCCACAATATTTTATCATTCATAGAAAATAAGTTATGGGGGTATAAAGATGGGAGGAAGAAATATATATGAAAATCGTTTTGAAAATCATCTGTACCGTAGTTCACCCAGTTATCTACCCTTTTCTCTCTATGAGCCTGTGTTTGTATCGGCTTGGGCCCACCTGGCAGTGACATGGGCTAGATCCACCTCGGTGCAAAACAGCCACCGCTCAAGCCATCCACCAGAGAGAAAGAGAGAACGGGAGACCGACGTCGCCGGGTGTTCGACGCGTGGACTTGACGTGTCACCGCCGAGCTCCATCTCCACTACCTCCCAGCTGCGTCGCCGCTTCACCCATTCCACCCCTGAGCCGACCCAAGCAGGAAAGGAGGGCACCGGAGCCCGCATTTCCTCTCATTTCCATCGTCGGCCGCGAAGACGACGACCGGCATCAGCGCCACCCAGCCACGGTCACTCCTTTCTCTTTCGCGTTCCCTAATCCCCTTGTTGTGCTGAGTTCATACCCTCTGACCTCGACTCGTGCCATGCAGTGACGACGCCGGAACACGGTCGCGCACACAGAGGCCCAGAGCGCCGCCATTCGGACATCATCGCCGCTCGGCTATCCCCGACCGAGCCAAGCCAAGCCGCTGCGCCACTGTCCTTGTCTCGACCCGAGGAGGCTGTCGACCGAAGGAATTGGTCCACGATGCTGTGAAACCCGAGATCGGCTTTGTCTTCTCCACCTCCGGCCGCCGGGCTTCATCGCCAAATTCTTCTTCCCCGGTGAGCTCCAGAGCAATTCCTCGTGTGTGGAGCATCCTTAGGTGACCACTAAGTTATTCCCCTCGTCACTCTAGCAGATCAAGGACCGGAGGACGCTGCCGCCGTTGCCCTGATATTTTCTGCCGCCGCCCGGGAGCTTCTCCATCGCCGTCGTCGTCTGAACCTTGCCGAACCCTACACGCGTTTTGGTAAGTACCCCAGAGCTTCTAGAAACCGCATGCATGCAACACTTGAGCTAGAATCGGCCGCTAGCCATACATGCACCGACGACCTGAGAGACCTCGCCGTTTCTACCGTCGACGCTGTCGATTCCGGCCACCGCAGCTAGCGAGAGTACCACCATCGGCTTCGCCGCGAACTCCTCTCCGATTTCCTTTTTGGTCGCCCGCCGAGATCGGCTGACGCTTGCCCTTCCCGCCGGTGAGAAGCTCACCGGAGCCACTGCTGTTTCTCTCCCAGCCACTGATACACTGACATGCGGGCCCCATTCAATCAGCGCCTAAGAAACCGGCTTAGTAAAAGTTTAAAACTCGCGAGGTCCAATTTGTAAGATCCCTTAGGATGGCATGTGGACCCAGGACTTATTAACAATATTTGAAAACCTCGGGGACTCTTAATGATATCAGTATTAGCACGTGCTAAAGGAGCTCGGGTTGATATCTGGAAACCCTAGGGACTTTTCTGCAAATTGACAGAGACTGACCTGTGGACCCATTGAGTTATATTTTGGAAATAAAATAGAAAAAGGTTAGATCAATATCTTTTCAATTGAAAAATTAATCAGAACTTGTGAAATTCATATAAAATCAAATATAGCTCATTTTGAGGTGAAACCAACTCCAGTAGGTTCATAAAATTGTAAACTTAAATCTTGTTGGATAAAATCCTATACCCACAGTATGAAATTTATTTCTAAAATTTCAAATTAGGAATAGCAAACATAGAGCTTGTAAAATTTGTAGAAAATTCATTTGTACTCCAAATGGAATGAACCAAATTTCTGTGGAATCATAAAAGTATGAACTTTAATTTAAAAATATAATACTTCATACTTTCTGTAACAGAAATAATATTAATAATTTATATTGTAAAATGACCACCACTTATGCAAGTTAATTTCTAAAATCTATAGGAAATTCATCCTAGCTTTAAAAATTATGAAACCAATTGTATTAATCTTAGAAAACAACCCTCTTCATTCCAGTAAGGTCAATTCAATCAAAATCATATATTAAAAATGATTTACAACTATACATTAGTAAATAATTCTATATGTCAATGTAACCTTAGAAAATTCATACCTCTTAAATAAAAAGAGATAAAATAGAAATTCTTTCACCTAAATCCATCTTAGGTCAGGACCTAACCACTGTGCACCAAATCATGCATTTTAGAGCATTTTTGGTATTTTTTCGCATGATTTGATATTTATATGCATATCGTGTTATTTGTATAGATATTTCGTATCGACGGTGAAAGAGTGATTTAGGTGATATTCACTTTACTCAAGATCAAGGCAAGTTTATTCCTCCTCTCTCCTTTGATCACATTGAAACCCATGATTTGGGAGATGAAATATGTTGTTTGCGAAACTGCATATATATATTTGATTAAAAGCAATATTTGAAACATAGAGAATGATAGCTATGACCTCATTGCTGCATGATCCACCTTGATATATTGTTACCCTTTATATTTGTAACCATAGGATGAAGTTGAATACTTCCTAGACGCTCATGGGAGTGTCTACATATGCTTTTATGTATGCCATTTGCTTAGCCATGCCTAGGACTATATAAACAATAAATATTATGACTTGGCAAATGGGGTTTTGATTATTTGTTTAATGCTGGTTTGAAAATGAAAATGTTAAGTATTTGCGAACTAAAGTGTGAGTAAAATGATTTTAGACTTGGGCGACAAGTGGTGTGCATATGGTGGTAGTTGTACACCGATAGGGGGAGTGTTCGCCTGAGTTAAATAAGGACTGAACTTCGTGTCACCAACTTGAGTATATCATACATCCACATGTGCTATTATGGGGTAGCCTTAGCTAATTAAGTTGCTTAAGGTCTAACCTTGCATATTGGTAGGCCGGAGTAAAATGAATTAGTCTGAGCGATGATTCATAGGAACTACCTATTTACCCTGCTGATTAAGGGGATAGTTTAGGCGTCTAAGTCTGTCCAATTCAATGGTATAGTGCCTCGTGGGGGAACGGATGTGTTCGCTGCCACGGCGTTAGGTTTAAGGCGTGGGCCCGCCACCTAACGGTTCTGGGTCATGCCCAGGATGGATTCACACTTGCCATCGCTGATGCAAGGTTAGGCATTAAGTAATGTAAAGGCTACGTTATGACCTCTAGACCACATTCACCATGAAGAGTGTGGTAGTGCCTTGCAAACACGAAACAAACTAGAGGATTCATATCATGTGGGTAAAGCTGTACAAACTGTGCAGAGTTCTCTAAAACTAATCGATTAGCCGTGCTCACGGTCATGAGCGACTTGGTGAAGTGTCATGAGTATAGACTTTAATTTTGTTTTATGTTTTCAAATGATGATTTATGAACTATGGATTTGGGAATGGTAACTTGGGTTGAGTTATGATGACTGTGTTATGTTGATGAATATGAGACTTGATGCCGGGTGGGCAGTCAAGTATATTATTATAATGAGATTATGACTTGTTGCCGGTATGGGTAACAGGAATATGTTTATGATGTTAAGGTGGTAAACATTATGATTTAACTACGTAAATGTTTTGTTAATTGAATCATCAACTCTTTTGAAAAAGAATTGTGAAACCAGAACTTGCTTTATGCTAAAATGAGTTACATATAAAGCCTTTCTTTGATTATATCCTTGCATGTAGTATGTTAGGATTGTCCTGAGCTTGCCGGTACATTAACTTGTTTAATGTACTGACTCTTGTTAGACTGGAATATCCTTTTTGCAGGTTGTGTGCTTAGTCTTCTGAGTGATTTGGGAAATTCGTTGCTTCTTCTAGGACCGGATCTGAAAGGGATTTCTTCCTTGTCGGCTGCTTGTGGATTTGGGTAGCCAAGCTTCCGCGGATCAGTAATTATCAGGCCATTCGGCCTATCTATTTAAATATAAATGTAGGGTAAAGTTGTTTATGTTTACTCCCTATTATTCTGATTTTCATCGCTTAGATGAAAGTGTGGAACTAGAGCTTTTCCTGGGATCTAGTTCTGCACCGTTATGAGTTTAGAGCATTTGGGATGTCGTAGAGCTTTAGCGATTTTCGTCAAGTCTCCTGAGATGTGTAACACATCTGGTCGCCATCTTCGTGTGGTTTGACGGGCATGTCTCAGGCTGAAGTTGACTGGCATGCTAAAGTCCCAGCAATGTCCCCTATGCTCTTTACTCGGCGCATCAGGTTTTATACTATGTATATTATTTGATTTGATAGTAAGGCGATGAGGTTGGATGGTTATTGTTTTACACAATTATTACTAGACCCCATCCAACTAAATAACTCACGCTATCACTTCAGATAACTTACAGAATATTTAGCCTGGGGGTGCCCGACAGAATCAAACTTATCTTTATGGAAGATTCAGGAATATCTACACGAGTACTCATTTTGCAAACATACCAGAAAATTTTCTAAAGAAATGGACATATTGATTTTATCCATTTTTGCTCTTGGGGCGTTGAACATGATAAAGGTGGAATGTCAGAGCAATTCAAATTATGTTTGTAAGGCCCGTTGAAGTCCTCGAGAAAGAGTCTAAATAGGGCTATAAGTAGGCCGTTTGATATTGCTATAAGGGCTTCTCGCCTTTCCTTTTGACGGCTTGTCTTCCTATCGCTCCTATGTAGTGGTCGGCCATAAAAGTATCTTTGGACCCTACCATACCACATGCATGCCTATGTTATAGTGCGTTAAGCTTCACCAGAAGCAAGCAAGATGATGAAGCGAAGCTTCGTAGACAAGGCTCGTTCCGTGCTTGACTTACGAGCTCGTGTAGTAAGGCCTCGGCCTACTTCAATAAGGGCTTCTTATGCACTCAACCCGTAAACGAGCGTTAGAGCTTTTTGAGCGAGCAAGTGAAGCCTTCCTAGAGCTTCCCCCTTCCCTCACCCGAGAATTGCATTTCCACTTCAGCTTCCTCGGTTTAGTTGGTTTGGAGGATTAATTGATTGGATACCCAATCCGCATAATCTTTCAAAGTCACCGCTTCTACGACGATAGACGTAAAGGCATGATTAGTTCCACAAATCTCACTGCACTGACCATAGTAAAGTCCTTCTCGTTGTACCAAGATGGAGGTAAGATTTGAACGACCAGGTACAGCATCACATTTGACACCTGAGGAAGGTACAACCCAACTATGAGGTACATCAGCGGGTGTTACAATCATACGTAGATGAGTTTTGACTGGTACAACCACTCTATTGTCAACTTCTAATAAACGTGATTGACCCAATTCTGGATCATCTTCTGGAATCGTATAACTGTCAAAAGTGAGTGACTGTTCATCGGAACTGTTATAGTCTGAATACTCATAAGGTTGGGTCGGCGCCCGCCTGCCCCCAAACTTTACTTGCAAGTTTCCCCGCAAAAAGCTCTCCACGTCTACTCTTATTTATAAAGAGCACTATTCTCCTTTAGTTAGGTAGTTCTCCCCCTCTATGAGACCGTAAGACCCCAATGGAATTGAAGGCCCGCTTACTAATAGGCAAGAGGGGACCCTTTCTCGCCCAGCCCTACCTACATCAGTTAAGCTGGAACCGAGGAAGACAATGTTCAACACACATGAGACAAAATGAAGGTATAGGACGACCAATTCACCACAGAAAGCGAATTCGATCCTTTAGTAGTCTTCTTTGTTCAAAAAATGCGCAATGCAAAGGGATGCTAGTCGGCTTTGGCGAAGTTGTAGGCCCCAATAGATCAGATCAAGAGTGATTCCTCATCTATCCTGTCAAGGGCCAAGTCGAAGGCTCAAGTATAGATTCCCTATGCTCATGTGAACGGCCGGCCTGTAGATCTAAAAGATCCATAGGCCCGACCGGAAAGTATGTTTGTCCACGAAAAAAATGTCGTTCATGAGACCTCGAATTCCCACGTTCCAGCCTGCATTATGCCAGCAGGTCCCACCCCCAATTTCTTGAGTCACCCTTATCTAAAAAAAAGGATGGAGTCTATCTAGATCATAGGATCACTGTATTTTGAGGTCAATTCTCTTTCTTTGACCTCCCACCGTTCACGACATCCCTTGCTTCTTACAAGTGCTTGTGTGTGCTCTTACCTACCGTAGGACCTCTGTCCCCGAAGTGAAGGAGGAGGAGCAGGAACAACAGGTTGTCCTTTCTTGGCCCAATAGTTCCGCAACTACTATCGTGGTTTGCCAACGGGGATTCCCCATTCTGAAAGGTAACAGGGCCAGCCCTTAGGTCCAAAGTTGTATGCCACTGCTGTGGTGCCGATAGATTCACTACTGAAGCCCCATTATCAGACATTACAGGCTTAGCATCTATTTTTCATATATCGCTCCACCACACCAAGAAGAGGTATGTGTACCTCCAACAATAACAAGAATGGAACCATACGCTCCTATGCTGGGAGCATTTCGGGGTATAGGTCTAACCACCTCAACTCCCCGTTTCTGGCATGCTATAGTTCTTTTAATCTCTCGCCGACAGGAATGGGAGATGACCGGTAAGCCAGATGCTTCGCGAACCACCAGTACATTTCGTTGCACTTAAATCACCCTCGTTAAGAGGCGCACTCCGATACCATTGATATCCAATAGCTTTGATAGTAATGGCTGGATCTACTAATACCCCGTCCATTGAGTATAACAGAGCAAACGATGGTATAGCAATGAACAAAACAATGACACGACGAAATATGGTCTGAATAATTTCGATAGTAGTTCCATGAACAATCCTTTGTGGGATTGGATTAGTTTGCTCGTTGAAATGCCATAAAGCGCGAACCAACATCCGTGATACGAAAACCAAAATCAGAATGAGGAAGAAAAAGATATCGTGATTTAAGTCAATGATTCCTTGCATGATAGGTGTTGCAGCGTCTTGAGATCCTAATTGCCATGGTTCCGCAGCATCACAAAGAGCGCTTGTGAGGAATCGACATTCTAATGAACGAAGAATCATTGGAATTTCCCATCTTTTTTAGCTCTGCTCCTAGAAAGGAGACTGATCTTGACGTCGGTGTTGGTTTTTCCAATGAAAAACGAGAACATACTTTCACGAACTTCTAATCCAAAATGCTAGTTGCCTTGTAACGCATACACTGGAGCGTTTGTCCCAGCGATGAAGGCCAATGAGACTACTATACGCGTTCTCCGAGGAGCAACATGAGACTTTCTTTGCCGTTGGTTCCCAACTCTCCTTCCCTTTAATTTCCTTCCTCCCTTAAAGCTGAATCTCACCATTCGAGAAGCTATGGAATCGTCGACCCCCTTACCAAGTAGACTATGAAGTCACTTTCGTTTTTTTGGTTGTGTATGCTATGTGTTTGTGCCCCGTCATCTACGAAGTAAATTCGACAAGAAAGCTATCTGATGTATATTCGTTGGATATGATAATGAGCGAAAAGGGTGGAAGTATTGTGACCTGAATACGAATGTGGAGATTATGGGTACCATATACCCACACAGCTGGCTTATTCGACTGGTTATAGGGGATAGGCTCTATGTGATGATTATGTAACGGCTTAGGACTTGAGTATTACGTTGCCTTGTGTATGAAGGAACGGCTTGTAGTCCTGAGTCGGTATATTATAGATAATCATTAGGAGTCCAATACCGTATGTGGTTTGGTCTCCGACTTGTAAACCTGTCTTCCAAATCTATATAAGGAGGGCAGGGCGCTCCATGAGGGGCATAGAGCAGATAACAAATAGCTTAGCTTTTTTTCATACACAACCAGATCAAGAGATCAATACATAACTCGGTGGATATAATCCCCGAAACAGGAGTAGAATATTACTTCTTTATAGAAGGCCTGAACCTGTATAAACCTCTCTGTCCCCTAACCCATCGTATTTGGCACTTGTGCACTACCCCGTTTTCTTATTGCCGAAATCAGGTTTCGACAGTTGGCACGTCAGGTAGGGGACACGTCAAGTTTTCCGCCAACAAGTGCCATGGGATCTTCTTCAGGCATCGACGACTTTGCCTTCCCCCGGGACAGGCGTACCATTTCGGCAGCTTCGACTTCCTCACCGACAGCTTTGGCAAGATTTCTCTCCTCGACTCGGATCCGAACTAGTCGGAAGGAGAAAACCACTCAGCACCGTTCGGGTTACCAAACGCCGCTGAGATCTACTCCAACATCCCCTCTTTCAAGTCGGCCCTAAGCCACTCGGAAGAGTCTTCCACGTCAACTTCGGAACGTAACTTCTCCAACAAAACACCGGACTCAAGCTCTAGGGAGATCGACGTCATGCTCCAACCCCTCAGATTGTGCTCGTCCACCGAGATTGCTGACTACATCAGTTCTTCGGACTTCGACGACTTCTACGACATCTCCACCCTGGACACAGAGGAGACGCAGACACGTTGTAACGTCGTGGCAGTTTCTCCTTCTTCACCGCTTGGTCTCTCTAGCTTCCCCAGCTATACCTCTTCACTCTGTAGTTCAGCACAAAGCCAAGAAAACCAGAGTGGGAGAGCTCCTCCTTGCTCTCCTCGCCCTCATCTTTTTGCCGGCCACCGAGAAGACGCCTCCACCGCTGCCCATCTGGTTATCGTCGTCGCCATCTTTATTGCGTTCCCTACTCACCTCAGTATGCCATAGCTTGCCCTCTGAGCTCGTCCTTTTTCTTGCAGCCGATCTCCGGGAACGCTGACCTCGCCACTGGTGCTCTGGAGCACGGCCACACCTTCGTTAACGCGCAGCCGCGGGTTCGCACCGTTATTCCCACCGCCTCGAGGTGAATCCGGCTGACCTACTTCACCACCAGCACCACCTCATCGTCCTCTCCGAAACGTCCCAAGAATCCCTTAGAACCGTGTAGCGAGGAGGGAGATTGACCACCGTCTTCTCCGACTTCGACCTAGTGCCTCCATCGTCGTTTCCCGTTCAACCGTTGAGCCATTTGTCGATTGCTTGCAGCAGTAGCAACCTTGGGTGATGTTTTACATCCTGCATGCGATGTTCTTGACATGCATGCAAAAGATCGAGCCGTCCATAGTGCCTCATCGTTACATGCATGGCATCCCGACCGTTGCCGCTTGCAGCCGCCGCTTGCGCCGGTCCGGCCACCATCGGATGGGTAGAGTAGAGGAATGGAATCGGAAAGACTTGCTCTACATTTTCTCTTTTGATTTCGCCCCCACTCGAGCAGCCGTTTGCCTCCGGTGAGGTCCAGTTCGAGCTCAGCCATGGCTCTGCTCTGTCTCTGCTGCGTTAGAGAAGAAGCTGGACCTCGTTGCAAGTTTTAGAAAAATCCCAGGGTTTGATTTGCAAAAGTACAGTCCAAAAGGAAATTTGGAAAAAACTGAAAAATAGGCAAGCTTCAAAAATCCATAAGTAATACATTTAACTCATTTTTGAGTGAACCAAATTTCTGTGTATTCATAAATGTGTGCTCTTTATGTTTGTAAAATAAAACCTCCAACTTCTATAATGAAAATGTCATTAAAATTGTGAGTAGCACAAAAACACTTATTTTGCACCTAGGACTTGTAAAATCCCTAGGAAATTAATGGTTAATCCCAAAATTATGAAACCACTGCTGTTGATCTTAGGAGTATGTAATAATTTATCTGGAAGAGAAGAATTTGACAAAACTACCTCCTAAGACAAGTCTAAACAATTAAGTAATCCTTTTTTTGTTGAATTTGTAAAATTCATAACTAAATCATTTTAACTCCAAAGAACCAGTGAGTTATGCCCTTTAAATTAAAAATGATAACACTTGTGAAATTTAACTAGAAAATGTCAGCATTTCATATGACCTAGGGTAGTTCATATGTAATTACAGAAATACCATTTTTAGTGTATAGGGATTGTTATTTTTATAGCTCCCAAACCATAAATGTAAATGAGTTGATTCTTTCTCCTAAAATCATTTTATCATACTCTTTACCTACTATAATTAGGCCATGATTTTTAGTGCATGTTGCATATGCATGTTTATTTGAATCTTATTTGCATTTTTGCCTCTTATCGGTAGATTCGGAGAATTCAGAGTACGTGGAGCAAGACTCTGAGATTTTACTTCAAAATTATTGCTATTGGTTAGAGCTGTTTATAACCTAATTGCTGCATATCCTTCCGTGTTTCATTGTTATCGTTTATCCTTGTAGCCTTTGGATGGAAGTACTTGGGATTGTTTTATTGTTTCACCGATGCTTAGCCATGCTAAGGTCTAGTAGTGTTAAAAATTGATGGATGGAACCATTGATTGAACTTATTCATCACTTGTGATTTATGGGCATAAAATCTAATTACTTCACTAAATAATTAATATGAAAACATGCTTTAACTTGGACGAGTGATAGGGCGATGACGGGATTGTGGTTTTCCTTGATGCAAGTAGCCTCATCTGGGTTGTTAAGGACCAAACATGTTGACGTCTATTCAAGCACCATACGTACTTCCACATGTCTTATTTGGGACCGGCTTGTCTTACTACTATGTTGCACTGTGATCATCTACGCTTTGCTGGTCATTCTTGAGGGTGGTTTTCCCTTTGGAGTGCCTCGGGTGTGCCTGGTTTTGGCATGGAGTTTCTCCCGCGATGGTGAGCCCGCCTTAGCCACATCACACATACACATGGCTAAGTCGTCGGGGGCCTAAGCGTGGTTTAGGTGATTGGGGTGTGACTAGGAAAGAACATGTTATGAGCTTGTCTCACTTGTAGGTCACACCTATATGCATGTGAAGCATTTGATCCTTGCTCATTTCGTGTGGGTTAAAGATGTACCTCTCTGATCAGAGTAAAACTATTTGAATAGCCGTATCCACGGTTACAGGACGATCGCTTGATGTATTAGTCAGTCTATGTTAGCATCAAACTTGCGTTGAATGGTTTGGTTTAGTCTTGGATATGGTGATAGTTATGTTTGTAATCCATGGTTGGGCAACGGTAGCCCATGGATGGTGATGAGATCACTGGTTGTGCTCATTTGTGATTCAATTTAATATTTACATGCTTGATGTCCAAAAAGTTCGGATTATGTTATTTTTACAAATGTTAGGTTTTCAACTTACTACTTGCTCAATAAAATTAGCCTTATGCAAAACTTGAACCATTATATCATCTTTTTAGGGTAGAAGCTTGCATACTCCTCTCTCCTATGTCTATATATATTAATGTGTAAGACTTGCAAGTACAATCTTGTACTTAATCCGATGCTTGCAAAAATTTCAGACGAGGATACGGGCGTGGTTGATTGTTCTTACTACCATACCGAGGGCGGTGACGGTAGTGAGTAGCCTTTTCAGCTTGGCTCTTGAACCGGTTGGTTGCCCTTTGGGTTGGTTGGCACATCACAGGTCTTACTTTTGCTTCTGTGAAATTATGAAACTTCCGCTGCTATATTTTGTGTTATATGATGGGCTGTTGAACCCCATTATGAAATATGTACCTTGTTGTCCTTTTATCCATATCTATGCATTCGTGATGTTTATCAATTGCTTGCGATGAAAGTGCAAGGCTAGTCGCTTTTCCTGGGGATTAGCTAAGCATAAGTATGAATTTTGAGCAATTGAGATGCTGTAGAGCTTTAGCAATTTGAGTCAAGTCTCCTGAGATGTGTAACACATTTGGTCGTCGCCTTCGTGTGGTTTGACGGGCATGTCTCAGGCTGAAGTTGACTGGCATGCTGAGTTCGAACAATATCTCCTTTGCTCATTATTCGGCATTATGGATTTTACATCAAATAGTGTCAATTTGTGATCATGGGCACATTGAGATATGAGTGGCTATTTATGCGTGTATGGATGTCACGCATCCAAAATTCTGTGGTGGTCACAAATTGCATTGGACGGAATAATTTTCGGGTGCCCACACCGGGCAAACCGCCCGCGATGCCATCCTTCAGATCCGAGTCGACAACACCAATGTTTTCCTCACGCCCCAGTAGAATGCGGTCGCGACACTTACCCTCATCGACACCATCATGGACGTAGCTCCACCCAATGTGACTCCGATCTTAGATAAAGTGAAGACCATGGTCACAGCAACAGCTCCACCTGGTGCTGAAACCAGTCGAGGGATCATTGAGTCTACTACCGAAACTCCAGATGGTAATTGCCTACCACCGCTGTGGTCCAAGGATTATCGAAGACCCGAGCACAACAAGACCTATGGAAAGTCTGACGAAGTTCGTCGTCGCGAAGCCTAGAAGCGTCAAGACCAGTCGGCCAACTCTCGTGAGAGACGTCACAATTGGCCGCCCTCCCATGATCGAATCTGCTACAACAGCAGCCTCAGTTACCATAGTGGTTCTCGGAGGCCCGCACCAAGTGACTTGAGGGAGGTGCTCGACCGACGCTACAATGAGCGTAACAAGCCTCACCATGAAGAACGAAGGAACTCTCCCAACGATAGAGACGAAGGAGTGCCCGCTTTCACCCGGAACCTGCATCGAGTGGATTGGCCGAGTGGTTTCAAACCCACTGGGATTGAAAAGTATGACGGCAAGTCGTGGTTAACCGTTTACACCCTTGCAATCCACGCAGCAGGAGGAGACGACAAAACCATGGCTAACTACTTACCCGTAGCACTAGCTGACTCAACTAGGAATTGGCTCACCAGTTTACTAAGGGTCTCAATCAACTCTTGGGGCGAGCTTCGAGATCACTTCATTGCTAACTTCCAAGGCACCTTCGAGAGACCAGGGACTCACTTCAACCTCTACAACGTAATCCAGAAGTCCGACGAGTCCTTAAAAGACTACATCCGGCACTTTTCAGAGAAGCGAAACAAGATTCCCGACATTACCGACGACGTCATCATAGCAGCTTTCCAGAAGGGAGTCCGCAACGAGCTGTTAATCGGCAAGTTTGGGCGTAAACCTCGAAGGACAGTCAAGAAGATGTTCGAAACGGCCAACTATTACACCAAGTCAGACGATGCCATTAAAGCACCACAACGATGGCTGGAGACCCAAAAAGGAGAATGGCAATAACAATGGCGGCCAAAAGCATCGTAAGCATAAGTCTGAAGAGCTGGTGGCTACAACTTCCAATTACCGACAACAACGCCCATGCGTCAGTGCCTACGACAAGATCATGAATGCTTAATGCACGCATCACCCGAATCATAAACACACGGCCAAAGACTGTTTCATCTACAAGCAATTCGCCGAACACTACACGGCCCAACTTCAGAAACCGACAGACAGAGTCGGGACTTCAGGAACCAAGAAGGACGACAGAGACGTTGGTGCAGAACCCTTCCAAGACCCCAGGACCGAGTTGAACCATATCTTCGGAGGACCCATCGCCTGCGAGTCGAAGCGAAAGCAGAAGCTGACCGACAGGGAAATAAACGCAGTTCAGCCTAAAGTTCCACATTATTTACAATGGTCGGAGGTGGCTATCACATTTAACCACTCGGATCATCCTGATCGAGTGGTTCACCCGGGGCGGTATCCCCTGGTACTAGACCCGTTGTCCGCAACGTCAAGCTCAAGCGTGTTCTTTTCGATGGTGGCAGCGCTCTTAGCATCCTCTTCGCCAAGACACTAGACGAGATGCAGATCCCAAGGTCTGAGTTAAAACCGAGCTCAGCTTCCTTTCATGGAGTTATTCCAGGGTTGTCATCTACGCCACTCGGGCAAATCACTCTTCCGATCACCTTTGGCACTCAGGAGAATTTCCGTACGGAGAACGTCAGTTTTGAAGTTGCCAATTTCGAAGCTGCTTACCATGCCATCCTCGGAAGACCTGTGCTTGCAAAGTTCATGGCAGTTCCACACTACACCTATTTAATGATGAAGATGCCCAGACCACGAGGGGTTATCTCCCTACGCAGCTACGTCAAGCAAGCCTTCACCAGTGACAAAGAAAGCTGTGATATGGCTCAATCTCATGAGAGGTTGCTTGCCCAACAGGAAGTCCGATTGGCCGCATCAACATCTGAAGAAGGAGAAATTCCAGCAAAGAAGTTATCCAAGTCGGGAAAAGGCGACACCAAAACAAAGAAGATTCCACCCGATCCTTCTGATCCCTCCAAAACTGCTGTAATAGACGCCGAACTAGATTGTAAATAGGAAAGCATGCTCATTACCTTTCTACACAATAATTAAAGATATATTTGCATGGCAACCATCTAATATGCCTGGTATCCCCAAAGAGGTGATTGAGCACTCATTAAATGTTAAAGAGGACACGAAACCTACCAAGCAATGACTTCGTCGCTTCGCACAAGATCGGAGAGATACTATCAAGGAGGAGCTCGCTAAGCTTTTGGTGGCCGGATTTATCAAGGAAGTCTATCATCCCGACTGGTTGGCTAACCTAGTTCTGGTTCGCAAGAAGACAGGACAATAGCGCATGTGCGTCGATTACACGGATCTCAACAAGTCTTGTCCCAAGGATCCCTTTGATTTACCTCGCATTGATCAAGTCGTCGACTCAACCACTGGCTGGGAGCTTCTAAATTTTCTGGATTGTTACTCAGGATGCCATCAGATCAGCTTGAACGAATCCAACTGTTTGAAGACTTCGTTCATCACCCCGTTTGGAGCCTATTGCTACATCATGATGTCGTTTGGTCTTAAAAAAGCAGGAGCTACGTATCAGCGCATGATTCAAAGATGTCTACAGATTCAACTCGGGAAAAACGTGAAAGCCTACGTTGACGATGTCATCAAGACCAAGCAAAAACAAGACTTGATTGCTGATTTGGAAGAAACCTTTTCAAATATTCGTGCCTTCAGAATGAAGTTAAACCCTGAAAGGTGCACCTTCAGAGTACCGTCAAGAAAGCTCCTCGGATTCATGGTGTCACATCGAGGTATTGAAGCCAACACATAGAAGATCAATGCCATACAAAATATGAAGCCGCCGAGTACTCAAAAGGATGTTCAAAAGCTTACTGGATGCATGGCAGCTTTGAGCCAATTTATTTCTAAACTCGGGGAATGAGGCATACCCTTCTTCAAGTTGCTCAAGAAAATAGACGACTTTCGGTGGACCTCAGAAGTCAAGAAATCTTTCGAAGATTTCAAGGATTTCCTCACGACGCCGCTTGTGCTGGCTTCACCACAACCCCAAGAGCCTTTATTACTTTATGTGTCGGCAACCTTCCAGGTAGTAAGCACGGTTTTAGTTGTTGAGCGGGAAGAAGAAGAATGAGTTCAGAAGGTTCAGAGGCCAATCTATTTCGTCAGTGAGGTGCTGGCTGGATAAAAAACGCGCTATCCCCAGGTACAAAACCTATTGTATGGAGTTTTAATTACCGTCAGGAAATTAGCTCATTATTTTCAAAGTCACCTAGTTACGGTGGTCACATCTTTCCCACTCGTTGATGTCGTTCATAATCGGGAGGCTATTGGGCGTATTGCAAAGTGGGCTTTGCAGTTAATGGCATTAGACATCACTTTCAAGGCAAGGACGTCGATCAAGTCCCAGATATTGGCCGATTTCGTTGCCGAGTGGACCGAGTGCCAAGGGGATGTGCCGGCAGAAAAGCTAGAATATTGGACTAAGTATTTTGATGGGTCTAAGCACATTACTGGTACAGGAGCTGGAGTTGTCCTGATCTCCTCGACAGGAGAAAGATTGTGGTATGTTTTTCAAATTCATTTTCTGGCGTCGCACAATGTGGCTGAGTACGAAGCGTTACTTCATGGGCTCTGACTTGCCGTATCCCTTGGTATACGGCGTATGATTGTGCGAGGAGATTCTCGGTTAGTAATAAATCAAGTAATGAAGGATTGGACATGCTTGAACGACAATATGGCTGCTTATCGTCAGGAAGTTCGTAAGCTTGAACACAAGTTTGATGGTTTAGAGTTATCTCATGTCCTAAGGCACAACAATAAAGCTGCAGATCAACTAGCCGAGTTCGGATCCAGGCGAGAAGTTGTTCCAACAGATGTTTTCGTTGAACACCTTCCCGAGCCGACTGTTGCTAAAAAGGAAGTTACTGAAGGAGAAGTCTTGAATCAAATTTTTATGCTTGATACTGATTGGAGGACACCTTTAATCAAGTTTTTGACTCAGCAGGAGTAACCTAAGAGTCGAGATGAAGCTGAACGAGTTCAACGTCGTAGTCAGAGTTATGTCATGGTTGATTCTGAGTTGTACAAGCGAAGCCCGTCCAGTGTTCTGATGAGATGCGTTTCACCTGAGGAAGGTCGGCAGTTATTGCAAGACATTCACTCGGGAATATGTGACAGTCATGCTGCAGCGCGCACCTTGGTGGGAAAAGCTTATCGGCAGGGATTTTTCTGGCTCACGGCCGTTATTGATGCAGATAAAGTTGTTCGGACTTGTGAAGGCTGTCAGTTTTTCGCTCGACAGATCTATGTTTCGGCTCAAGAGTTGCAAACTATTCCACTTTCATGGCCTTTTGCTATTTGGGGTTTGGACATGGTTGGGCCTTTCAAAAAAGCTCCAGGAGGTTTCACACATCTTTTTGTCGCGATTGATAAGTTCTCCAAGTGGATTGAAGCCAAGCCGGTTGCTACAATTACTGCAGATAAACCACGTGATTTTTTCCTCATTGTTGGGCATCGTTTTGGTGTTCCAAACAGGATTACTACTGACAATGGGACTCAGTTCATGGCAGGAGTTTTTAAAGATTTTTCTGAAGATTTTGGAATCAAGATTTGTTATGCATCAGTCGCGCATCCTAGGAGTAACGGACAAGCTGAGCGTGCTAACGGTATGGCTCTTCAAGACATCATTGCTCGTGTATTTGACAGATTACACCCTTATGTCAGGCGATGGGTTCAAGAGTTACCTTCGATTTTGTGGTCGTTGTGGAGTGCACCTAGTCGGGCTATGAGTCAGTCGCCTTTCTTTCTGGTTTATGGAGCTGAAGCTATGTTGCCGAGTGAGATGGAAGTTGAATCTCTTCGAGTTCGTAATTTCAACGAGGAGCGTTATGATCTAGACCGCTACGAAGACTTAAACCGACTGGAAGAGGCCCGTGAAGCTGCTCTTGTTCAGTCGGCACGATACCTTCAAGGACTTCGGCATTATCACAATCGCAATGTTAGATCGAGGGCGTTTATTGTTGGCGATATGGTTTTGAGAAAGATTCAGACGATGAAGGATAGACATAAATTGTCTCCATTATGGGAAGGGCCCTTTATAATTGTTGAAGTTACTTGGCCAGGGGCTTATCGGCTAAAGCGTGAGGATGGATCAATTGTGGAGAATTCCAGGAACATTGAACACCTTCGTCATTATTATGCTTAGAGTTAATATTTTGTATTTTGTTATTGTCGACTGCCAACTTCAAGGGCATTATTTTTCTTGAGTTGTCAGTCGGGGGCTATCAATATTAATAAACTATGAAGTTCTTCTTGAATACAACTTGTTCATATTTGGTTTATCATTGTTTTTTGTTTTGATTTGAGTCAAGTAGATAAGGACTGAAAATTTTCTGATGACCTCAACAAGTTTTAGGCTTGGTGATAGTTGGATTAGAATTTTTAAGAAATTAAAAACGAGATTCAAATAAGAGCATAAACATAAATAAGCTGATATCTTACAAGTTAGTCTACAATTGTTTTTTACAATATGTATCTATCCTTGAAAGTTTTCTATTATGTCAGTAGCTATCTTCTTGGCAGACTCCTGTGCTTCATTTATAATTTCCAAAGCTTGTTCGTCAAAAGTGCCATCAGCAAAGCCATCTTCTACAGTTGTTATATCCACTCGGGGATACAAAGATTTTGTCATTGCCAGAGCTTGACTTGCACTCATAGTAGTTGCATCATTGATATTGTCTAAGTATCTTTTGGGAGCTCTTTTGAGTTTTTCAAATATTTCAGTGGCATCTTCTGCACTTGATCCAAGGCCGTTTTGGAAGATCGCGTTCAAGATTGGCGAAGCTGCATTGGCAATGTCGTCTCTGATGCTTTCAGCCCTTTGGATTCTCTCGGCGAAAACATCGAATGGAGCTCGGGATTTTATCTTATTAGCTGTAAGGATGTAAACATTTTTGGTACATCAATGACATGGCTGGGTTGAATCAAGAATCAGAATTTTGCGAGATTACCTTCAAGTTCAGCTATAGCTTTGGTTTTATCAGTCTCCAACTTGGCATTTTTATTCTCGGCTTTCTTCAATCGGGCTTTACATGATTCAATCTCAGTTAAATGAGCTGATGCATGAAGATACAGGATTAATAATGATGTATTAATTAACCAAAGGCAATTGAGTTGTTCTGTTTACCTCCGATTAAACCGCGAAGCTCTAAATTGGTGTCTCGTAGCTAGCTGATTTCTTCTTGGAGAACTACTTCCCCGGCTGTAGTTTCTTCTTTGGCCTCTTTGAGCTCTTGTTGGATGTTTTCTAAAGAATGCACATGAGGTACAAGTTTCTCCAAGGTGTCAGACTTGCCTTGGGAACGGCGGTATATTCTCTGCATACAGTGGATGAGTTTGTTGATTATATAAGAAGCAGTGATTGAGAAAATGAGGAGTTTTTCTTGCATTCATCAGTTGGATGGCTTCATTGAGGCTAGCCATGAGCAGATCACGTTCTTCGGCTTCTTTTTGTTTGTTCAGTATAATTCCTTGTTTTTTACCTTCAGCATCTCGCCATTCAATCTTAACTGGCGGTAGTGAATCTTCAGTTGATTTTAATCGTAGAATTTCTTCATCTTCTCCAATCGTTGGTTCTGAAAGAGATGAGGTTGCGAGAATTTACAAGGAGGATTCAAGACGAAGATTAAAACAATTGGGTTATTTACCTGTGATTATGGCTGGACGATTGCACGAAAGGCTCTGATCGTTTTTTGGATGGGTTTGATTTCCTTGATCAGTGGTGTTGTTAGTTGATTTATCCTTATTGGTTTCTTCGTTGGTTGACAACGGATCTTCAACTGGTGCTCCCTGGTTGTTAGGGGCTGGATGTTCCTCGCTCGACTGATTTCCTGTCATGGGCTCTTATCCAGGTGCTCGGTTTAAAGGACCTAACTGGTTTCTAGTCAGGAGTTCTTGGCTGGGAGTCGGGTGGCTCTGAGACGTGCTCCGAGTTCTTGTCTCAGCGATTTCCTGATCTCTTGATCACGGTGGGTTCGATATCTTGGGGTTTTCTACAGAGCATGATGAGAGGAGTCAAATTCAAAATGCAATTGAGCAAGTTTTTAAAAGAACATGCAATACAGGTTGTGCGAGAGTTACTTGTTTGATTTCCTGATCTTTGGTGCTGATCTGGTAGATGGCTTCGGTGAGCTGATACTGACTTTTGGAGTCTGGATTTCTTCGACCTCCTTGTCCGAATAGTTGATGATCAATTTTCTCTACTTGTTGGCGTGCTTGGTTGTTTCTTCGACTGCGGCCCTTTTATTTTTTGCCTGGGGCTTAATCTTTGGCCTGCCAATCGGTTGTTTGCTGGTTGGTTTCTTGCTGGATGGTTAGGCTTGAGGAGCTTCATGGTACACTTTGTATGGCCAAGAGATGACCAAGGCATTTGCCTGCAGAAAATATCCTTTTAAGGGACATTGATGAACATGGCAAGATAGAGTATAACTAGGTTATTAAGTTTAAATACCAGAGGAGGTGGTCGAAGGATGCTGTAGGGAAGGACTGGTAGTTTGTTGTTGTAGTCGACCACAAGTCCTGCGGAGAAGATTTTGTACATGCATGTGCACAATGCTTGGAAGTCTAGTGATTCACGGTCTTCCCGATTGGGATCACTCTACCCTTCGTATTCAAAGGCTGGCTTTGATCTCTCTTTAATGGGTGCTAGTTGGGATTTGATGAAGTGCCCAGTGACTTGCTCCCCTTGGAGTCCTTTGTTCTTCATTTCCAGAATCTTGGCTAGAAGGTCGTTGGCTTCAATCCAGTTTGGGCACTTGGGAAAGGTATTCCAATTGGCCCGGTGGATTGGAGGGAGACCGATGAAATCAGGCAAACTAGGAGCAGGGTTGGATACATAGAACCAGTTTGCATGCCAGCCCTTGTTGGAGGTTTTCAAGGGAAGAGGGAAGCAATCACTGCGGAGAGTGCCGCAGAGTTGAAATCCTGCACCGCCGACAACACAAGGGTTATCTTTGGTCGGATGGGCTTTGAGAGAGAACATACGGCGGAAAAGGTCAAAGTGAGGATGGCAATGTGCAAAACAGAGTTTGGGTTCAAATGATAGACTTTAATCCTGTAGTAGTCAAGGATGTCGCAGAAAAATTCAGAGGTTGGCAAAGCAAATCCACAGTAGAAGAAGTGGGTGAAGATGACAATCTCACCAGTGTTTGGTGTTGGGAATTCCTCGCCGTACGCCAGGTGCCAACCGATGATCTCTTTTGCTGGGAGGACTCCGTCTTTCACCATTTCCTTCAAAGTTGGTTCCTTCACGTCAGAGATCGCCCACTGCTCGAAGGAGATTTCTCTCTCCTCTGCCATGAGTGAGACTTGAGATGGATCGAATATGAGGTTGGGGGCTAAGATTCATGGAGGAGATTGAGGAAAAGATGTGCGTAGCAAGTTTTGATAGGATTGAGAGCGACTGGATGGATGAATCTGGTGGATTTTGTGCCCTAGGTTTCTATGGTTGTGGCTATGAACAGGAGCGTGAAAGGGGAATTTTTCAGAAGTTGAAGAGACGAGGAAGACGACGGCACTTCGGCGGTTGTTTAATTAGGGTATCGGTAAGCATTTTCTTGTTTGGGCCGAGGCCCACGAGATGCTTACAGTCCATATCTCAGGTGTGGCTTGTCATGTGTCTCTAGGGATTTAAGCAAATTTGCCTTGGCGATATGCACGTGCTCTATTGTCCAATACCTTCAAAATCCTTTCATACAGCAGTTATACAACTTTTTTGTGAGTTGGTACAATGCAATTTGGAAGGTGACAAACAGAAAAGTTTTTTATAGCTGTCTTGGTAACTTCTTTATAGGTTGCAGGAGCTGTTTGGTTTTTCATAAAGCAATCGATTTTATATATTATATCAATGCTATCTTGCCACCATGGTGTGTTTTTCTAGTTAAGACCAATATTATGACTTAGGCTAATTATATTTTGGTTATATTCTTCAGGCGGTTGGTAAATCTATTTATGGGTTTATTTGATTCGGATTTTATACCACAGATGCCTTATGTTTTTGAAGATGGAGAAATTGTGTCTTATAGGGACTCAGACATATTTGCTCTCGCAATATGTGCACAATATGATTCCAGTACTTAAAATCATTATGCACCATTATGCACCATGCTTTGGTTATATGCTATATGATTTTTTCCATAATGCTTTTAGCTTTGGCTAGGCATTTATTTACATAAAACCACTCGGATGGTTCAGCTTATTAAAGTTCTTGACTATATGCTTAGTTTATTTAACTAAACACATAGTCGGGGCTACACCTAATTAGGAGCATCTAGTCGATGCACCTAAGTATATTTTTTATTGTGATTTTTTCAAGCCCTTCACATCCTTCCAATTGGATTGATTAAAGCACTCGAGAGGTCAAGGTAGAAATGATGGAAGTACTCGGCTATGGAGTTGATTGGTTTGAGGCAGAGTTATCTCGTCGACTTGGAGGTCTAAGGGGCTACTGTGGAGATTATGGGTACCATATACTCACATGGCTGGCTTATCCGACTGGTTATAGGGGATAGGCTCTATGTGATGATTATGTAACTGCTTAGGACTTGAGTATTATGTTGCCTTGTGTATTAAGGAATGGCTTGTAGTCCTGAGTCGGTAATATTATAGATAATGATTAGGAGTCCAATACCGTATGTGGTTAGGTCTCCGACTTGTAAACATGCCTTCCATATCTATATGAGGAGGGCAGGGCGCTCCTTGAGGGGCATAGAGCAGATAGCAAATAGCTTAGCTTTTCTTCATACACAACCAGATCAAGAGATCAATACATAACTCTTATAGAAGGCCTGAACCTATATAAACCTCTCTGTACCGTAACCCATCGTATTTGGCACTTGTGCGTTACCCCCTTTTCTTATTGCCGAAATCGGGTTTCGACAACGAACCCTTGCTATACATCCCGAGTGTGGTCTTCAATGAAGCATCATCTTGGTCCCAAGATGTAGTATTGCTAGATTCTAGAAACTTAGAAACTAGCTTGCAAGAAAAGCTAGAAAAGGAATTGCGGCCACAGACATCAGCTAACCTACTTTAGTCAACTTTCCCCTTCCCGTAAAGTGGATCTGCCTTCTCCCGCTCAATAACACAGCTATTATCGTATCGCAAGCAGCAAGCGCTAAAAGAGAAGCGCCCAGCATTAACGCTATAAGAAGACCTTATCGCGGGGATGAGTCTACTTCTTAGCTGCTCTTAAAGTTAGCGCTTTATGCTATTCAAGGACTATAACATGAGTACTACTCTCTTGCTCTTTCCTACCCAATAGAGTCAGACTAGACTTCCTTAGAAGTGATCAAAGGATCTCCCCTACTGTCTCTAGTCCCGTAGTGACATAGTATAGTCTATTGATACCGTATCCACCCAGGCTCAAATCAAACCTGACTTAGGGTATGGAAAGGGAAAAGCACGCACACTTATTACTCACCTGTCATAAAATAAAGGTCAAAGCCTTATAATAAATCAGGATGTCGACTTCTTCCTTTCTTTTATGATTGTCCTTGGCAAGGAAGTTCTGATCATTGCATTGGCATTCCATGTTTGCAGGAAGCTCTTATTGAGCCGGGGAAAGCTACTTTACCCCAAAATGCAAGCACTAGGTAGGCCCTTTCTAGCTTTCAGAAGAAAAAAACGATGATGACATAGTTGTCAGATATGCTTCTGTGGATGAAATAGTCGAGGTGGAATGTTTTTAAGGTTTGTCTTGACGATAGCGGAAAAGGATGAAAGCTTGATTCTTGGGATCAAGAAATGGCTTTTTTCATTTGGGACCACCCTCTTCCAACACTAATACTATTAAGACTAAATCAATCTATTGGGAACTAGAGGAAAGAGGAACTCAGGAACAAGAAGGTAGTTGGGGCTAAGCATGAGAGTAGTTAGCCTGAGATGGGTGTTTAGAGACTGGTAAGATAAATGTATTTAATAGCTAGTTATGTGGACCTATGTTGTTTCAAAGCAACTAGGTTTATGCCAGGGCCGGGAAAAGCATTCACTTGTAACCAAAACGGTTATTTCAAGAAAGGATACTCACACACTCCCTTTTGCTTCTTCTTCGCTTATCCAGTGGTGGGTCTCATCCTTGTCTTTCAAGCAAATATCCAGTATCTTTGTACCATAACCACTATGAATCACAGTCATAGAATGTTTCATTGAAGAATACCGAATCAGGTTATCATAAATCAGAGTCTGTTGACAATATACAGAGGTTCGAGTAGATTCATGAAGCTTACTGTGTAGAATGCTAGAATTTTCATTGCATTCAAAGCATTAGTTATAAAGCAGTTGTGTATAGTGTAGATAGGAATATTCCAAATCATACAACATTTTGTAACCCATGAAGCTAAAGAAGCATCCAGTTGATGAATGCAATTAGCGAAAGTGGCCTTCATACATAGATTTCAGTCAATCCCGACTTTCTGTAGGCAATTTCAGCATTATTTGATCTCTCTTTTTCGTCTGACCCAAGCAAACATTGATTGATTTCAATTTCATGTAGTCCTGCACTATAGTAATAGACCACTTTTTCGCACATCTTCAGATGCACTATGTTGTGTTTTCCCTCGGAAAGCAGTAGTTAGTTCAGTAGAGAATGCAATCCTGGGGACTAGTTGATCAAGCAGTACTAGTGTAACGAATAGTTTGCAATGTTGCTTAGTGAGATGCTGCAGCCAGAAAAATGACTGCTCCCAAACTTGAGTTGTGAAGTGATAGCTCTCTTGGCGAAGAATGAATAGTAGGGACAGCAAGTAAAGCAGTTGGGACAGCCTGTGAAGCTTTTGCCCTTGCTTGTCTTGTCCCAAAGCCAACTCTTTCTTTTAGGCATGCAGGAAATGCTGTTCCAGGACTATCAACCCCAGCTTACTGATTTCTTATAAGCATCCCCCGACCCAGCGAGTGATTTGTAAAGTGCTTTTTCCCCTGTCTCCTATAATACCCAGCTGGCTTGATTTGGTTGGTGGAATTGTTTCAGGCAAAGGAAGGATTTTATATGTACAGGAAAGCGCGGTACCATACTTAAGTGAGTGACCTTGCTTGGGAATTGCACTCAGAGGAATTCTGCCCACTAGTTCGCTTTCATTGAACGAAAGAATTCCCTTGGATTGAAGTGAAGTGGATGCATTGCCTGCAAATATGAACTTCTTTATTGGACACTAAAGGGATGAAATATCCTAAGCAATAAATATGTTACTATTGATACTAGCACTAGTGGGACTGGGAACAGCTATGGTGAAAAAGACAAACATTCGGTAATGTATCTTGCAGGCTTTCTAACACAAATAAAATAATAAGTGAAGCCTACACATGCATAAGGATTGAGGAGTCATATTACAGGTATGAGTGGAATTTGGCCATATTCCAACAAGGACTTATAATAGGTAAACTTATAATAGTTAGGAGTATGGTTCTTTTTAACGGTGTAAGTTTTCTGTTTTTAACTCTGGGTACTGTGCAAATCCAGTAAGTTGCCCACATCCACAAGTCTTTTTTGTCAAGATATTGTTTCAAGTGTGGTGTCATAGTTTGATGGTGTTGCACCTAAGCATGATGCACTGTTGATGCACTAGTTTGGTTCATTTGTTAGACCGCCCTCTATATGCGTTCAATGAAAGCAGGATCACCAACTCTATGTCAAGTTCTCAAAGTGTTTTCTTATATAGAAATCACCACAAAGCCCCGACCTACGTTCTTTATTTATAGAAGTAATAGTAGCCAAAAGTGGGATGATAACCTTTTTCGACACCAATCGGGCTCTACCTTCCTTCTTTCCCTCCTCGGCCTCCGCCTCTACCGGATCAAGATAGATGCCCATCATGCCCTTTCCTTTCCTTCACCAGTAAAGTAAGTACTTCCCATCTTCGTCCCTGAGCCTGGTGTGGATGATTGCTCTTCAAAAAGAGAGTGAAAAAAGCATCAATATGACACATCAGCCAATACATGAAAGCACAAAGCCCCACGATCATTTAGTGAAAAATTATGTATCAGCCTCCCAAAAGAAGTTGATTTTGTCAAGTTAAGACAAAGAAACCGAAAGATTTACAGAGGAAGAAAAAGCATATCGACACGGGCTCCTACCTATTCTGGTGTTTACTTCATCATAGCTTGAAAAGATGAGTGCTGAAAACAAGTCGTCTTCCGTACACCCGGTATACAGTGAGTACAAACTAAGACGTCATACGTAGAGACTGATATGGCCGGTAATAGACAACAATGAGAATAAGACGTAAGAGAGAGAACGGAAAGAATAAGCCGCCCCCACCGTTCATATTATTCACCGCTCGTTACATATCTTGAACTTTCTCGTTCGAAGCCTGAACCTATAGGTTCATTCCATGTCTTCCACTCTATACACCACTCCAGGCCTCCAAGTTTTGACTTTTCACATTATTTATTATAGGGAAGCCTTGTGGGATCTTTCAACTGGTGTACTGCTACTACCTTAATTCAACAAAGAAGCCCATTGCAACCAAAAATACATCGGTGCACGAGCTTTTTTTCATTTCGAATAAAGCTTCGTGAGATGAGAGAAATCGAAGTTGAACAAGCGTATCACATAGCCATAGATGATCTTGTCTCTGCCACATATCACGCAGCACAAAGTATGAAAAGAAACATAATATCTAGACAATCAAGTCTTCGACTGATTTTCAGGGTGGTGGATATCTTAACTAATCTAATCTGACAAAGCAATTTAGCCGATATTGACAAAAAACTTAAAGCAGATCCCAGCCGATACAAGTAAATTGAGCTACCAAACTAGATTAACTACGATATATGATAAATAGGTAGGGCCGACGGAACGCAGGACTTACCCCTTCGCCGGAGATCGAAAGCCAATGCAGCCCCACGTCAGGTGCCAAGTTTCGTTAGTTGGTAAGTAAAACCTCGGGAACAAGGGTGGCGATGCGCCGAGAGTTGTATTGATCGAGAGATATTTTACATAGGCCCAATCAGGAAAAGTCGCAGAAATCTACAAAGTTAACCTAAAGTAATGTAAATCTTCATTGGTCATAGAGGGAAGCACCATATTTCAAAGAACAGAAATTATGCTCAAAGCCGCTGTGCAAAAAAAAAACAGTACTATTTTGTGCAGCCCACTAATTTCAGGAGGGTTTACCTAAACAAAATTAGAAGAAACAGCTTCAGCTACAAATATTCTTCAGCAAATTATACTTAGATACATTGTAATTAACATTGTTCTAGCAGAAAATGCAGTTAAACAATTTTTTTAGAAAAATCTCCTCCGAGGAAGAAAATAACTTGAGCTAATATCCAAAATAAGAAATACCTGTTGGTGTGCTGCAGCTTGCTAATGTCCTGCCTAGGTCTGCTGGTGGCAATTACTTGAAGGGTTGTGGGCGTACAGGAGCGAAGAGCCCTGAAAAGCCCAGTCGCCCAAACAGGGTAAATAATACCCGAAGTTTTCTTTTATAAAAAGTAGAGTATATCATTTATGATAATGCTCCATGAAAGTAATTTATATACACACGCTAACACAAAGCGTTGTGTATGATTATATGGCATGATTTTCCAGAATAAGTAGTCAGCATCAGATTCAAATTAACATTCTAAATGAATTCAACATCAAATCGAACCAATAGCAATATAGCATGTGAGCATGAGCAGGAGAATCAAATTCAAACCTGGTGCAATAACAATCTTTTGTATGTGACAAAAGATGTCTGGCACTACATTTTTTCCAGACACCTAAACATTCTTCAGAATGGGGTATTTTAAACCATCAGTGTTACAGGGAAGAGCAAAATTGTTCTTTTCCACCGAGCACTTGGGTGGGTATAGAAGCTAGAAGCTAACAATAACTTTAACATGTCCACTAAAATGAAGAAAATATCTCAGCAAATTCCTATTAACGATTCATTTTGCAACCTAATAGTGAATGTCAAGCTCAGCGCCGAGCTTCGAAGTCCTGCTTGCTCATGAAGATCGCTACTGGCTCACCAGGAGAAGGCGGGGTCTTGTCTAGCATAGAAGCATGCACGCCAGCTTTAGCACAAGCAGCTTCATCAGAGGCAGACAAGACCTCTGCATGATCAAGTCCCACCTGCCTCTTGATCAACTTCAAGTTCTCCTCAAGAACACTCGTTTCACCAAAAGGAAGCTTGAGATTCAAAGCATGGGGGCCAACGCTCCTAGCCTCATCTTTCTTCGACTTGATGAAAGGCATGCAGAGCTTCTGAACTTGTTTGAAGTTAGTTTCCTGCCTGATGGAGCAATTCTTCAATCACTACTACAGAAACAGTCAAAGGTGCCGGTTGGGAACCGGCTATAGGTGTCGGTTTCCCAGCCAGCACCTATGCCCAATCATATAGGTGTCGGTTTTAAAGCCGGCACCTAAAGAGATTATAGGTGCCGGTTCTTAATTTTCAACCGGCACCTATGAGAAACAAGCGAGCTAAAAAAAGCCTCGATGCATCGGCTCGATTTCGAGCCGATGCATCTGAGGTGTTTCTAGTTGTCCAAATCCGAATACAACTCACAATCCAAATCAAAAAAGAAATCCAAATTGATTTTTCGGCAACCATTTTCTGCATTGATGCAATCCATCAGATCACACACATTCACACATTCATAGTTCATACTGTATTCATGATTCATTAAACAAACAACTAAGAATTAGCTCTGCAGCAACAGCATATAGAAATCCTGAAGTAGTTAGTGTATGGACCCTCATAGGAGTAGCAGTTCACCATGGCGTCTAGGCCGTCGAAGCAGCCCCACGCCATGCCCACCGCCGCATCGACGGACGCCTCATCGCAGCCATCAAGATCCAGCCCCACCATGGCGACCGCTCCTCCTCCGCCCCCACAGCGCCACGCCTCCTCCACCGGATCTGCGTGCCACCGGTGGGAGGCCGATGGAGAGGGAGAGGAAGAGGTCGCCCATGGGGAGGCCGCATGCCGCCTCCCTTGGCCACCGCTGCCGCCAACCCACCACCCCGACCACCCCCTCCCTAGATCTGGCCGCCTCCGGTGAGGCCGATGGAGAGGGAGCGGATTTGCGCCTATAGTTGTTCAAAGGTGCCGGTTCTCTATTTTTTAAACCGCGGGAGGTGGGAAAAGGTTAATTGGTGCAAGGCCAATCCCCATGAGGGTTTTTGTAGTAGTGAATGCTTCATTGATCTTCTCTTCAGGGGCGAAGGAGCATGCTTCGCTATCAAATTTAGATTGGAGCACCCTCAGACATTGGTCTTTCCATCCATAATAGTGCTCATTGACGTAGATCAGACCTACAATCAGCTTGTTTTCCTCAGCTGGAGGAGGTGCAGCTCCTTTCTTGGGTTTCTTGGAACCAGATTCTTGCTTCTGGTGCAGCTTCCGGAATTTAACTATGGAGTCCTGTAAATATAAGTTAGCAATTCTTAGAGTGGGGTCTGGGATTCCAGCGGTTGGCCATCCTGCTTTTATTGCAAAGCCTTCCTTCCTCAGGATGTTTTTCCGCACGTGCTCAGCATAGTGTGGACAAATGGGGGTAATGAGCCTAGTCTGCACATCCATAAACCGCCACAGCAAATCATGATTCATGCCAGCTGCTCCACAAGAGAGTCTGTACTCATCCCTAGCCAATTGTAGGTCATAGAACTCCAACTTAAGGGCATCTCTGAACATGAAGGCATCGTAGCTCTTCTCAGTTTCTATCACCGCGATGTTTATCTCATTGGCAAACACATGGTCAGCATAGGTAGAGGGAGGCCCAGCTCTCAAAGAAGATTCAGCAGCTATAACCTCTTCCATCCATGCAATTTCTTTTGTAAGCCTCAGAATAGCAGCATTTTTTGTTTCAAAGACAAAGTTTGCATCAGCCATACCGTCACCGGTCATCTTGATGGGGAGGAGGCTGATTGTCCTGCCTTTTTGGCGATGCATTACGAGGATTTCGGCCCAGATCCCGACTAGGGTGGGGACTGTGGGCGTCCTCGACAGCGTCGTCTTCTAGTACTCGGTCTCTCCCTCGAGGACGAGGATCTCGAGATAGACCCTGTGGGTTTGATCTAGCCGCGGCCAGGAAGGCAGAGTTGAGATTGGCTACGGTTGATTGTAACCTTCTGACCCAGACATCTGCTTCTGGGAAGGTAACTGGGTCAAACGGAGTCTGTTTCAGTAACGAGTTGACCACGGTAAAGTATTCGGCGGGGGTTCGAACCGGCTCCTCAGGTGGGTGCGACGCATCAGGAGCAGACGGCTCTTCCCCTGAACAAACCTCACCCTTTTCGGGTATATCCTCGACAACTCCCTCGATCACGTTCACATCCCGTTGAGAATTGGATCCCGTAGATTCCAAGCTGTGAAGGACGGAGGGCTCACGAGGATCAATGTCGATGAATCCGACCAGACGGTCTGGGGTTTCCGTTACGCTATCGTCGACCAATGCATCCCGAGATTGGCTTCGATGTTGGTGAATCGGATAGCAAGAAACACGGACCAAAGGACTGGTTATTTTCAAGAAGATTTTGCAATCTGTAAGGGGGTGAGTCTTTGATTTGTGGATCGGGCATCACGCCTTGTATGGAAATGCGCTGGATATCTCGATCTTTACAAGCATCGAGTTCAGCATTCACTTGCAGTATCAACCGACATTCGACCAAAGAGTGCTGAGATGTCTTGTGGATCGAACACCAGGTGTCGTAGTTTGGAGGAGATTTCCTTCTCGGCACCTGACCCCAGTAGATGTCTAGGGTTTGGCCGCTTTAGGAGTTCTTTGGGGCGCTAAAGTCGTCGTATTCCTCTCCTCTGACTGGACAGGAGGAATAGCTAATGAAAAAACATTTCGATTGTCCCCGCTACTCCGTTCTCGATCCCAGCTAGTATTGGGAAAGGAAAGATTGGAACTGCGACGAAGACAGGGAAGATGATGGATTCGACCTGAGTCCAAACGAACGCCAGCTGAGTAGGATCTCCCAGGCCAGGATGAATGCGGACATTGTTGTTGGAAAGCCTTGAACTTGAAGTCATCTAGGCAAAACCATGAGCACCAAGTTCTCCTACCTGGCGCGCCACTATCGACGGTGTAGACCGCGACTACGGTATTTGTAGAGTATGGGGTCGTTGGTACAAGGATCTACACGAAACAAGTTCAAGCACAACAAAAACAAGGATTATACTGGTTCAGGCCCTTCGGAAGGTAATATTTGTAGAGTATGGGGTCGTTGGTACAAGGATCTACACGAAACGAGTTCAAGCACAACAAAGACAAGGATTATACTAGTTCAGGCCCCTCGGAAGGTAATAGCCCTATTCCAGTTTATATGGGATTATGATGGAAGTCACTGAGATTACAATATAGAACAACAGAAACATAAAGTACCGACGAGATCCCTCTCGAGAACGACTCGACGAGATCCAGGTGGCGATTTGTCTTTGAGTCCTCCGGATTACCTCTACTATGATGGTGGCAAGCGCTATGATTCGATGATCCCGTACCCCCTGGGGGACTTTGTATTTATACCGCAGACTGCCTTGATCTCCAAGTAGAACTCGAAGAGTATTTTTAGCCTACGAGATCACAGAGATTGTATCCTCCCCGAATAGGACTATAACACCTTCTATTCGGGATACAATTTCCCTGTTTGTTAACCGAATTCTAAAATGTTAAGGTAACCTTCCCGTATACTAAGGGTATGCTATATCCGTATACTTTATGACCCTAAGGATAGAAGGTATGCCTTATCCATAACCCTGACACACAGGAAATAGATCATATGAATTATATAGGAATCACTTGTAGAAAAGAGAGGAAGTGGAGAGAGAAAGGAAGAGAGTGCATTGGACTTAGCAAAGGAAAACAAAAACATGAGCTCTTGGTCCATTCTTATTTTCGTTGGAATGAAGGTGTAGGAAGCCATTCCATAGAATTTTGCCCAAGTCCTTTCCTTAAACCCAAATAATCATATAGAATTATAATTCTTAGGAATTTTCTATCCTCTAAATTTCCATGAAAATCCTCCAATCTGAATAGGCCTAAACTCCTTTGTTGAGTATGGGCACAAAGTTTTAGGATCGTTTTGGTTTGCTACCAAAATTGATACTAATATTTTGGTAACCAAAACAGTAAACATTAAGCGTTTGGATTGTGACCTAATCAATGGTAATACCCAAGCTTAAATTGGTAGCACCACCCGTCGGAAGTACCTAGGCACAGGGCCATGCAAGCTCAGTTCAAACTAGTTCCCTCTACCAGAGCAACTACAACACAAAGGATTTGGTAATCCTTCGTTGTTACCAATCCAAACAAAAATTAACCAAAAAAAAGCACTTTATTGGCATCAATCCAAACACTCAAATTTACTATGCTACCTTACCAAAACTTTGATAGTGCCACTTTGGTAGTGCCAAAACTTGGCACTACCAAAGTTTTGGTAGGATACCAAACCAAGCCCTTAGTGCCCTAACATACTAACCAAATCACCCAATGTGGAGCATGAACCCTAGTACTGTACCTATGTGGCTGACCAACGACTAGCTTGTTGTGTCATCTACCCTGTCCACAAATCTCTGGACGACTGGATCTCAGTACCAGCTATCGCCTGCGGATATCCCGCCGTCAGATCCCACCATCCCATGAGCATATGGCGAGAAATTTAACAATATGCCACTCCATAGAGATGGCTTTAACAGAATGTCATCCTTTAGAATGTCCTTATAAAAATGCCACTCAATAGAGGATACTCCTTAATAGAATGCCACTTTGGCTATTTTGAGGCTTTTTTATTTTGTTTATATCTTTCATCGGACTTCGCTCATGAAATGACCGAAATACCCCTGCACCAGATGCATTTCTTTCTTTCTCGTGTCTTCCTCTCGGTCGCGTTAGAGGTCGACGCCACCACTCCCCCGCCCGTCCACCGCCGTCGTGGCATTCTATTAAGGAGTACCCTCTATTGAGTGGTATTTTTATAAGGACATTCTAAAAGATAGCATTCTGTTAAAGCCATCTCTATGGAGTGGCATATTGTTAAATTTCTCAGCATATGGCCCCCCTTTTGACGGCTACCGATCTATCATCCACCCGGCCGTTCGACCGAAAACGGCTTCGGCAACGGCAGCACACCGCAATCAATCAATCACTGGAAACGCCCGAGTTTTCCCATGGAGCCCACTGCACATGGAGAGCCAGCTCTCCCCCACATGCCGTTTCTCGCGCTAAGTCATAACTTCCACGAGCTCAGCTCAGCTGAAGTTTCATTTTGGCAGCTCATGAACACACATCTCGTCGTCCAATTGAATAGCTACTCCACAAAATAAAAAAAAAGAAACCAATAAAATTAAATTGACCAACACAGCATCCGGCTGGCTAGCCAGCTAATCAAACCAGGCGAGCCTAATCAGCACCAACCGATGCCTAAGCATGATTGCGACCAGATTAATCAACTGCTTGGGTGATGCGAGATGAGCTAGCTTGTATAGATAGCAAATGATCGATTTGATACGGCCGTGTTTTTTTATCCCTTTTTTTTCTATTTTTTATTCCATTTCCAACGTACATAGTACGTAATGCTAACCAATGACGTGGAAAACTAACCGTACGTGATGGCAAGCGTGGTCGATTCTCGATTGCGATGTATTTGGTTGCAACGTGAACCGTAAACAAATGGCACCCTAAATGACACGTCTCGAGAAACATATATTCCTTGCATCTGTACGTTTCACTGAATTCCCCGTTGCTATACCGGATTCGATTCTTCCCGCCGAAGTAACCAGCATTCAACTTCCAATAAATCAATCAGCAACAATCACATGTGTCACATCCAGGGTTTATTTTATCATTTTGGGAGAGGTTATCGCCCCCGCGATAAAGCGGTTACCGCGGTAACCATCGAAAACCGTGTGAATTTCATCTTTAAAAATTTGAATTCAAAAATTGACGGTTTGAGTGGTAACCGCGATATCTGCACGGTTACCGCGCGGTTTGACGCGGTAACCGTGATATTTGCGCGGTAACCATAACATGTTTGGCAGAAAACATAAAAAAAATTAAAAAAAACTTAAATGTGTGGAGAAATTGAGGATAATTAGAAGAATATATAGGATATTTGCAAACCTAGCTTGTGGATGTAAAATACAAAAATAAAACCCAATACTTTTTTTTCTTTTTTTCATTTCTTAAACAATTATCGGTTTTGCCCTCAAATTTGAATTTCTCTTGCTCTTTTTCAAAAAATTTCTTCACCATCTACCACTACAAATCAAGAACTACATCCATAAATTTTTTTTATTTTTATTTTTTTCGGAATTTTGAATTTTTTTCAAATTTCATCAAACCCTACCGCCGGTAACCCCTATCTTACCCCGCGATTAGGGCGATAACTGCGGTAACTGTGCGGTTACCAGCGGTTTGGACAACCCTGCTCATAGGTCATGTATATGTATGAATAACTAACGCCTACCAGTTTACAAAACAAATTCAGGACCACATTTTATAGGTACCACCTTCCAAGTGTCTCACCTTCCAAGCACATCCCACAAGAATGACAATATATAGTGTGCTTATTGTTGGGATCATTAGCCCTATGCACTCATTGGCCTCATCTAATAAACATGGGTAGTGCAAAGAAAAACATTACGACCTTAGCAATTTGTGATGCCATCTCGTTATAGCAGGTTGTTCATGATAAAAAATACATCTCCCTCTAAACTGAACATAGCTGAAAACCAAAAACTTTAGTACATATAAAGTTATACTCCATATAACAGCTTATAAATATGAGCCGTAATATTTGATTTTTGTTTTGCAGAATCACAGGAAATGATAAATAATTAGTTAGAACCAATGCTTCCAGCTAAAGGTTCAAATACAACTTGATGCTTGGTTGATCACAATGTTCAAGATCAATCTCTTGCTTTTGGTTTCTCTTAATATACTTAGTAAGTCATAGCCGCTTATCAACTCACAGAACAACTTGATGCTTGGTTGATCACAATTGTATATTCTCTCATCTGCTGACCATGAAAAAAACAAATGCAGAATTCAGGAACATATGGCATATGCTATATAATACTCAAATCATATGCCATCTAAATTTATTTTCAGTTATAATATTAAGGTTCTATCTACAAACTACAATGGGCAGGCTTCTGCTTGCTTTTCAGCAAGAAGTAGCATCTAGTTTTAATATTTGATAGCATAACAGTCACAAAGGATTCAAACCTCTAATTGTTATGAAAGTCAAACGCCTTCAAAGCGAGAAGTAGCATCTAGTTTTAACATTTGATAGCATAACAGTCACAAAGGATTCAAACCTCTAATTGTTATGAAAGTTAAACGCCTTCAAGCTAATTAAGACAATCTACTGACTAATTGCTCTTGCTTCCTATCTGCCCTGGAAAGAATGTGTCAACCTCAGGAACAAATGAATTCACACTTTCGCAATGCATAAAAACCAGAGTATATCGCTTTCTGATTGCATACCTTCATAGATATGATTAATGTCCATCGCTGCTGCTAGGCTAATCTTCATGCCTTTAACTTGCCTTTCCATTGTTGTCTGGCCAGCTTAAAACTGTGACAAAACAACAAAAGAAGAGAGAGCAAATAAGCTTGTAAGTGTAAAAATTATCAATAGGTGAGACGTGTACATCCCTAGTCCTAGGTCGTCCAATAGGTCAGATCTATGTTTCTTCTTCTCAATAACACCATGTCCAGGTCCTATTAAATATTATCCCATTACCCACGTTAAACGTCAACACATTTATTTCTCATATTAAGAAGAACAATGCTTATTTTCTCCTAGGTGTTCCTTAATTGCTAGAAATGAATACATTATGTAATTGCTGCACCACCTCATTTATACTGTATTGATACGTCTCTCAGCATGCAAAGCATTTCTAGTAATGCACATATATAGCAGACAAAACCAATGTAACATTAATTTTATTTGAACTATGTTATTTTATATACTTATGTTCACAAATCAGTCAATACATAAGAGTAAGAACAGAAACAAAACTACGTTACGCGAATATCGACCAAATTTATCCAAGCAATATTGATCAACAAAACGAGGTTATAATGTTGATCCAATTTGATTATTATAAATTATAAATGCATATAAGTTGGAATGATTTGTGCCAATTTTCAAGTGCTTACCAGATCTTAATTGTTCTAATCTTCTTGATGTCATAAAGCCCTGAAATAAGTTTTCGTTAAAAATGACTATTATATTACTTTTTTATGTAATTAGTAGCATCTTATTGTTTAAGATTATAATAACTATTAACTAAATAACTAAATTGATCTACTTGAAATAGACTTTTGCATTAATATGTACAGTTAGTATAATGTGATGTGTTAAAACAAAGCTACCAAGATTTAAGTTGCTGATAAGATTTCTTTGCCTAAGAAATCTTCTTTACAATTGATATGTTGTATTCATGTGAAGGCAGCAAAAGAAAATGTGAAATTGGTTCACAATAGACTCATGGCAAATGAGATCACATGATAATAAACATGGTAACATTAAATCGTTTACTATGTGTAAATTTCATGTCTTTGATAAGCACAAACATTCGAGGGTGGCAACAAACTAAACCGCATTCATTGACTCTACTAAATGGATAGATGAAACTGATATTCACATTTTGAGATTAAAAATCACAAATATAACTAATCTCTAGATGAAAATTCTACTAAAAAATCTACATAATAATTATCATCCTCAGCTACTTGCATCGCAAAAGGGAAATATACAGGTCTCAGAATTTATATTGCTAGCTAGATGATGCCTTTTCATGAACATAAAGCCATCTTAAGAATATATCGTAGAAAAACCTTACAAGACGTATGCTAAAAGAAAAAAGGAACTAAAAGTCACAATGTGTACACTATGCTATAGGTAATCTAAATGTAGTAGAATTGGATGCAATTATTTTTTTTCATTTCAGTTCAACAAAATCTACTGAGATACTCCCTCCAATTCCAAATATTTGTCTTAATTAGCCTCCTCAATTAATTTCTTAAATATAAGTCATCCAAGAATTTCTAGTGATTTTTCCCTTCTTGGACTTTGCTAAATAAATAGTGTCACTCTCACGAATAAATGACTCATCTTTTTAATGTGTTATAATAGAGGAAAACAAAGTCAGCTGATCTATTTTCTTAATCGATGTGGTGTATATGCTATTGCCTGGAATGACACATGCAGGTGCCATATGAAAGCTCAGTAGAACATCTAGACACAAAGGAATAGGAACATACATGACAAGGTTCCACAAATGAGGCACAAAGGGGAAATAACTTTGTTGGACTTGGTTTGGTTCAAACCATAATTTTGTCAGAGGTTGCTTGATGCTCTGAAAAATTGGATAGATAGCTTGCATTGAAATTTAAGTGTGGCATCTACAAATTTGAGTGTGTAATCTATAAAGTTTAGGTTGTTGGTAGAGTTTTAAGGCCTACTGTTTGAACTTTTTATTTATTATAAAATAGTTTCAATATGGTTCTCCCTGTTAAAAAGAAAAGATATAGATAGTGTTCTAATCTCTACAATAATAATGGACTCAAAATGCACATTCATTAATTAAAAAGGAACTGAAAGCTTCCATCAAGTAAGCAGATCCAATAGATAATTGTTACCTTGAGTAACTGGATAGATTAATCATTATTAATAAGGATTAATATCCTAGCTCTTGTCACAAGCAAAAAGAAAATATCACACAAGCATTGATCCTAGGAATAATTGGGCATTCAGTTTCAAGATCCTACCTCTTGTCACAAGAACTGGTTGCAGAGGAACGCTAATATCTCAAAATCTGGTCATGTTGGAAGAGATAGAGTTAGTTTTTGTCTTTAACCAAAAAATAGTGGAACTTTAAATGAAATACTCCATCGAAGTATAAATCAGACACTGAAACTAACATTGTAAAAGTCAATATGTTCTATGTATTGCATCCACTATGAAATAATATTCGATGGGTACAGTTCAACTTAGAATTTGAATACATAAATTACCATGAATACATTGCTCAAGTTGCAGCAACTTCAGTCACTTGGACTGCTTCTTCTTGTCTTTGCTAAATGAGCTATCAATTACTTAAAGAATACATGAATGCTTAAAGAAAAATATATTAATCATTAGTTGATAAGGGATTAAGAAACAACAAACATCTTAATGGCAGATAGTTATTTGAAGAAGTATGCAAGAAAAGAAACATGCAGACCTTCTCATATCGCTTGGCTGAGTTCTTTCCCTCGTCTTCCCAACTCACCACCCTTTTTTTCCGCGCGCACGCTTTTCAAACTACTAAACGATGTATTTTTTTGCAAAAAGTTTCTATACAAAAGTTGCTTAAAAAATCAAATTAATCCATTTTTCAAAAAAAAATTAGCTAATACTTAATTAATCACGCGCTAATGGACTGTTCTGTTTTTCGTGTGCAGGCTGTGTTTTGGGAACTTCATGTAACGAACACACCCTTAGTAGCTTGAACAATGTATTCCCCTCTTCTTTTTTTTGTGCCAATAGTCTCAATTTTATCAGTATTGTTCAAGTCCCACGATTATTTATCCTGTTTACAAGGAATAATTGGTTATCCTCTGCACTCATCATATCAAGTCAAAGAAGTGCACACAAGTATAACATAAAGAGAAGTATACCTTCACAAATGATACAAGCTCAACGTCATAAATCACAGTGTTGTTTGATGGATATAATCAAATGCATATTCTGGAGGAATTGTTACAATAGCAACTTTGCGCTTCTTCATGTTTAGCACATATTGCCAAGCCGTCAATAACCTCCTCTGGAAGGACTTTAAATGAAAAGAAGCATGCCATTATTACTGATCTAAGTTAAGGACAACACTTTTTTTAAAACCTGAAGTGCATAAGCCATCACCAAGGAAGTTAAAAAGGCTTTACTAGTCTTGAATTCATGGTTCCTGTTCGTCATGGCCCTTCTTCGAAAATACTATGCCATCATGAAGTTTTCCAGTTTGTTTGACTGTCAATGGCAAATACAACTTTTGGTAAAAGTAATAATTAGATATCATTGACCTCTATCGGACATATAATAGTATAGAGAAAACAGTAAGATCAGAATGCATCGTGCTGTAGCATACCTTTAACAATTATTTACCCTTGGATGCAACGTCACAATTCATCAGGGTACAATGAAGACCAAAGTTAGATAAATTACAGCCAAGAAAATGGTCTGTAAGATCTGTGACTGAATTTCACAGAGCAATTCTTCAACCATGAGTTTAATCACTAAGTCGACTGACAGAAAGACAACTAAACTATAGATTAGAAAGATTGGCCTCATATATTTCACCACCTAAAAAAAATGCATATTCATGTACAAGTTCATGGCTACGCCTACGGTACTCTACAACATGGTAAAAATGGATCGATTTTGATCAAGAAAACCTAAGGACCTAGTTGGGTCAGTACTGAATCATCAATCAACATGGAGTCAACAATGAGTAGGATGGGCTTGCCTTGGCGTGCAGAATCTCTGCTTCCTGGATGAAGAATTGGCGATGGACCGGCCACCGCCACCGTCGACAATGGAGTCCTCCTCGCGGACCACTCTCTCTCTCTCTCTCTCTCTCTCTCTCTCTCTCTCTCTCTCTCTCTCTCTCTCTCTCTCTCTCTCTCTCTGCAAGGGAAGGGAAAGCACACGAACAGAGCAAGACCATGAGCATACAAAGACATGTATAAAATGAGAAAGAAAAAGAGGGACAGCCGATAACGAAGTCCTGCGACAGCCGCCAACAACACGCCATGATCTTCATCCTCATCTCCTCCTCCGTTCCTTCCCCAGCAAGAACACACCAGACACCTGCAGTAGAAGTAACTGATGAAAAGAGAACCACGCAACATCATGAGGGGCCGCCGGAGACGAGAGGGGACTGACCTGAGAGGTGACGAGCAGCAAGCAACGAAAATCTCCATTGGATCTGTACCGCCATCTAGGTTTGGAGCCTGCGACGACAACAAGGTTGAGCAAAGAACGGATCGATGATGAGGGGCGATCTCGAGAGCCTGGTGACATATGGCTCTCCTCTTTTCGCCGCAGCCACCGCCTTCCTTGACGTCGGCCTCTGTCACCACCACTGTTTCTTCGATGGCAGCGGCAACGGAGGACGGTGCAGTGGCGGTGCTCGGCGAAGGATGAAGTGGTGGTGCTCTGTGATGGCGACGACAGAGAAGGACGGTGCTGCGGCGGTGCTCGGCGATGGCGATAGCTGCGGTGGCGGCGGCAGCGCTCGGTAGCGGCGGAGTGAGGCGGCGGCGGAAGTGGCAGCGCTCGATGATGGTGACGGTGGTGACGGAAGCGCAGAGGGTTGTGCCAGACGACGGTGATGGCACGAGGGGGACGAGGAGGCGAAGGCAGCGGCACGAGGTGGAGGCGGCGGCGCTCGACGACGGGGATGGCCATGGCGATGGCGCGGGGGGAGGTGGAGGTGGCGGCGTGAGGGAGAGGCAAAGGTGGCGCTCGGCGACGGTGGCACGAGGGGAAGACGTAGGCGGCGTGAGGCGGCGGCGGCGGGAGATGGACAGGAGGGAGGAGGGGACGCGGGCGACAGCTAGGGTTTAGTGTTAGTGGGCATCATTTTGTTAAAAAGACCCTCGGCTTCCACATTTTAGAGTGCAGCCCTAATTCGCGATTTTTCTCTCCTTCGCGTGGAATATCCGGTTTTTCAAAGGGCTTATACATAAAATAACACCTTAGAGGAACGGTTCGTGAGGGTTATAGATCAAATTACACACAAACTGAAGGGCTTTTTTTGCAAAATTTCCAAATCATGTACAGTAACTTCGACACAGTAAAATCCGACATGGAGCATCCCATCGCTCGCCCCATCTGCGTCCCTTAATGTTCTCTAATCAATGAAGACATCCAAATATGATGTGTTATCTCGTTTGAGCTCTTGAGCCTAATTAGGTTGTGTTCTTCTCAATGAGTTGGGAACTTATCTCCCACGCACGTAAAATGGAATGACTCATTAGCACATGATTCATTATGTATTAGCTAATTTTTTTAAAAAAGGATTAAGGTGATTTTTTAAAACCAACTTTGCTATAGAATTTTTTGCAAAAAAATACATTGTTTAATAGTTTCGAAAGCGTGCACACGAAAAACGAGTGGAGTGAAGTTGAGAATATTGAGTAAAGAACACAACCTTAAGCATGATGGAAAAGGTCAGCGGTGGAATAAGCTTGCTTGAGCATGTGTCGACGTCTAGCCTAGTCGGCATATTCGTAGCCTACATGATCATGGAAAATAATTAAAACTTAAAAACTACCGTTAAATTAAAATAGATGTATAAAATTTGTCCACGTCATCAAGAGTAAAAGTTTTCACTCTTGGTGATGTGGATAAATCTGATATGTGTATTTTTAAATTTACTATTATATTTAGTTTATAGGTTTTCAGTACCTACATGATTTTGCACCATAAGGTTTCCATCAAAGCCTATCCGTATCTGTGGAGATGTGAAAGACCCAAACCCAATCGAACTAAAGTTCTAAAAATAAAAAAGTTCTCACGAAGAAAATAGGGTTCTCAAAATAAAAAAGCCAATCGAGTATATAATAAACGACCCGGACCCTAGAGACCCGGTCTTCGCTTTCCCCTACCTGGAGTCGAAGCACAAAATCCCAGAGATATGGCGATTTCTACCGCCGCCGCCGTTCTCCCGCTCCCTCCTTCAGGGGATCTTTCCGCCCCGCCGCCCGTTCACTCTGTATGGGCTTTGCTTGAGAGATCCCCCGCCCTGGGGAACCTAGCGAACTCCGCCGCGGCCGCCGTCTCGACGGTAACTAGCAATGACCGAAAGGTGAGTGTCTCCCTCCGACTCGCCACACCGCCAGCTTCTTCCTCCGACATCCTCCTCCTGCACATGGTTGTCAGCCCCGAACGAACGCCTGATTGCTACTTCCCCCCGGACAATTTCTTTGTCTACAAGGCCGACGCTGGCTGGCCATGGATAAGGACTCTTCCTCCTCTCACCGACTGGGTCAGTGAGCCCGGCCTCTGACATTGGCATCATGCGATCCGGCAAGGACTTCATCGTGGCGAATCTCATGCCTGACAACATCCTCCACGGCGACGAAGTAAGGAAGGTGTTCACTCTGTTGCTTTACAAGTCCACCACCAACAAGTGGCAGTCCAAGCAGCTCCATTTGCCCGATTGTCCGCATGAGGCTGATGTGTGTCTGTGGCAAACCGACGCTGTATGTGTTCCCCTTTGATGGATACATGTGCCGGGCAAACTACCACCGTGGCATCATGTACTGCAACGTGTTGGCTACTGATGATGCGGAGCTTGAGCTTGGATTCCTCCCTTTTCCTGGCATTGAATTGCATGTGGTTCGACGGGGTCGGGTTACCTGCCATGTACAGAACTGTGTCCATTCTAGGAGGCTGCCTAAAGTTCGTTGATGTTAACGACGGCTCCTTCCGATCCACCAAGAGCTCTGGTTGCAGCATCACTACGTGGACTCTGAAGTTGCCAGGATTTGAGTGGGAAGTGGATGGCACACTCCAGCTTGAGGAGGAGCTCTGGTCTCTCCCAAGCTACCAAGAATCACCTCTGCCACGGATTGTTCCGACGTTCCCTATTTTCAGCATGCACAAGGCCAACGTTCTCCACTTCATACTGGACAGACCTGGATCTTCTGACAAGTGTTGGATGATTACTGTTGACATGCAGAACAAATCTCTGGGGCCGTACACGTTGTACTAAAATGCAGCTGAGCAGGACTGTGATGAAGATCGCAGCAACGAATTTCATGACAGGCCCATGATCTCCATTGAGCTTGTCAAGTTCCTCAACACTCCAGCAGGTGATTAAATGCTTACTCCATCTCCCTTAGACAAAAACTTACATATATGTCTTCTTCATGTGCTATATCCTATTATAATTGTTGTAGCCAGTGATAAGTAGAACCTAGGGGGCATGTTGAGAGTAATCCTCTTTACATAATCCTTTGTTCTCCCAATGGAGTCAGGTTAGGTTTCAGTTGGAAGGCATTATATATGTTGTTTTTTGGTCTGTCGAGTCCACCTCTCTTGTTACTCCCTCTGTCTCAAAAAATGGCTACCTTTAGATATTTTAAGTGGGATTAAGGACAGGCATTGCTGGGGGAAGAGACTTTAGTTCCGGTTCACAACCCTTTGTAGTCCCGGTTGTGCAACCGGGACACATAATCCAGAACTAAAGATCACTATCTTTAGCAACCAATACTAAAGATAGTAGCGTCACGTGGCTGATGCTATGTAAAGATGTTTTTTTTTGCTTTTTATTTCAAAATGTTTTTCGTTGCTGGCTGATTGTTTATACATATGCATATATATGTATAAATACATACATACATATATATATATATATGTAAAAACATACATATATATTTATAAGTACATAGATATATACATGTATACATGTACTTATAAATATATGTCTTTATATCTACATAAGTTATTATATACATATATGATTAATATGTAAAGACATATAAGTAAATACATCGTATATATTACAATCATTGTTAATTTCTAATGTTCATATATTACAAAAGCTAAGATAAATGGTAGGGTCGAGGAATAGGTTTTCCATCGTCTTGGAATTCTTCCGTCGGATTAATAATCCCATCCATGATAAATCTCATCATTTGTTCTTGAACAGCTTTTATAAATTCCATGTGGGGGAGATCCTCCGTCATCCTAAGAATCTGTCATTTTGAAAAAAATAAAATATAAATATATGAAATCAATAAGATGTGTGTAAATAATATATGAATGATGTTTACGTACTTCTAGATCCTTGTCATTGTTGATGTGTGCTATGGTGTGTATATAGTGACAAACATAATAGCCGCATAAGTTGTTCCCTTGTGACTGTCGTGAACACTAAAGGAGAAACGAAGTTATGAAATATATATTTTTATACTATAGAATAAATGAGAATATAATTGTGGACGTACGTACCGAAAAGTCCATCCTCACATTCAGTTCTTCTTTGAATACCCTGCAGACGTTTGTACGGAACCGTGCTCATGCCCTGTAGTTGCAAACTATGATTAATGATCCGAGATCCGCATAGTAGCGATAGCAGCAATTATAATGATAGTGGAATGGATGGCATTACCTGTTAAGCATCTCAAAAATTGAGGTGAAAGTTTCCTTCAGTTTCTACATAGTCTAGGACATGCATCTTGCCTGCAGAAATGTCTATGACAGAAAGGATCCAGTGGAACCTGCAAATTGCGCGAGATGATATATATGTCATGGTATGAATACACGAAGGAAAATGGTACAAAAGACGGTAAAAACTCACTGTGTGTTGTAAGGCAATAGTATATACTCGTTGTAATGTTGTTGTAACAGGAATTTGTAAATGTTATCCTCTGTTTCTTGTTTAAAATCCCGTACAGTCGTCTCGTTGATTTTGCAGGGTCCATGAAACCAATCCTAAAAGCTTCCTGTCTACGGTATAGTTGAATCTCTATTCTACAGTGCAAAAAAAGAATGTGATCAGGTATCCGCACATAGTAAATATTCGATGTTACATATGACAAGCTAAGGAATGAAATAAAATTAAATGATACTTACAAAAACTAGCAACTGACAAGAGAGACATCCAGGGCGTCTCTCTGGTATACTTCAAAGATATCCTTGAAACGGATCCACATATCATCCTCTCCATTGAAGTAATCTGCGTCTTTAACCCTCGAAGCGAACATCTCTCTACCATTGGCTGATTGTTCCATGTACCATTGATGGAATCGGTACATCTGTGTAGATAGGTTATTCACCTGCTCAGGCTTGACAAGTGGTTCACTGAGGGTATATTTGTGTTTCAGATCCTCTTTTGTCGCGGTCTTCATAGGGGCAATCCCCAGCAGTTGCTCCCTAGTTAGTTTTGTGTCTGCCATAAATTGTTGTATACTGAGTTCATGTTCAGATGGCATCAACTCAACCGCTTGTTTTGCTTGTTTTTCGAGCTGAGGGACATCTTTTGACTTTCCTTTAGTCTTTTTAAAAGACTTGCATATTGAGCGCTTGTAGTCCGATGGTAAGCTCTTTTTCGCCAGTTCGCTCATCTTCTTAACAAATGCTTCAGTTGCTGGGTCTATTGGAACCTTCTTATCTGGACTTCGCCGCCTGAAGTGATCCTTCACCTGCCTGCCCACTTCCGCGTCAGTCTCCTCATTAGTCCTATCATATGGTCTTTTCTTTGGAAGGGACTTTTTTGGCTCGTTAGAAGTTGGCTTCTTCGTTTGTTTGTACGTTGACGACGTTGGAGGAATTGAGCTGGTCCGTTCTTGATGAGGTGTAGCTGGTTGCGGCGGTGCAGATGGAGGAGATGGTGTAGACCGATCTTGCGGAGGAGATGGAGGGGACGGTGGAGACCGAAGATCAGGCTGCGGCGGTGAAGATGTACGAACCGACGCCGCCACTCGCTCGGGAAGCATGATGAAGCGCTTGTTCCATAGTATGATGGAGTCAAATGTATCTCCTAGCTTTGTCTCCCCATCTTCTCCGGGGATGTCCAGCTCGAGTTCCTCAAAGCATTGGCAGACTTGCTCCACCACGACCTTTGATTACCCAGGTGGAATTGGCCTACAGTGGAACCTCTGGTTTTGCTCCACTTGTATAGCCATGCCATATTCATGAGAAACGAGGTTAAATAGTTTATATGCACAACTTAATCGTAGGTACAAAGCAGGCTATGCAAACCACGGGCATACCTTGATCATTAGGTTTTTGAAAGGAATACGCAGCTCACATGGTGTCCGCTGCATGATTTTATCCACAGGGTATCGTGGTTCGTCGACAGCTCGCGCTACTGCAGCTTCGTTGGTCTGATCTCCTACTTGCCCTGTAGAAGCGCAACTGCTACGATTGCCTGAGGGGCTAACCATCTCGTGAGGATCAGACGGCTGGGTTTGTTAGCATGCTCGCTTAAGCGTATATCCACCTGTCTTGCTACCTCCTCTTGCAATCATTGGTCGTAGCTTGCGACCTTCATTTCAAGATCAGTCAACTATGTGTTCTGATCTCTCTTGCTTCTCATGCGACTCCAGTACGTGTGGATGTCGTCTTGAAACCCGTACTTCCATGCAACCACGCCTCTTCCGCGCGTTCGTCCTGGGTGCTCGGGATTCTGCAGTGCAAGCGTAAGCTTGTCCTTCTCTCTGTCGAACTAGAATCTTCCCTGAGCAGAGGCCTCTAGGGCATCCATCAGACGGTAAGCTGCTTGGCGTATGTCCTCGCTAAAGACCAGGGAGCCATCAGCTGAATTGAGTGTTTCCCATGAGCATAGTACCAATGTTTTGATCGTTCAGGCCAATCAAATGTGGTTGCTCTGATACCTCTTGCGGCTAAAGCATCTTTCATTTTCTGCCACTTGGGCACAACCTTCTCATAGCCGCCCGACCCTAGCCAGTGAAAATACTTTTTCTTAGAGGCATTAGCTTTGTTCTTCGCTATCTTGGCTTTTCCTATCTCTCCTGTCTTGTAGGTCACAAATGCATCCCAATGATCCTTCAGTTTGGGTAAGTTGTCAAAATTCGATGTGAGATCCTTTTTGATATTTTTTTGTACAACTCTTTCTTGAAGGACTGAAATTGTGTGGTCATCTTTTTTAGAGTCCAACTCTTCACTTTGGCCTGTTCCGCCTGAGGGATCCTGAAGGTCTCGAGCATGGTGGTCCACAACATATCCTTTTCTATATTTGGAAGATACGTTTCTTCCTCATCGCTGCATGACCTTGTTTGGCATCAATTCTGTATGCTGATAGGCACGTGATCCCTCACGACCCAACCATTGTGTGACACAAACTTTCGTGCTGCATCATCGAGGCCAATTGGTTCGACGTCTGCTTTCACTTCAGTTATAATGTGTTTCCCCTCCACCTTCCTTGCAAGCCCTCGTTGTTCGCGTGCCCTTTTCGAACCGTTGGTCGATTGGCTGCCCTGTTGCTCATCTTCTTCTTTGTTCCCCTCCTCTTGATACTCATTCAGGTATTGGCTTGGGTCCTCGTTTCCTTCCTCGTCTGCCCAGTATTGGCTGCTGCCCTCAATGATCTCTTCCAAGAGTAACTATTCGTCATCGCGATCTGCCATCTGTTCCTAACATTAAATAATACAAAAAAATGCATGGTGTATTATTATATCTACATTGTATATAGTAATCATAGTTAATACATAAACAATAATTAATATATTGTATGTACATTCTCGACAAATATGCATACACCCTCGGGTTTATATTACTTATCACTTTGGACAAGGCCTAAGTCAAATTAATGTCTCCTTGACTATGAAGAAATTCTAAATTTCACTAACTTAATTAATGTCCTTAACTATGAAGAAATTCTAACATAATCTCCTTGACAATGAAGAAATTCTGACATCAACAGTAATTACTACCAAGAAATTCTAAATTAGTCTCCTTGACTATGAACAAATTCTAACATAAACAATAATTATTATGAAGAAATTATAAATTAATCTTCTTGACTATGAAGAAATTCTAACATAAACAATAATTAATTTACTAAACAATAATTAATTTACTAATTGTATAGTTCGTATAACTTCCCTTAGCGTTGTTTGGCGAGTCTAATTGCTTGGCACGTCCTAAGAAGGAAACAATTGTTAGTAAATTAAAACATGTACATTGAATTGAACAACTAAAATATAGTAAATTGTACATATACTTTTTCATGTATTATATATTTTTAAAATAGTTTTAGAAGTTTCTTTAAAATTCTAAACATATTTTCAATGTGTTCTTCTTATTTTCAATGTATCCTTTTAATTTTTTTATTTTTTAATGTACTATTCTTAGTTTGTATTTTTTAAATTTTTATAAGTGTGTTATGTTTTTTAATTTATATTTTTATGTGGAGGGGCTGACACATGGGCCCGACCTGTCACACGTGGGCCCGCCCTGTCAGCCCCTCCACATAACATTCGGGTGGCGGCGGCATCGGCGGCGACGACGCGAGGGCGCACGGCCGGGGAGAAGGGAAGGAAGCGGCGTGGGCTAGGCCAAACCTAGTTGGCGGCAATGATGGCGGACATGGCTTCCAACGGCGGCGACGGCGGCGGTGACGGCGATGACGCGATGTATGGTAGACGAAGATGATGGCGGCGGTGATGACTACGATGAGATCGAAGATGATGAAGAAACTGTTAAGTGTTGAGAGAGATCGGTGCGCTCAAGAAGACGAATTGATGGTATATATATATATATATATTTATATATATACACCTAACTCTTTACTCCTTGTTGGTGTAATGAACTGGGACTAAAGATATCTTTAATCCTAGTTCTATAACCAACCGGTAGTAAAGATAGCATCTTTAGTCCCGGTTGTGGTTTGGAACCGAGACTAAAGATATCTTTAGTCCCGGTTCCTTACACCAACTGAGACTAAAAATGCTTTCCCGCTATTTTCAAATTTTTTTGGTCCCGGCTGTGCATAAACACCAGGACTAAAAATAATTGGAATACATGTAGGAGAATACATTTATTAAAAATAAAGTCCCAATTAAGTGCATTGAAAACAAAAGAAAATCATAACAGTAATGAGAATACATTTAAAATAGTTTAAAATTGTAATAAAATTTTAAAAATCATATATAATTCACCCATGCCTGATTAAGTGCATTAAAAATAATAAAAAAAATTTAATAATAATTAGAATACATTTAAAATAGTTTTAAATTGTAACAAAATTTTAAAAATCATTTATAATAATAATAATAATATTTTAAAAATAATGAGAATACATTTATAATTAACTTCTGTGCACTTGGGTTTTTTCAAACTTTCAACCAAAATAATTCTTTTGTTGCCAGCAATAGCAAATCAAATTAATTTACATCGTGCATACACCAAGGTAGTAGATATTATTTAATTACATCGGACAAACACCAAGGTAGTACAAATAATTACATCGAAAAAACACCAAGTTAGTATAAATAATTTACATCGTCCGTACAATCAATCTCACATCATGATAGTTGACCTTACGTACTTTCTCCTTACGATTGTTCCTTCGCAATGATCGTTGAGTAAGTTAGGGGTGTCCTCATTTGATAGGAAGATGCTCAGGTCAACCATCACCGCGAATGGAGGTTGCCCATCAAACTGATCGTAATCTTCGTCAGTCTTATCCTCGACTTTGATGATTTTCCTTTTTCCAGGGAGAACCACATGGTGCTTTGGCTCATCGGGCCATTTTCCCATCTTTGGTTTGCTAGACAATGTCCTTCACACAAAAAACTTGCGTTACATCATTGGTTAGGACGAATGGTTCGTCTAAGTATCCAATCTTGTTAAGGTTAACTGTTGTCATCCCGCAGTCATCAATCATTACGCCTCCACTAGTCAGCTAACCCATTGGCACCAAAACTCAGGGACCTTCAAAGGTCCAAATCTCGTCGATGGCACCGTAATACATACTAGTTGTCCCATCGTATCTCATGGCATTAATACGAACAACACTATTCTAGTTCATGCTCTTTTTGTCTTAAGCTCTTGCATAAAATGTATACCTATTGATCTCATATCCTTCGAATGTCGAGATTGAGCAAGATGGTCCCCTCGCCAAGAAGGCTAGTTGTTGGTCAATCGTCTCGTTACCCATGAGATATTGTCGCAACCAAACGGGAAAAAAATGTGATGACGTGTAATCCAGGCATCAAACTTACCGATGTTTTTGGAGCAAACAATCGCCATGTGCTCCTCGATGTAAGGAGCCACCAACAAAGATTGTTGCAAAACCGTGAAATGTGCTTTATGGAATAAATTGTTGTCTACAGTCATTATTGCTTTCCTTCCAAGAGTCCTCTTTCCCCATAGTATCCCCTCATGGCTTGATTCGGGGACCCCGATTGGACGAAGGTCTTCAACAAATTCTACGCAGAACTCAATGACCTCCTTTGTTCCATACCTCTTGGCGATGCTTGCTTCAGGACAAGAACGGTTACAAACGTACTTCTTTAGAACACCCATGTACCTCTCGAAAGGGAACATGTTGTGTAGGTACACATGACTGAGAATACCGATCTCTTTGACAAGGTGACATAGAAGATGTGTCATTATATTGAAGAAAGATTGTGAAAAGATCATCTCAAAGCTGACAAGACATTGCACCACGTCATTTTGTAGGGATGTTAATTTGTCTGGATCGATGATCTTCTGTGAAATTGCATTCAACAAAGCACGTAGCTTTGTTATTGTTGTCCGGACATTATCAGGATGGATACCCTGAATTATAACAAGAAGCAGTTGTGTCATCAACACGTGACAGTCATGAGACTTTAGGTTTGTGAACTTCTTCTCTTTCATGCTTATTATTCCCTTTATATTCGACGAGTATCCAGATGGTACCTTGATGCTCTCCAAGTATTCAAACATACTTTTCTTCTCTACCTTGCTCAGAGTGTAGCTAGCTAGACTCAAGTAATGGCTTCCTTTTTCCTTCGGTTTCGGATGAAGGTCATCTCGTTGTTTCATATGCTTGAGATTATTACGTGCTTGAAGTGTATCTTTCGACTTGTCATACACACTTAGAAAGCCCAGCAGGTTGATGCAGAGGTTCTTAGTGAGGAGCATCACGTCGATTGCGTGGCGGACCTCTAAGACTTCTCAATAGGGTAACTCCCAAAAAATATTTTTTTTCTTCTACATCACCGCGTGACCATCTTCACTCGCGATAGGTTGGCTACCAGGTCCCTTTCCAAATACTACTTTAAGATCTTTCGCCATAGTAAACATAGTTTTTTCATTTTGATATTTAGGCTTAGCACGGTGGTTTTCCTTCTCTTCAAAATGTTTGGATTTCTTTCATATAGGGTGGCTTGCAACAAGAAATCGATGATGACCCATGTACTCAACCTTCCTACAATGTTTCAAATATGTACTATCAATTTCAGCCATATAGTGAGTGCAGGCCTTATACCCCTTGTTTGATTATCCAGATAGGTTGCTTAGTGCAGGTCAATCGTTAATGGTTACGAACAGCAACACTCGTATGCTAAATTGCACCTGTTTGTCCTCATTCTACATAGAGACATCTTCTTTCTTCCACAGCAGGTTCAGATCTTCAACCAATGGTCTTAAGTACACATCAATGTCGTTATCAGGTTGCTTTGGGCCTTGAATAATAATCAGCATCATGATGTACTTTCACTTCATGCAGAACCAAGGGGAAAGGTTGTAGATACATAGGGTCACAGGCCAAGTGCTATGACCGTTGTTCATCTCTCCAAATGGATTCATGTCATCCGTACTTAAACCAAACCTTATGTTCCGTGCATCCTTTCCGAAGTTTTCAAATGTTCTGTCGATGTTTCGCCACTGACCCGTCGGCGGGGTGTCTTAACATCCCGTCTTGTTTACGTTCTTCTGCGTGCCAGCGCATTATTCTAGCATGCGCTTTGTTCCTGAACAAACACCTCACCCATGGTATTATACGGAAATACCACATCACCTTAGCAAGAACTCTCTTCTTTGAAGGCTGTCCGTCAAGGCGTCAACATCATCGGGATCATCTCGTGTAATCTTGTATCATAGTGCCTTACAACCGAGCATGCTTCTAGATTCTCGTACTCCTCACCGTGATAGAGGATACAATCGTTCGGACATGCATGTATCTTTTGGACCTCTAGTCCTACAGGGCAGACTATCTTCTTAGCTTTGTACGTTGTTTCAAGCAATTCATTTCCCTCCGGAAGAATATTCTTTACAAGTTTCAATATCTCGCCAAATGTCTTGTTAGTCACACTATTTTTGGCCTTCCATTGTAGGAATTCCAGCGTGTTCCTCAACTTTTTGTGCCCCTTTTTCACTTTCGTAGTCTTTCTTTACGTCGCACAACATCTAACCAAGATCATCCGCACCGTCATTTTCATCAACAGCTCTGTCCGCCTCGCCTATTGTATTTTCTACAAATCCACCGTATTGAGCCCAGTCCAGAATGTTGTCGTCTTCTTCATCATCTTCTTCCATTGCAACCCCTAACTCTCCATGCGAGGTCAAACAATTATAGCTAGGCATGAATCCCGACTCCAACAAGTGGACATGAAGAGTTCTTGATGTAGAATACTCTTATGATTTTTGCACTTTTTTGCATGGACAACATATAAAACCCTTAGGCTTGTGGGATTGGCCACACTCAAAAAATAATGCATGTCATCAATAAACTCCCACCCTCTCAGTTTGTCCATCTGTTTGAGGATGGTATGCTGTATTGAACCTGAGTTGCACATGTTGAGCCTTAAACACTTCTTGGAAAAAATTGCTAGTAAAGATCTTATCAGTAACTATGGCCACACTGGCATGCCATGCAATTTGTGGACATTTTCCATAAAGGCTTGAACTACTATATAGGGATGAGAAAGTTCTATAAAGTGGGTATACTTAGTGAGTCTGTCAACCACTACTAAAATGACATCTTTCCCATTAGACCTTGGCAAGCCCTCAATAAAATCCATGGTGATGTGAGACCAAACCATATCAGGTATCTCAAGAGGATTTAACAGACCAGGAATGTGTATATGCTCTGCTTTAGTTATCTGACATGTAGGACAATGCCTGACGTAGCCTTCCACCTTTTTTCTTAACTTTGGCACAACTGCTTAATTTGGTGATATGTAGCTCTCATGCCAAAATGTCCTCCAAAAGCTGAAGCGTGATATGTTTCTAGTAATTGTCTCCTGATATCAGAAGATGCTTCTACATAAATCCTTCCTTTAAACTTTAACAACCCAGCTTCTAATTTGTATGTTCCCTCAAGATCCTTATCAGTTCCAATCAAGCTTAGGATTTTGTGTGCTTGAATGTCTCCTTCATAACTATCTTTTATATCCTGTACCCAATCTGGTATCACCACAGCAACAGATCCACATTGTACTTATGTCTCCTCTTTGATATTAGGGCTTCTAGATAGGGCATCAGCCACCAAGTTTTCTTTGCATGCTTTGTACTCAATGGTATAATCATATTCCATTAGTTTGAGCAGCAATTGGTGTTGTATCCCTTCCACCAATCTTTGATTCATCATACATTTGAGACTTTGTTGACCACTCTTTATAATTAATTTGTTTCCCAGAATGTAGTGCCTCCATTTCTTCAAAGCTTCTAAGATGGCCAAAGCTTCTTTTTCATAAATTGACTGAGCAGCAGCTTTTGGACCAATTGCCTTACTGTAATAAGCAATTGGTCGGCCAGATTGCATCAAAACTGCCCTAACCAAATTTCACATGCATCAAACTCAATAACAAATGGCTAAGAAAAATCAGGCAATGTTAGTACTGGACTGGTAATCAATTTATGTTTCAATTTCTCAAAAGCTTCATTTTGATCAGGCCCCCAATGAAAACCATCTTTTTTAGCACATTGTGCAATGGTCGGCCAATGATACTCCTTAATAAATCTTCTATAATATCCAGTCATGCCCAAAAAGGCGCTGATTTCAGTGACATCCTTGGGAATCTTCCTTCTCTGGATGTCCTGTACTTTCTTGGGGTCAGTGGATACTCCCTCATGAGAGATAATGTGTCCTAGATATGCCACACTTGATAACCCAACAGCACATTTCTTTAGTTTCACCACCAACTTGTTTTTCATCAATACTTGCATGATTAATCCGAGATGTCCTAAACACTCTTCTCTTGTTTTGTTGTATATTAATATATCATCAAAGAAAACTAACATAAATTTTCTGAGATAAGGGCTAAGCACTTGGTTCATTAAAGACTGGAATGTGGCTGCAGCATTAGTTAAGCCAAATGGCATAACATTATATTCATAGTGCCCCAAATGAGTTCTGAATGATGTTTTAGGAATGTCTAATTCAGCCATTCTGATTTGATGATAGCTACATCTGAGTTCCAGTTTAGAGAGAATTTTAGATCCATGCAACTCATCCAACAGGTCTTCAATAATTGGCATTGGAAATGTATTTTTCATGGTCTTAGCATTCAGTTGACGATAGTCCACACACATTCTCCAAGACCCATCTCGTTTTTGGACCATTACAGCCGGAGAGGAGTAAGGACTATCACTGATTCTAATCTCATTAGATTGTAACAACTCAGAGATGATTTCTTCCATAGCTTCTTTCTGATAATGGGGTACTTTGTAGGGTCTTACATTTGGGGGTTCTAAACCAACTTTTAAGTTAATTACATGATCACAATTCCTTTTTGGGGGCTGTTGACGGTCCATAAGTACCAAATTTGACAGTCAATTCCTGCATAATAGCAAGTGAAAGAATATAAAATGGAATATCAAACTTAGAGGTAGTGGTTATTACTAACCATTTCCACAAGTCTTGGTGAATATTTGTATACAGGTGAAATAGCGACGAAAACCACCCACCATGCAACAAATACACCTCCAGACAATCGGACGTGATTACACAGATTGGAGGCCCCCATGTCAATAAAAACCACCTAGAATTGAGCTCAAGTTACAACATTTTGGGGCCCACCAGGTAGCCTCCTAGCCAAAGGAGTGGCCGGGAGGTGGGTCAGAAGTTCGACTGAACCATCAGTTCGGTCGAACAGCCTTTGCGTCCCCTCGCCATCTTCCGACACATGAAGTAATATCATAATGTCCTAATGGCGGTTATGTGTGGTTCCCAGGCTTAACCGACCTCCAAACCGTCATTACAACACTATATAAGAAGGGGAAGCTCTCACTCTCAACACACAACAAAGTGGAATACAACTCACTTTCATAGTCATTGCTCTAGTAGAGTAAGAAGAGAGTGAGGGAAAACTCCAAAAAGAGTGCCCCAAATGTCAGAGTTCTCTCCGGGGGAGTTCTAGAGAAGTGCCGGAGATGTCGGCATTCTTCCAAGGGAGTTTCAGAGAAGTGCCGAAGATGTCGGCACTATCTCCGATCTTGTACCTCGATGGATCCTTCTTTTATATAAGTAAATATTCGTGATTTCCTTTGGTATTTACTGTTCTTATTTAAGTAAGATATATTCTCATCGTTGCGGTTTCATTGCTCTGCTTAGGTAGAGTACCTTAATCTTCTAGCATGACGTCGAGATTAGGGTAGTAATCAATAGCATAGACACAGTGCCTAGGCTGGAGGTTACCTTTATTTGTTGTGTGCTCCACGGGTTGTAGAGGTAGACAGCAGGTGGTGACAGTCCTGTCCATCCTTTATAATCCTCTACATTCGGGTACATCATAGAGCTATAGGTCGGAGTCTCCTTGGCAAACAAGGGGATAAGCCGGTGCCCGAAATAATCAATAGAATTTTACCTTAACTTAATTAAGATAACTAACCCATAGGAGTCTTCTCTATCATAAACCTACCATTTAGTTGTTGTCCTTGGAAAAATCATGTTCTTAGATTGTACAAAAATGTTTCCTATGGATACGATACACTGGAATATTTTTGGGTGAAAGCTACAACGGTATCTGTGCGCTTGTAAATTATTTTGTGCTCATAATAAATACCAACAGGGGCAATCCTCTAGTTTCCTTCAAGACTTCAGAAAACTGAGACAATATCTCTTGAACATCATCAGGGATACAGTTAAATTCCTCATCTTTTGCCTCAGAAACTGTATGCACTTGCACCAGATAACCTATACCTCCTTTCTTGATCATTTTACTCAGCTTTTTCCCATCAATCAAGGAATGCTTCCCTGGTCTAGTATTGTCTTATAATTCCATACTTCTTCCTCCCTTAGTGATTCCCAGTGCTCTTCTCCTCAAACCCAGAGTAATGGGACTAACCTTGAATATCCAATCAAAACCAAGGATTACGTCATATCCTTTCAGTGGAATTAGATTAAATGAGTTAGCAAATTGTTCTCCTTGAATCTCATACTTAATCTCTGGTATTTTAAACTCAGTCCTCAATTCTCCTCCACCTGCTACTACCACCTTGTGTGCCCTGGTACCCAACAGTGGGTATTGATTTTTGATAGCAAAATCATAGTTCATGAAGGTGCTAGTACTGCCACTGTCCACCAAGCCTACCCGCTTTCTTGCCATTGATTCTCATTATCACTAAAAAAAGTATCAGGGGGTGTTTATCCATGTACTGCATTAAGGAAATGCACATCAATTCTTCTTGACCACCTTCTTGTGGCTCTTCTGGATTTTCATGTTCTGCATCATCACGAGGCTCCTCAACTTTCTCTAGTTCCTCCCCTTCCAATAAAAGGGCATGGATAGCCTGTTTCACTTTGCACTGGTGCCTTGGAACAACACTTCTTCTTCTCCCTCTTATCTCCATTTGCTCTCATCTGCTAGCCTCTATTAGCCTTATCCCTGCCCTGATTCCCTGCATTAATGTTAGGGTTCCTATTTCTATTGAAACTCCCAGCAAGTTATTTGGCATTAGATGCCTTCTCATAATTCTTTGCATACCAGTAAGACTCCAACAATCCTTGTGGCTTCTGTCCACACACATCATGCTTAATGCCCCCCCCCCCCCTGAGTCCACCAATAAAACAGCTAGTCAGGTATTGCTCTTGAAGGTAGGGATGATCTCTCCTAACCAATTCAACATACTCCCAAATTTGTCAATACATTGTTCCACAGTTAAACCATATTGTTTCATGTTTTGAAACAACTCCACTGCTTCATGCACAATTGCAGAAGAGAATCTGGTGCACACCATGGCACACCACTAGGGCCAGGTTATGAGTTGCCAAGGAATCCCAATTCCCCTGAACCATTTGGCTGCCCTTCCTTGAAGATGAGCCATAGCAAGATTTACCCACCGATCCAAAGGAGTCCCAGTGATTTCATAAAACTTCTCACATTGTTTTAGACATTCAATTGGCTCCTCATTCCCATAATATGGTATTTCAAGCCTGGGCCCTTTTATGATGGCTTCAGCATAATGATTTCCCATGTCATGCTGCCCCATATACACATTTCTCTAATTGTCAAACACATGTACCCCAGGATTTCCAAAAGGTAAATTAATATTGACCCCACTTGGGTTCCCATGAGGTGGAAAAACTGGAGCTGGTTCTCTGAAACCACCCATAGTAGGAGTTGTAGGAAATACAGTTGGAATTGGTGGTGGAAAAACTGGAGTGGATTCCCTGCCCCCACACATACATGACATAGGTGTTGGTAGATTAGGTATTACAGGTGACACAAATCACTGGCTCAAATTCCTAGTTACTGAACAAGGAGGAATCAAGGGATTCCATACTCCCACAGGATTCACAGTGTTGACTTCTATAGCAAAGAGCCCTCTAGAAGTTGGTGGGAGAGGCCTCACCTGTTGACTGTGCTAGCAAATTCATTTCCTTGCTGCCCTGCTCCGGTTGCTTCTGTAGCTGTTGTAGCTGCCATAGTTTCTTCCTCCCTTCCCTCTGCTCCTTTCTTCTTACACAAATCCAGTTGCAATCCTTTGATCTTCTTCACCACCGACTTGAGATTCTTGAGATCTACGACATCTTTCTTCAGAGCTGCCACATTTACACGAAACTCATTCATCACCTCCATATCTACGATTGCTTCGTTAGAACAGGTCTTAGTTACCATCCCCTTTTCTCTACAGAGCTGGTTCAGAACGCTAGTTCCTCCCCTTTTTCCCCTATAGATCGATCTATCGCCGCCTAACCCAGATCTCGAGCTCCAGAGATTTCACGGGAGAACACCCTAAGGTGGCTCTCCAACCGTTGCTCACAGATATGTGTCTTCTCCCTCGCCTCTGGATTGGATTCACTCGAGCTCAGGGATTTTACAATGGATATTTTCGCCTCCTTCCACCAACCCTCACTCGATGAATCCAAGAGCCAAGAACCAATCTCGCTCTGATACCTCTGTCAAGAACACTGCTAGAAATGGATCAATTTCCTCTCATCTCACCGATAAGATTTGATCGCATATGATGGTCGCCACAAGACTTCTAGGGTTCTAAATTACTCTACTCCTAGAGACACTAAATGATTAGTTTGTTTCTTGATCTATTCCCCGGCCAAAGCCAAAATATATAAGAGTTTACATTAATTTGTCCTAAAAAAAGCAGCACAGCTTGCACATGCGACAAAGCAGAGTAAAAAGAACTAAACGACAAGGAAATTACAGCTACAGTGATTCCCATCATTGCTGCGTGTTGGATTTACTTAATGAATCGGTATGCAGCGATCTCAGCCGTCCATGTTCCTTTGTATTCAACTTCGGATTAATTTCAACTTTGCCACTCGTTCAATGTTTCCCCAATCTTCAGTTATCTTCAGAAATATTCTGAGTTCTTCAAAGTTTTGTTTTTTCCATTTCCCTCCTGAGGATGCGCATGTTGTGTTTAGATGGCGAGAAAGACTGCATGACCAGAATCTTTGCTTAATTCGTGCACCACACACATGAATAAGTCTGAATCTTTCCACTGGTCATTTCTTTTGCTCGCGGCCAATTCAAAGAGCTATGAGCTATTCGTATTTCTTGCCTCATACCAATCTTAATCCTAATATTTGAAAAAAAAAAAGAGATTCAGTCTGTATCTTTCCTTTATGCAATAACACATTGTTCCTTTGTATTTTGCATTTCAGACAGTTATGCCTAGGAATAGCTTTTTTTCCTAGAATTAACTAATCGAACAACAAATTGATGTTGGGAAAATCTCTCTAATAATCAATGTCTGCTGCAATTGTTTCTTACCATTCATGCTCTGTACTTGCGCGTGATGATACAATGCCTTCATAGCATATAACTAAGTGTGCAATTATACCTTCTTATCTGTCTGTTGTGTGGATTGGCTAAGCAAATATATGGAGTGCTATTCTTTGTATAGACATGAAAATGAGCTTATATTTTTATGGTTGTAGATAATTTTTACATGAATGAGCTGTTCTGAACTAATAATCCAGTGTCCTGTTCAAGCTTTCCCCATTCCTTTCTATTAAGTGAACTATTGAATCAGCTCATTGACGTGTTGCTAATTAGCCTTTCATGTGCATCTACTGAATAATGTTGCAGGGTCCAGTGGAATCTATTCATGTACTGTAACCTGAAAAATATGATATTATCAGGGATTGCTCTTTACCGATGAAGATAACATATAGAAATACGCCAACTTGCAAAGTTGATTTGATTGATAAGAAATCCACGTCCCATTGTCAATGCGTTCAAGAGTCAAGAATCTGTGCTGGTAATGGTTGCTACATGAACTTTTCTGCAACTACAGGTTTCCAGCATTTGCTCCCTTTCTGTTCTATGCACTTTTCAATATTTATCAAGGCAAGTACATGGATCATGGATGGCATGTACTAATGTACATATTTGCCAAACTATCACCTTTCTAAATATGGACTTTCCTGTTTCAGAATTTAGATAAGATTTAGGGCTGCCACTAATATTTAGTGATTAGTACAATTTCAAAGTTTTGTCGTTATCCCTTGGTGCATCATAGGTCAATTGAGATTCATTCTTGCCATGCTTTCATCAAATTTCTGATTTTCCACCTACCTGTTTTTCTATCTTTACTTACAAGCATGAATATTGGTAGAAAAGAATAGTACCATAATTTGCTCAAATAAGTAAACCAGGATATGAGATGATTTGGTGTGGCCTGAGACAAAGCTGAATTAATCAGCAAGTTGATAATCAATTATTCTTGATAATGACATTTTGAGATGTTGTTTTCAGTTTTGCAAAAAAAGAACACTAACAAGAAAAGTTGTTTACAGTTATTTAAGTAAACTTGTGAGCTATTACATGTGATAGTGCATCAAATATTTGTAAGATAAATGTAGCCGGTTACTCTCAAAAGTAAAATTGAATGAATCAATGACCATCTTTCGTTTTTTCTGGTCTCTATACCTTTTAGCTCATATAATCCTTTATGTTGTCTGTTGCACAATTTAAAATAATGGAAGTTTACCAATTCCCTGCAGGTGAAAACATTACAACGTACATTATAGTTCATCATTCTATCATTGACAGCTAATAAGACTTTTAGAGCTCCATCAATTACTCAGGCCTCCGTGCAGCCGTGCCAATTGGATTAGCAATGATGATTCCCAGGCATACTCACACATATGCATGGGAAAACTCATATGTGGTTCCGAAACTAATGCTGCATCACATATGGGTGTTGGCGCAGAATTTAGACCCGCCTCACAACAAAACACGGGCTCTACGTTTCCACGGCGGCCTGGGAGATCTGCTTAACTCCAATGCAGGTCCAAATCGGCTTGCCTAGTCGTGCGCAGAGCGTGCCAGTTGATTTGATCTGCAATCAACAAGAAACAAGTAAACCATGTCAGAAAACAATGGTCGATCGGCCGATAGGCCGATGTCACATTGTTATAGCCCAGCCGATAGGGCAAAGCTGTATCGGCTTACTCAATATAATAAGCAAATTGAAGAGATCTAATCTCATCGGCCCATGTTAACATGCGTATAACAAATTAATGGAATCGGCCGATGAGGGTTTCACGAGGATAACTACACTAGCTATTACTCCAGTGTAAACTTATACAAGCCAATCGGCTAACATAAATACACCGACCACAAAGAAGTCTTTAAGAACACTCTGCGACCGATATGTTTGTATTCGTCGATCCACATGTATAAGTGGCAAACACATGCAAGAACATAAATAATCACATGCATTAAATAAGACCGGCTGAAACCCCGGCGCTATCCTTAATTACAATCGAGAGCAGGCTTCGTGTTAGATCTCGAAACAGGACTAAGGTCGATAGCAACTCAAAGTGTGAATCGAGACTTAACGCAAAGAAAATCAAGCCGTCGATTGCTTTTGGGATGGTAAATGCCTTAGATAATCTAAACGAGCAAATTGATTCAACCATAGTCGGCAATAAACCCTAAAACGAGTTAACTGCTAACAAGACAGAATCAGAAAACCACATCAAGATTAGCTAACACACGATAAACGACGATCACATCATCAGGGCTTAACGTGCCTAAAGCGACATGCTAGCCCCGACGATGTAAATCGTCGGGTACGAGTTCTTACCTTGCTCTTGGGAAGCAAGAACTCGTCAGGAGTCAACCTCTTGCGAGGGTTGGCGATGCGCCGAAAGTAGATTAGTTTGATTGTATGATTGATTGAGAGAGAGAGCTTCTATGTACAAACTATCAGGATATTTATACCCGAGGTTACAACAGAACCCTTGTAGGGCACGATCTTATCTACAACTAACAAACAAGTCCTTGCGGCAGACTTAAGCCACAGATTAGATCTAAACTACTTAATTTACAAGATACAATTGCCTAAAACCGAGCTTTATCTCTATTTGGCAACTTCCTTGAAGCTTATTTCGGGCCCAGACCAAACCCACGTTGACACTGTCAACTCACAACCCGTATCGGCCCACGTTAACACCGAATCCGTATTGGCCGATACGCTTTTTATGACAACACCTCCACAGTCCGATACAGTTACCAGGTCCGATACGAAGCCTGGTCTGACTCCAACTCAATCCTTCTTCTCTGCTTCGATTTCCTCTTTCACTTCCAAGTCGATTACCAAAATCCGTCGTTAACACATGCCCCCCAATTCCGCTTCATTATATAATGTGGCGGAATTAGCTTCGAGGAACCCATCTACTTCTTTGCTAGGTCTTGTCTGAAAACCGCGCAGATCCAGATTCGAATCCTTCCGCCACCGATTCAACAAACTCTTCGTGTTCTTCAACTCTGGCGACCCCTCGGCGTCCCGTCAACATCGACCCCCTTCACAACGACCCCTTCAACGACAACGATGGCCTCCGCTCCGTTCTACGCCTCCGAGATCCCTGCGGTAAGTCGATTCATTCAAACCCGCATTATCGCTTTCTCCGCCGACTTCTCCAAGTTAGGGTTTTTACTCTCTGCCCCCCGGGTCTTATATTTTCATCGTCATTCTCACGATCTAGGTCTTCAAAAACCAAATCTTGATCCCCACCGACGACAAATCCCATCGCTTTCTGCTAGGCCCCATGGGCGATCACGACCCAACTTGGCTAATCAATGCCGAGACGGACAGAATCCCCTTTAGGCAAGCCAAGCCCAATGTTTCTTCCTGGAAACATACCTTCAGGTCCTGGCCATCGAAGCTTAATGGATACAGAACCTGGCATAAGAGGATTGCTGCTGCCAAACAAGTCCACTGGGACGAGATTGGGATCGGCCAATGCATCACTTTGTCCCTGGCCGATACCAAGAAGAATGAGCCACTCATGTCGGCTGCAAGCTACTTCTGGTCTAGTACCTTGAACGCCTTCATGTTCAAGCAAGGTCCGATGACCCCAACTCTGATTGACGTCAAGATACTGACAGGGTTGGACATTGACTCCGAAATCAATCCCTTCAGCCTCCTGGTAAACAGCAGCCACAAGTTAAAAACCAAGAAAATTGGAGGCTGGTCCGGATACATCTCTGAACACATGGATCAGGGATCGGTCTCAGAACGAGAACATGTAGCCTTCCTTACACTGTGGTTGGAGAGATTTGTCTTCTGCGGATCGACTTGCGGCCCTACTACGAACTGTCAACACTTGGCTCAGGCTTTGGTCGACAAGAAACAAATCCCTTTGGGCCGATACCTCCTGGGAGCTGTCTATCGGCTGCTCCACATCTCCACACAGGACCTGATGCTAAAACAGACTGTAGCTCATGGAGTACCATGGTGGTTTGTTCAACTCTGGCTCACCATTCATACCAACACCATGGTCAATCGGCCTCCATTATCGGACTCTCGCTTTCCATCAAAATACGCCGATCACGAAGATCCCAGGAGCAGAAGATGCATGTCCTATGGGGAAGCAGCCTCCGTGTATCCAGGCACAGACCAATCGGCCGATGACATGGCTACATGGTTCATTCGTTTCTTCACCGGCCCTCCATCAGCCAGGATGGACATGTTTGTCTACACATCGGACCGAGATTACGAACTCCCCGACGACCTTCAGCTGAGCTTGATAAATGATGACATGGAGTCGAGGGAGTTATTCATGATCGGCCTCACCCCGTGCCTGCTCCCAGTAGGCATATTTCAGGGAAGAAGCACCAGCCTATCCTATGAGTTTTACAACCCAATGATAGCTGCTAGGCAATGCGGGCTCGGGCAACTCCCCATCAGCCTGTATCTTCATAAGCTCCTAGAGAACAGAGGTACGGTTCCATCGGCGCTGGTCATGAGCAAAGCGCTGGAAATCAAGCTCCCAAATCTCGGCGACTGCGACCGATTGCATCTGAACGCCTTCGTCCACATCAACTTCCAGACATGGTGGCAAGAATGGGCCGCTCACATCTTCCATCAATCGGCCAGATTTTATGTGACGGAGCTCATCCAGGGTATCAGCCCTCAAGTCCCAGACGGGCCGATTCCATCCGTGAGCAACAGTGGATGGAAAATCTTTTATGCTCAAGCCATAGCTCCATCAGGCTCAACTATCTTGGAATCCATCATCGGCCTTACTGCCCCAAAGCTGGCGTCGCTTCTCCAAGGTCCGATGCCTAAAGAAAACCCTAAAAGGAAAGCGCCAGCCAGAGATAAATCACAGAAAACCAGCAAGAAGGCTAGAACCGATGATCAGGCTGATGTCGAAGAGCTAGACCCTTCCCTGGAAGACTTCCTCGACAAACAAATGATGGAGGAGGAGGTTGACGCAGCAGCGGCCGACGCACACGAAGAAGAAAACCCGTCGGTCGAAACCACCCAGGAGCCATCGGCCGAAGCTGCTGAGATCCCACCGGCCGATGACCAAGATGATGCCCCGCAACCAAAAAGGACCAGACACGCAGTTCGCAAGGTCAATATAATCTCTTCTTTGCGTTTACATAATCCCCTTGTACTGTCATACTTTAACTTTATATCCTTTTCAGGCTGCGGCGTCGTCTGTATTGAAGGAGAGAACTCAATCGGCCCCTTTACCAAGAACCAAGAAAGCAACTTTGCAACGGCGCGAACGAGCCAAGGCACGATTGAGGACTCCTTCTCCTTCTCCACCACCCTCTCCGACTGTCTCGGTAAGAGTTGATTTTTGCATTGTATTGCTATTTACATAACCCTACTTACCAAGTTCCTGCTTTTTCAGCCTAGGGCCCCATCATCTTCACCACATCGGCCAACCCCCTCGCCTACTGCGTCAACACAACAAAAGGAGGCCGATGTAAGCACCACCGATGCTCCAACACAGGTAACTAAGAGTTCCTACTTACCAAGTTCTTGCTTTTTGAGCCTAGGGCCCCATCATCTTCACCACATCGGCCAACCCCCTCGCCTACTGCGTCGACACAACAAAAGGAGGCCGATGTAAGCACCACCGATGCTCCAACACAGGTAACTAAGATTACTCTGATCCCATTTCTGCCAGCTCCTGTTTAACAAGACTGACCTTGACCCGTGTTGATATCTGCAGAACCTAGCCGATATGTTCTCCTTTGATATCGGCCAATTTCTTGATGATGAAGACAAGGAACTACCCAGCACAGCCAAGGCACCAATCTCTGATGACCTGAAGAGCCGGCTGACCGACATCGCTAATCGGCTAGAGGCCTCGTTGGAGTGTTTGGTGGAGGATTGCACCTCCATCAGATCCAGGGTACAAGAAATCCAAGACGAACTGCCCGAAGATCTGATGGAGATTCTAACGCCGGCCATCTTCTTGGAGCAATACCAATTTAAGCTCAACAAGGCAAAAGAAAGACTCGCAGAGCGCCGAGAGCGTGAACAATTGGAATCGGCCCTATCCGCTAGCAAGGCTCAGGTTAACGCCGATAAGACCAAGTTGGACGAGCTAGCGGTGGAGCCGATTGTCTTGAAGCACAAACTTGAAGAGCTCCGTTGCCTCGAGGTAGAGCTGGTATCGAAGCTGGAATCGACACGTCGAGAAATCCAAGAAGTCGAAGCCGGAATAGCTGCATCACCTAAGGCCATAGAAGACCAGACGGCAAAGCTCAAGGCATCGGCCAAGTACCTTGCGACCCTAAGCAAATCACTGAAGCCGATCCCAGGGTCGACGGCCGATGATGCCCAGGCTATAGAAGACGTCGAGCAGATTCGCCGCAAAGCCATTGCCGCTATTGCAGACTTCATATGGTGATGTAGCGTATTTTGTCCTTGTACTGTGTAAATACGAACCTTATCGGCCATGCAGCCGAATTTGATCCAAAAATTCCAGTCTGAATATTACTTCTGAAATCCTTTTTGCAAACAAATATCCCTTTTCTATAACCAATCTCATCGGCCAGAAAGCCGAATTTGATCTTACTCTGAAGAAGTCTAACTTGAAATTCGTCCTGCAAACAAATATCCCTTTATTATACATAATCTCGTCGGCCAAAAAGCCGAATTCAATCTCAAACTGAAAGAATCCAACGTGAAAATCCCTCGAAAAATTCCTTGAAAAATTCCCAGAAAAATTTCCTTGAGAAAAATTCCTTGAAAAAACTCCTTGAGAAAAGAAAAAACTCCTTGAGAAAAATTCCTTGAAAAATTCCGCGCTTGTATATATATATGCCCCCCAGATTTTAGAAGATGAGGGCTCATGTTGTAAAATTTGAACTAAGGGCGATAGTATGTATCGGCCATCTAAAGACGATGCATAACACATCGGCTGTAATCATAAATCGGCTGGAGGGCCGATCATGAGTCGATCCAGACGCTGGGATAATATCTCTTTAAGTACTTGCCATTAAGAGCTCGTCCATAAATCGCACCATCTAATCCCTTGAGCAAATAGGCATTGTGAGGAACACATCGATGAATTTGAAAAGGACCTTCCCAATTAGGTGACCACTTGCCGAATTTATTATCTCTGGAACCAATCGGCGTTATTAATTTCCATACAAGATCTCCTTCCTCAAATAACTTGGCAACAACCTTTTTATTATAATGACGAGCCACTCTATCTTTATCACGTTTGATCTTCTCTAAGGCCCGTAATCGGACATGCGCCAAATCGTCTAACTCATCAACCATAAGATTATGGTACTCATCGGCTGTCAAGTCGTCTTGCAAGGCAATCCTCCTTGAGCCGATGTTGGTTTCCCACGGCAGCACAGCTTCATATCCATAAACCAACTGATACGGAGGCACTTGGATTGCACCATGGCAAGCCATCCGATACGCCCAAAGGGAATTGGCCAGCGTTGTATGCCATCGCCTCGGCTGTTCGTCGATTTTCTTCTTGATTAGCTTGATTAAAGTCTTATTAGAAGCCTCTGCCTGCCCATTAGCCTGTGCGTAGTAAGGAGAAGAATTTAATAATTTAATGCGCATGCTGTCGGCAAATTGGACGAACTCATCGGACACGAAGATTGATCCCTGATCGGTGGTTATTGTCTGAGGTAACCCAAACCGATATATAATATATTCCTTGACAAACAGAATTGCATCTTTGGAATCAACCTTCTTAAGGGGAACAGCCTCAACCCACTTTGTGAAGTAATCTGTAGCCACCAAGATATATTTGTGTTCCTTGCTCGATGGCGGGTTAATCTGGCCGATCATATCTATTCCCCATCCATGAAACGGCCACGGCTTTATGATTGGATGCATAGCCGATGCCGGTGCTCTCTGAATTGCTCCAAACTTCTGACAATCCTGACATCCTTTATAATACTTGAAACAATCCTCTAGCATGGTTGGCTAAAAATATCCGACGCGCTTCAACAGCCATCTCATTTTATGGGCCGATTGATGGGTTCCACAAATCCCTTCATGTACTTCACTCATAACAATTTTGGCCTCCTCGGGGCCTAGGCACTTGAGTAAGACACCATCAATCGTCCGATAATACAGGTCATCGTCCAGCAAGACATAATGTAAAACTTTATACTTCATTCTTCGTGACGCCGATTGAGAAGGATTCCTCAAATACTCGATGATGTCAAACCTCCAGTCGTCGGCATGCACGAGAGCAATCTGAATCTGGACATCTTTAGCCATCGACCTGTATCCCGATGCCCCCTGAGCTAAATCATTGGCCTCGAAGTTCTGCTTCCTGGGTATATGCCTCATCGTCACAATCTTGAAACCTTGTAGCAACTCCTTGCACTCCTCGTTGTAGACTCTAAGAATATCATTCTTGCATTCATACGCCCCAGAAAGTTGAATGATTACCAGTTGTGAATCACCAATGATCTCTACGGAATCGGCCTCGACTTCTCGTAGTAACTATAAGCCTTTAAGCACTGCTTTATACTCTGCTTGATTGTTAGTATAATAAGGCTTGATAGTAAAAGCAAACTCAAAGCTTGCCCCCCGAGGGGATATGATAACTAGGCCGATACCGCATCCATGTCTGCACACAGATCCATCGAAATACAAGGTCCATGGCACAATATCTGAATATGCAATTGAGTCATCTCTATGCTGAACAATAAAATCGGCTAGGGCTTGTCCCTTGATCGCTTTAGCTGATTCATACCGTAGATCGAACTCTGTCAAGGCAAAAATCCACTTCCCAATTCTTCCTTTTAATACGGGGGCCGATAGCATGTATTTCATCATATCGGCCTTACTTACCACAATGCACTCATTGGAAAGTAAATAATGCCTCAACTTAGTACATGAGAAATATAAGCACAAACAGAGTTTTTCTACCGGCGTGTACCTTGTCTCGGCATCCAGCAACCTCCTGCTGAGATAGAAAATGACTCGCTCTTTGCTGTCAATGTCCTGAACTAAGACTGAGCCGATAGACTTCTCATCGGCCGATAGGTACAGCCTGAACGGAACTCCCTTCTGTGGAGGAATTAAAACTGGTGGGGAGCTCAAATACTCCTTGATGTCGTCCAACGCCTTCTGCTGCTTATCACCCCATATGAACTCTTCATCCTCTTTTATCTTCAATAACGGAGTGAACGGCTCTATTCTTCCTGACAGGTTCGATATAAAGCGCCGAACAAAATTGATCTTGCCGAGCAGAGATTGTAACTTGGTCTTGTTCGTTGGAGGTTTGATTTTCTTTATAGCATCGATGTTCTTCTGTGTAATCTCGATTCCTCTTTCGTGGACCAAGAAACCCAGGAACTGACCGGCCGATACGCCAAAGGCACACTTGTTAGGGTTCATTTTTAAACCATACTTCCTCGCTCTTTCGAGTACCTTGCGTAAATCGGCCAGGTGCATATCATATTCTCTTGACTTTACGACGACATCATCAATATAAACTTCAATCAAAGAGCCGATAAGATCATGAAAAATATAATGCATGGCCCTCTGATACGTAGCTCCAGCATTCTTCAAACCGAATGTCATGACAACCCATTCATATAGGCCGATTGCCCCCGGGCATCGGAAGGCTGTCTTGTGAACATCTTCTTCGGCCATGAAAATTTGGTTGTAACCTGCGTTCCCATCCATGAAGCTGATAACCTTGTGCCCGGACGCGGCATCGACAAGCAAATCGGCCAGAGGCATAGGGTACTCGTCTTTCGGTGTTGCTTTGTTCAAGTCTCTGAAGTCAATACATACCCTAAGCTTGCCATTTTTCTTCATTACTGGAACTATATTGGAGACTCATTCTGTGTATCGGCAAGGTCTGATGAAGTTGGCATCATAAAGTCATGTAATCTCTGCCTTGATAGCTTCGTGCATATCGGCCTTAAATCTCCTAGGAGCTTGTTTAAACGGTCGATAGCCTGGTTTGATTGGTAGCCGATGTTCTACAATCGATCGGCTTAATCCTAGCATCTCATGATATTCCCATGCAAAACAATCCATGAATTCTTTCAACAGATTTATAAGATTACTCTTGTATTCCTTTGGCAGGTTAGCACTTACATACGTCGGCCTAGGCCTATCACCTATTCCTATATCAACCTCTTCAAGTTCATCGGCCGACGTAAAACCCTGTCCCAACTTGCCATCTAGCTCGTCCACCGCGTCATCTGTGTAGGGACTAGCTTGTTTATCTTGAACGGTGGACGGCGCCTCTTTGTTAAAGTAACTGCTTGTCTTGATCTTCGATCGTCTCGATGTCACAGTCAGTTACCTTGAGGAAATCGGCGTCCCAGACTCGCCCGGACAAGCAGTCGATTCCCTCCATCTCCCATACTGCGAGATCGGCATTGGCCACGTGTACCGACCGATCGGCCTGCACGATCTCGACCTGGTCCCCTTGCCATTGCATGAGGCGCTGGTGCATTGTTGAAGGGATGCAACAGTTTGCGTGGATCCAATCCCGTCCCAACAACAAGCTATAGGAACCCTTTCCGTCGAAGACGAAGAAGGTGGTGGGTATTGTCTTGCTGCCCACGGTGAGTTCCACGTTTAGGACCCCCTTCGCCTCGGACGCGTTGCCACCAAAGTCCTTTAACACCATGTTTGTCTTGATTAGATCTTCAGGTACCTTTCCAAGCTTCCTGAAGGTTGTGTATGGCATCAAATTGACCGCCGTGCCGCCATCGACCAGCATCTTCGTCATCGGCCGCCCGTTGATGAATCCCTTGATGTATAACGGCCGCAAGTGCCTGTAGCTGTCGTCAACTGGCTTGTCAAATATGGCTTGATCTGGTGACAACTGTAGCCTAGCCAAAGATTGTTCGTCGTCGGCCACTGCTTCATCGGCCGCCTGCACGCTGTACTTTGCTGGCAGTATAAAAACCATGTTAACAGGCGCCGATGTCACTCGTTTACCTTTTGAAGCCGCAGAGGCCCGGGCTGTATCGGAGGTGCCCTCATCGGCCGTGACCACCAAGGATTTTATCCTCCACTTTTTCTTGGTCTTAGCCGGCCGATGGGCTATTGCCACCTGTTGCTCTTGGATTTGTTCTTTCCTCCTTAGCCTCTGAACCCGCCATTTCTGTGTCTTGGTGAATACATCGCTTGGGCACCATTGGGGGTTCTGGACCTGCTCCTCGTCTTCAATGTGTTGTTCTTGGCGCATCGGCCCTAGCCTTTCATGTACAGACTTTCTTTGCTTGGCCGGCCGATGTGCTTGCCTGCTTGAGCTGCCCTGATAATAATCTTCTGCCCCATTGCACGCAGGGCACTCCTGAATGGACGGCAACCTCATCCCCTCATTCCAGCAGAACTGGAAAAACTCGCACTCCCAATGTGGGTCGTAAGAGTTGTCTTGATCGGCGTAGTCTTGAGCTTGTTCCTCCTGCCTCCGCTGGTATTTTCTAATCAGGCCCTCAGATGTCTGATAAGGTCGCTTGCCGGTCCGATGGCCACCGCCGTCGTCCTTGTCTACCCGCACCATGTTGACTGGGAACGGGTGTCCTTCTATTTTCATCGGCTTCTTGGCGTCATCGATCTTAATTCTGTCCTGTTCAATAGACGATTGAATCTGTTGTCTGAAGATCTTGCATTCGTTGGTATGGTGAGAGTAAGAGTTATGCCACTTTCAATATCTTCTCTTCTTGATTTCTTCGGCCGATGGCAACACGTGACCTACTGGCAGTTGAATTTGCTTTTCTTGCAACAATAGATCAAATATCTTATCGGCCTTGTTGATGTCGAAGTCAAACTTGTCTTCTTTGTCGCCCTTCTTCACCCACTGGCAAATTGTAGGTTTCCTCATCCGGGCCCATTCGGCCAGGTCGACATCAACATCTTCATCGTCGTCGTCGTCGGAGGCATACTGATAGACTGTATTGATCTTTTTTGCAAATTTCTTAGCCTCCTGAAATCGTTGTTCGTGGGCCGATACCCGTTGTGCTAGCTGAGCTAGGCTTTCAAATTCCTGCGAGGAGAACCTCTCGCGTATCGGCCCTAACAATCCTTGGAACGCCAAATCGGCGAGCTGTGAATCGGTCAAGCTAAGGCTGTAGCATCTGTTCCTTATGTCCTTGAATCGTTGAATATACTCCGGGACCAATTCGTCGACTCGTTGTCTAATGGCGGTCAAATCGGACAGTTTCATCTCCTGTACGCCGTTATAGAAATACCTATGAAACTGTTTCTCCAGATCTATCCATCCTCTGATGGAATTGCAGGGTAAAGATGAAAACCACGTAAACGCAGACCCTGACAAGGACAGAGGGAAAAATCTCACCCTCAATGCCTCGATAGCTAATGCCTCCCCGCACTGTGCTAGGAATCGGCTTACATGCTCATAAGTCGAGACGTTGTCCTGCCCTGAAAACTTGGAGAAGTCCAGGATCTTGTATCGGCCTGGCAATGGCACTCTGTCAAATTCCTCGGGGTACGGGTGCCGATACACTGTAGAGTTCTCCTTGGGCTTCAAACCGAACTGATCACACATCACTTCGGCTATCATATCGGCCCAGTATCCTGCGGGCCGATGTGGGAGGTCTTGCTGATACGATTGTTGCAAACCCTCTGCTTGATACTGCCTGGGGGAGTACGGCTGATAATGGTGATCAAGGTTCTGCGTGCCATACTGCCCTGTGGTGTGCTGCTGGTAGCCCTGTGGCGTATTGTAAACCGCCTGTGGTGGAGGATTGTTGAAAACCGGGGCTTGTGGCTGTCCGGCCGATGGCTGGTTGACAGGAAATTGCTGCATCGGCTCGATCGCTGGTTGCTTCCCCTTGGTCCATTGTGCATACTGCTCCTCCGTGATATGCTGAGGGCTCCCCCCTGTCTGCTTGGTAAGGACCAATGGCAATGTTGTCGTTGGCTGCGCCGATGGGGGTGGCATCGGCGCTGTTGGCTGAGCCATGCTCAGGTCGTTCCTCAGGATCCGATAGGCAGGGAACTTATTTTCTGGTAAGAAAATCGGCCCCTGAGGCTTGTACTGGTGAATCGTCCCATCTAGGATCGATTTGACTGTATTGGTCAATGTGTTCACCAAAATCCCCGACTGGTTGACTAGCGCAGAATGAACTGCGGAGTCAATCCTATCTTGCAACGTCGGCGCTGCAGTATCCTCGGTCTTGGTGGCGTGGTCATGTGCCGCCGCCGACGTGCCAGCTCCATCTCCGGGACGCGGCATAACTACCTTAGATTTTTGGATCAAGGTGCCTTGCCGAGTCCTAGAATATGTTTGCAGGTACATATTCTGGAACTGCTCGACCAGATTTTCCATCTCGGCCTTCTGCTCTGCGTTGAGCTGGTCGGCGGTCACAGGGACGACGTTCTCCTCGGAAATCTCGAACTGCTTCGACATCTTGAGGAGATCTTGTTGTTGTTGCTGAGTTTGCGTTGTTTGGTCCCACCGGGTGTGCCAAAAGCGTGTTGGCGCAGAATTTAGACCCGCCTCGCAACAAAAGACGGGCTCTACGTTTCCACGGCGGCCTGGGAGATCTGCTTAACTCCAGTGCCGATCCAAATCGGCTTGCCTAGTCGTGCGCGGAGTGTGCCAGTTGATTTGATCTGCAATCAACAAGAAACAAGTAAACCATGTCAGAAAACAATGGTCGATCGGCCGATAGGCCGATGTCACATTGTTATAGCCCAGCCGATAGGGCAAAGCTGTATCGGCTTACTCAATATAATAAGCAAATTGAAGAGATCTAATCTCATCGGCCCATGTTAACATGCGTATAACAAATTAATGGAATCGGCCGATGAGGGTTTCACGAGGATAACTACACTAGCTATTACTCCAGTGTAAACTTATACAAGCCAATCGGCTAATATAAATACACCGACCACAAAGAAGTCTTTAAAAACACTCTGCGACCGATATGTTTATATTCGTCGATGCACATGTATAAGTGGCAAACACATGCAAGAACATAAATAATCACATGCATTAAATAAGACCGGTTGAAACCCCGGCGTTATCCTTAATTACAATCGAGAGCAGGCTTCGTGTTAGATCTCGAAACAGGACTAAAGTCAATAACAACTCAAAGTGTGAATCGAGACTTAACGCAAAGAAAATCAAGCCGTCGATTGCTTTTGGGGATGGTAAATGCCTTAGATAATCTAAACGAGCAAACTGATTCAACCATAGTCGACAATAAACCCTAAAACGAGTTAACTGCTGACAAGACAGAATCAGAAAACCACATCAAGATTAGCTAACACACGATAAACGACAATCACATCATCAGGGCTTAACGTGCCTAAAGCGACACGCTAGCCCCGACGATGTAAATCGTCAGGTACGAGTTCTTACCTTGCTCTTGGGAAGCAAGAACTCGTCAAGAGTCAACCTCTTGCGAGGGTTGGCGATGCGCCGAAAGTAGATTAGTTTGATTGTATGATTGATTGAGAGAGAGAGCTTCTATGTACAAACTATCGGGATATTTATACCCCGAGGTTACAACAGAACCCTTGTAGGACACGATCTTATCTACAACTAACAAACAAGTCCTTGCGACAGACTTAAGCTACAGATTAGATCTAAACTACTTAATTTACAAGATACAATTGCCTAAAACCAAGCTTTATCTCTATTTGGCAACTTTCTTGAAGCTTATTTCGGGCCCAGACCAAACCCACGTTGACACTGTCAACTCACAACCCGTATCGGCCCACGTTAACACCGAATCCGTATCGGCTAATACGCTATTTATGACAACACCTCCACAGTCCGATACAGTTACCGGGTCCGATACGAAGCCTGGTCTGACTCCAACTCAATCCTTCTTCTCTTCTTCGGTTTCCTCTTTCACTTACAAGTCGATTACCAAAAGCCGTCGTTAACAATGGGTTATATAAATCGAGTTAACGGTATACTGAGCTTGATGTTGCGTATGCATTGCCTTGCACGATTTGTCTATTGCAGTTTTGCTATATTTGAAATGCTTCTTGAATGCATCAGAAGTCTCGCTGTCTTTTTTTCCCATGCATTTTTAGTCTATGGGCACCCCGCAGCGTAGCGTGCGTTTATTGCTAGTAGGATTCAAAGGAGATGAAATCTAAAGGAAATTGTTTGTGGACTCTTTGGATTTCAACAATATGAATAGGGTTTCTAGGGTACTAGTAATACTTCCTCCAGGCTGATAATACTTATCGTTTTAAACAAGGACACGGTCTCCAAAAAAACAACTTTGACAACTATTTTTTATTATAATATATATAGAAATATTAATAAATATATGATTTTATTAGAGCATTTTTTTAATATCAATCTATACATATGGTCACCATATTTCTAAGATAAATATTTTAGATGTTATTTATAGTCAAAGTTTTAAAAGTTTGACAATAGTCTTGTCCAAAACGACAAATATTATCAACCTAGAGGGAATATTTGAATTATTCTTGAAATAAAGAGTCAAGGGAATTATTTTGAAGCATAGATTCAAAAAGGGAAAAGAATGAAAATGCTCCAATTTAGGAAAATCCACTAAGAACCAAATGTAAAACTTTTCGCAAAAAAATAGTTCTCTGAAATTTGAAATTTTTGAGTATGTTACAATTAATTCAATATTAATTATTTTAAACATAAAAATAAATTTAGTAGTTTGGGAAGCGTGCAAATAAAAAACAAAGCAAATCTACTCTAAATCTTCAACCAACAAACGCACCTAAGGCTGTCAATTATATAAAGATAGTAGCTATATTTATGGCATCACATGTTTCAAAAAAAATAGTAAAATCGTTTTTACTGTAAATTAGTTACACTTACATTATAATTACATTGTAAATTTACACTATAATTATAATTTAATTACAATTATAATGTAAATTTCAAAATTTACACTGTAGTTACATTGATCTATTATCTCCAAAAACAAGTGTGGGCATGCAATACGAGAAGAAAAACGAATTTATTATTGTACGAAGTGCTAATGAGCGTGGACCTTGATCAGGTATAGAGTATAGTTGGTTCTTGGATGCGCTTCTGCATACGGGTGCAAGTACTTGATCAGGAGCAGGTGCTAAGAATCTTAACGGAGGATCTTGGCTAAAAAATCTAACTATAATCAGCCCCAAAATATGTCGCCACAGATCTAGCAACACCAATAAAACTGTTACAAAGGTCATTACTTGGCCATTATTTGACCTCATCAAAGGTAGCAATCAAGAGAATGAAATGACTTGTAACAGCCATATAAATCATCTTTATTGTTCCTTATTGCAATATTGATGTTGCTTAGAATCCTAGGCATGTAATACACTAAATCTCCCTATATAATGGGACATTTGAGATCAATGAAATGAGAGGAAATTCACTGTTTTCACTGTTCATCCTGACACGTTATCAGCACGCTCTAACCGAGCAAGAACGGTGAAAGCACTCACCGACACGTGAAGGGTAAGATGGCTCGTCCCATTCCTCTCGATGACAAATCCTCCCTTCCCCGCAACCTCCGTTGTCTCATGCAACAGATCAAGCGGATTCTCCGAGCTCCGGTGCACCGTCCTCGACGTGGCAGGGGCCATGGTGCCGGCATTGCCGCCCGTGGCCCCCATTCTCCCCCCTCTGGCTTAGCCAAACGAGGAGGACGACGCTGCGACGACGGTGCCGCTGCTCGCGGCAACACCAGAGCCGGCAGCGCCAACTCCAGCACCCTCGCAACTAGCCAAGGGACTCCAGCAGTGACTAACATGTGCACGGCACCAAAACGCATTCTGATGGAGTCACCGCATCACTGCGAGTCCCATGGGTAGATAGCGAGGGTGCGGACGCAGCAAAAGAAGCCCGACGTGGTGACATCCTTTTGCCCTCACCACGGCTGGACAGAGCATCATCGTCGTGCCATTTCACCATCCCTGTCGCCGGACTACTCACCGGCGACACCGCTGCACACACCGACACCAGCTAATCCACCGGAGTTCCTCCTCAGAGGCACCATCGCCGCACACCGCGGAGCCCCGCCCATTTACATGGCAGCGGGCGCTTCCAGCAGCTCTGCGATTGCACCTCTATCTCCACCCCCAATCCCTTCATTCCCCGGTCGCACGACCGCAGCCGCGGTGGCGAACTCACGCCCCAGCCTCCACCGCATCATCAAGACCGGGCATGTCCCGGCCAAGACAAGCGGCGGCGGCAAGGCCAGCCGACCCCCACCCTTGGGTGAGGGAAAGGCCTGAGCAAGGGAAGAAAAGAGGTCAGGAGGTGAGAGGGAGACGAGGTGCAGGACGGCGGCGGCAGCAGCAGATCGGCAGTGTGGCGGCGGCGGCCACGGCGGCTCCGGACAACACCGGCCGCGCACCAGCCACGCGGGCACCCGACGACGGCGGTGATGGCAGCAGCTGCGCCGGCGCCCATTGGCGGCGGTGGCGGCGGCGGTGGCGGCATTAGCTGCGCCGGCGCCCGATGGGGCACGGCTGCGGGCGACGACGGCCTCAACATGGACACTGCGGGCGACGGCGTCCCTCCCCATAGCGACGGCGGCGCCCGTCCCTCCCCATGGCGGCGGCGCGCTGGCCTCCCCACGGTGGCGGCGGCTGCGGGCGGCCACGGTGGCGGCGACGGTTGCGGTCGGCGTCGGCGGCGGCGGCGGTTGCGGGTGGCATTGGCGGCGGCGGCGGCTACGGGTGGCGTCAGCGGCGGCGGCGCCTGCTGGCGGTGGGGGCAGCGTGCCGGCCTCCCTCCCTCACAGGCAAGTGGCGGCGGCTTGAAAGGGAGGAGGGGCTAGGGTTTGCGCCCCCCCCCCCCCCGCGTGCCCTTAAGCCGGCTGGGCCAGGCCGGCCCATTAGCCGCCCCCGTTAATGGGCCGCCACCCCGCGTCGGCCACTGAGCCGGGCTGCCTTGCGCGCCCGCGCCAACCCCCCTCCCCCCAAGCCTCTTGGACCAAAATCGACCGGTGGGCCGAAATTAAGATTGTTTCGGCCCATCGCCCAATTATCTTTATAATTTTCGTATTTTATATTTTAGTACCTGACCTTTGGTCAATTTACTTTTCGTAAATAACCAGAGAATGTACACTTGCTCTTAGCACCCTGTAATTCTCTGTTATTATAAATATGAGTCTATTTTCAGCACTTTATGTATTTCCATGTCTTTTATTTTACAATTACTTTGCAACATTTAATTTATCGCTCTATCATTATTATTATTATTTTAATGCAAATATGCCATAATTTCTCAAAATTTTGGCTATCACAATGTAGGTGAGATGGTAACCAAAGAGTTTGATATTCTCGCTCTTGATGGTTCCAATTTCCCAGCTTGGGCGATGGATGTCAAAGTTAATCTGTCGACAAATGGACTATACAGTTGTATAGATGAAACAACTGCGGACAACGCTACCCCCTCTAACATGTCTAAATTCTCCGCCTTAAAAGTAATAAGGAATCATATCCATCAGGATTTGAAAATGGAGTACATGTATGAGGAGGACCCACGTGTTTTGTGGACAGCTCTCAAAAATCGATATGAACAGCATAAAGCTATCCTCCTCCCAGAGGCAACGCATGAGTGGAACCACCTACGCCTACAGGACTTCAAAACTGTAGATGAGTTCAACCATGCTGTTCATAAGATATGCTCTAAGCTCCGGTTTTGTGAGAAAGAACCTTCTGAAGCGGATAAAATTGAAAAGACTTTGTCTACAATACTCCCATCAGAACGGATCATTACTCAACAATACCGTGAGAAGAATTTCACAGTCCACTCTTTACTCATTCAGACATTGAAACAGGCAAAAAAGAACCATGAACTCACTGTATGGAACTCGAACCAGCGCCCATTAGGCACTGCACCATTGCCTGAAGTAGATGTGAATGTAAAGAAGAATGTCCCGAATGGGAATACACAGACTGAAAATTCCTCTGGCAACGGCAAGCGCAAGAGAACCAAAAAGCCACGTGGGAACGCCCAAAAGGGAAAAGGCATTTCTAAGCCCAAAAATGATAGTGGCAAAAAGACCACTTGCTTCAGGTGTGGTTGCTACAATCATATTGCTAAGAAGTGCAAGACCCCTAAGCACCTTGTTGATCTATACATGAAGTCCATGGATCATACACAGAACACCCAGAAGCATGAAGCACACTTCACCTCTCAAACACTGGAGACTGGAGCTATGGACCCCACCCTTGATAGAGCGGGACCGAGCAAAACCAAGACTCCATCAAGTGAAGAGGAAGGCTCTATGGACATCGATGACATGCTCGTAGAATATGCTTCCAACGACATTTTTGGAGACCTCAAATAGGCTCCATAGCTTTAATTTAAATTTGCAAAAGTAATCATTGTAATAAAGACATGATGTTGCCACACCATTTATCAGTTGTAATAGCACACCTGCTATCTTAATATATTCTACGTGTTTTTCTATATTTTGCCTTTATTCTTACGAATTTAACTTCTGCATTATATAGATTGTTACGGGAGTCAATCCAATGGAAAAAGAGATGTGCCTAGTAGACAGTTGTACCACTAACACTATACTTAGGAAAGTCAATTTTTTCCAAACTCTCACAAAGAGAGAAGGACAAGTTTTGACCATCGCGGGACGCGAAGCTATGATTGTTGGTTCTGGTAGAGCCACTATCATACTTCCAATGGGTACACAAATAAATATTGAGGAAGCATTATTCTTTCCCGATTCAACACGTACCCTACTAAGTTATAGAGATATCCGAAAAAATGGGATTCATGTGGAAACATATGAAGAAAACAATGAGGAGTTCCTCCTCTTGACCAAATATACTGGATATGACAAACAAACACTTGAAAAGGTGTCTTCTCTCCCGTCTGGATTGTACTACACATACATCAAACTCATACCTTATGTTGCATACAAAGTGATTTTTTCAGAATGTGGATGCATTCAAAACTTTGCATGAATGCCTTGGCCATCCCGGCATCAGGATGATGAGAAAAATCATGAGCAATTCAAGTGGACATGGTATGAGCGACAGAAAATTCCCGGAATCCTCAGATTTTGTGTGCACCTCATGTGCAACTGGGAAATTAATTTTGAAACCCTCACATCTTAAAATAAAAGTTGAACCACTAAAGTTTCTTGAACGCATTCAAGGTGACATTTGTGGCCCCATTCAACCATTGTCTGGACCATTCAGGTATTTCATGGTTCTAATAGACGCATCCACAAGATGGTCTCATGTGTGTCTATTATCGACACGAAACCATGCCTTTGCAAAATTGATTGCACAAGTCATCAGACTTAGAGCAAATCAACCTGAACACCAGATAAAATCAATTAGATTGGACAACGCTGCAGAATTTTCTTCCAAAGCCTTCAATGACTATTGCATGGCTTTAGGAATTGAAGTTCAACATTCTGTACCATATGTTCACACACAGAATCTCTTATCAAGAGAATAAAACTTATTGTCAGACCACTATTGCAAAATTGTAACCTACCAACCTCTTGTTGGGGTCACGCAGTCTTACATGCTGGTGACTTAATACAATTGCGTCCAACTGCATACCATACAGTTTTCCCGCTGCAATTAGTTCGTGGTGATCCTCCTTGTATTTCCCATCTACGAAAATTTGGTTGCGCTATATACGTACCGATCTCACCACCAAAGCGTGCATCCATGGGCCCTCACAGGAAAATGGGGATCTACGTGGGGTATCTATCTCCGTCGATCATTAAATACCTGGAACCCCTTATAGGGGATTTGCTCACAGCCCGGTACGCTGATTGTATCTTCAATGAAGAACATTTCCCGGCATTAAGGGGAGAATTCAAGTATCACACTGAATGCCCGGAAATAAATTGGGGTGCATTTGACACCCTAAAGGAGGATCCTCGTACCACAGAATCTGAACTTCAAGTTCAAAGGATCATTGATTTGCAGGTTGCTGCAAACAATTTGCCAGACTCATTTACTGTGAGTAAAAGTGTCACAAAATTATATATTCCCGCAAGAAATATGCCAGAAAGAATAGAGGTACCAAACAAAACTATTCAACTCCCTTCCTCAAAAGAGAGTGGGAGAAGTACGGCAAATCCTCGCAAGCGCACGAGGAAACAGAGGAAAGAATCCTCTGACACAGTAAATGAAACTCAACCTCAAGTTGAGAGACACCAAGTGGATTTATCCAATCCACTTCCCACATCAACAGTGCACTCAATTTCTAATGATGGGACATTGGGACACCCCGACGCGGTCATATTGGGAAATACTGAGCCGACAATTGGGGTACATGAAATTTTCATAAACTATGTTGAGTCTAGAGAATCATTTGACCGTAAGACTACAATTGTCGACATATACTTTGCCTCATCAATTGCAAATACCATCCAAAATGATCCAGATCCAAAATCCATGGTAAAGTGCAAGAAGTGCTCGGACTGGAACAAATGGAAGAAAGCAATTGAAGCAGAATTAGCCTCCCTCAATAAAAGAGAGGTATTCTCATCAGTAATACCTACACCTCCAAAAACCTTCCCTGTAGGTTTTAAATGGGTTTTCATCCGGAAGCGGAATGAGAACAATGAGGTGGTGAGATATAAGGCGAGGCTTGTAGCACAAGGGTTCACGCAGAGACCCGGCATTGATTTCAATGAAACATATTCTCCAGTCATGAGTGGAATTTCGTTCCGATACTTGATATCACTGGCAACTCAAAAGTGTCTATCTATGCAGTTGATGGATGTCGTGACAACATATTTATATGGGTCACTAGATTCGAACATATATATGAGGGTGCCCGATGGGATCCCTATACCGAATGATAGCACAAATCGCAATATGTATTGTGTAAAACTCAAAAGATCACTCTATGGTCTTAAACAGTTAGGTAGAATGTGATACAACCGACTGAGCGAGTATCTTCTGCAGAAGGGTTATTCAAATAATGATGATTGCCCATGCATCTTTATCCATAAGATTTTGCATCATATCAGTGTATGTGGATGATTTGAATATCATTGGTAACACATAAGATATTGATGAAGCCCGCAACCATCTTAAGACGGAGTTTGAGATGAAGGATTTGGGTAAAACCAGATTTTGCTTAGATTTGCAAATCGAGCACCTTCACTCGGGAATTTTAGTGCATCAATCTGTCTATGTCCAAAAATTATTGGAGAAATTCAATATGGATAAAGCATACCCAAATAAAATCCCCATGGTTGTTCGATCTCTCGATAAAGAAAAGGACATTTTCCAACCACGGGAGGAGGGAGAAAAGATATTAGGACAAGAATATCCCTATCTCAGTCTCATCGGAGCACTCGTGTACCTTGCAAATAGTACCAGGCCTGACATTGCATTTGCAGTAAATCTATTGGCAAGACATAGTGCTGTCCCAACTAAGCGTCATTGGACCGGAGGAAAACAAATCCTCAGGTACCTAAATGGTACTAAGGATCTTGGCTTATTCTTCCAGAGAACTAATGATCCTAGCTTAGTTGGATACACTGATGCTGGCTATATGTCTGATCCCCATAATGCCAGATCACAGATAGGTTTTGTATTCCTTCATGGAGGAACTGCCATATCATGGAAGTCATCTAAACAAACATTAGTGGCTACCTCCACAAATCATTCTGAAATCATCGCAACGTGAATGCGTGTGGCTCCGCAGAATGATAAACCATATTAAACAATCTTGTGGTATTGGTTTCTCAGAATCGCATACCATTATCTACGAGGATAATGCTGCTTGTATTACGCAGATGCAAACAGGTTACATCAAAAGCAACGTCACCAAACATATTGCTCCTAAGTTGTTTTATCCCCATGAGCTTCAGCAAAGTGGAGAAATAAACATCTTACAAACAAAGTCTTGTGATAATCTGGCAGATCTCTTTACCAAGTCCCTACCTGCTTCCTCATTCGAGAAATGTGTTGAGGGAATTAGTATGAGACGGCTCAGAGACTTGTAAGTTTCAGGAAAGAATCTCTGAATGATGGATCTTGTTAAACACTTCACATTGTACTCTTTTCTTTTATGAGTTTTTACCAGTAGGTTTTTCTCATACAAAGTTTTTAATGAAACAATGTCTGATGTAAGCATATGTCTTATCTCATGTTTTCCCACAAGCGTTTTTCTAGAGATAAAACAAGACATCGATTACTCCTTAAACCTTGCAGGTTCATGTTAGAGCAATCACCAGTCAAATTATTCCTATTTTTTCCCACAGGGTTTTTCGAAGGAATTAAAGAACAAATTGATCTCAAGATGGACTCAATCAAAAGGGAGAGTGTTACAAAGGCCATCACTTGGCCATTATTTGACCTCATCAAGGGCAGCAATCAAGAGAATGAATTGACTTGTAACAGCCATATAAATCATCCTTATTGCTCCTTATTGCAATATTGATGTTGCTTAGAATCCTAGGCATGTAATACACTAAATCTCCCTATATAATGGGACATTTGAGATCAATGAAATGAGAGGAAATTCACTGTTTTCACTGTTCATCCTAACAAAAACCAGAGACATTTTTGTAACACACAAAAAGGTCCATGCTGCCAGTTTAGCCCTTTGTTCACTTTGCACGGTGATTTTATCTCTGTTCTCTGGCATAGTGGCATCGGCATCGATAAAACCATAAATCCTGCTCAAAGATTGGTTCAGCTAGCACTAGCTAGGACATCTGCTAATCATTCTTGAGTCTTGACTAATGAACCATGCATAGAGTACCCAAGAACTGCACATCAAATGTGCTCAATGGATGTACTGACCACAATACTTGCATTAGATGTAGTAGTATAACACTGGCATAAATAATTTCACCAGACTTGAGTACACTATAGAAATTAGATTTTATTAGATTTCGGATGGTATCTTACCATAAAGTTTGAAATATAAAAGTGTGGTGCATTCCCCTAGTACCTGTATAACAAACAGCCGGTAGGCACTCCCATAGTGCAACTTTACATACATATGAAAACATAGGCATTAGTGCGTCTAGCCACATAACTGAAAGGTAATTCCAGTCGTTGTTAAATACAGAAATTGTCGATAGCAAAATCACTTCATGAATGTATTTTATATAGCTGCCGTGCAACACTGCATTGGCAAACCTGCCCATGTATATCAATGTCCTCAGCAAAAGACATCAACCTCCTCTGCATCAGGTAACAATGATCTTGGCCTTGTCAGACACCCTCGGCAGAGCCAATAGCTTCTTAAGAACTTTACTGTCCAATGAAATAGCCCTAGCGCAATCCCCATTTATCTTCACTTCCTCTAAAACCGGTGCCCAGCTCAGTAGCTTTCCTACAAAATCAACTTCGTAGTCCAAAACCAGGAAGTCATTCACACTAACAGTTACGAGGTGGTCCATTTGAGGGGTTAGATCTGCAATGCTCGTCTGATCTTGATCCCACAAGCTCATTGGCCCAAAATTTTTATCCCATGGGAAACTCTGGACAATCAATTTTTAATCAACTTATCAAATGTAAATAGTACCAAAATTTCAGTCATTCAAGGAGATAACGACAGAGATTGACGAATATATAAAAGGTATACCCATAGCTCAAGTTCTTTGAGGATAGGAGCATTCCGAAACAATGACACGGCGGTCAGGATTTCCCTCTGGTCCCAGAAGCATATCTCTAATAACATGATCTCAAGGTGATCAAACACAGCAGGGATCTTCGTCAGTATGCACCCTTTTGATAGATACTGCAACCAGAAAAATGAATGATGAGAAATACCAACACAGCATAATCAGGACAACATCATCACAATGCTGAAAATAACAATGAATCGCCATCAAGAAATAGCCGTTGATGACAAGTTTTTTTATGTCACTTAGGCTTCCCAATGCCTGCTTGAGGTAGCTTTTCCCACCATGCACAACTGGAACAGATTGGTATGCTTGAGCTTTGTGCAGAGTGACATTTGCAATCTCCAGATTAGGGGCATCCAAATGGAAGTCTTCGAACTTCCCATCAACCTCTAGAATTTCAAGTTCAGGAGCTCGAATGTTCAGACAGCTGATGCCTTCAAAGGATTTCAAAACCAGTACAGACAACTCAGGGCAGCAGGAAATCAGTTTATCAATGTCACTGTCTATGGAGGAGAAATTTTCCAGCTCCAAAGTAGTTAACCACTCAAAACCTTTGAACATTTGGGGCAAACTGACAATGCAGTTCTTTATGTCCAGATGCTCCAAATCACTGATAGAGAAGAGGCATGATGGTATCCTATACTTTGACGCAGAGGTCAATTTGATTGTAATTGAATTTGGTGACTTCATTGACAGCATGTGCATCCACCTACCAAATACGTCGTGGTAATTTTTGCTCCCTAAAATTGTAATCCCATGCAGAGGCCCCCTGTGGAATGATAACACCATATCGACCAACGTAATAAACTTGGGCGGTGCACTTGTTACTGAACCTTGACAGGAACTGTAGGTGCAATCGCACAGCAACATCTCTGGAATAGTAGTCCATGTGCTCCTCCAAGAGCTTGACAGGATGCTAGTTCTGACAGCATCTTGCACATTCAGACGAGAGAGGATATCGACTTTTATCTCTAGAGGTAGACTGCTCAATCTGTCTGACTTCGCGGCACATCTAGACTTCACCTTGGCCTTCTTCGAGCTACTCATTACTTTGAAAATGTCCTATCATTACAAGAAAGCAGCAAACTTAGATGTGTGTGCATTCCATCGCCAGCCTCGGAGGAAAAAATAAATAATAGAAATCACAAAATATAGTAGTACAGTGAAGTTGATTGAGGACAGAGTAAAGTACTAATGACTGGCCAGCATTCAGAGAAACAAAGACTGGCAATTTTTTTAACAGAACTTAACTCGCCTACTTGTGGGTCCTTATCTGAAAGCAAGTTTAGTTGTCAGTTAAAGTGTGTATAAACCATCTGGTAAGGAATAATTATCAACTAGTATCAAGTAGTAGTAGAGAGCAAAGTTGTGAACAGCTGCAAGTTTGGAACCACTGGATCGGTAAGCATAGCACAGTTTCTGCTGTTGAGATGAACCCGTAAGACCTAGGATCAAGTGGCACAGCACGTGTTTGGGGTATCACATCAAATACATATCAGTTGTCACATCACTGAACAGTTTTGACGGTAACCTAAGTGGCATGCAGATGGCAAATGCATGAGAATCAGGAACGGAGTTAAACAAAAAGGGGAAATCTAACCCTGCATGCCATGGTTTCTAGCAATTCTGCGTCACAGATTTCACCCGGTGAACGGACAGGTTCTTGATTATGGCCACAAAGACAAGAAAACTAAAACAAACCCTTCCCAGCCCAGCCCCCATGGCGTCTGAATCGTCATCAGCAGATCGCATACGCAAATTCTCTAACCAATCCCAACCAAGAAGCACACATCTAGAATGAACTAGCGTAGAAAAGGTGCACCGTCATCGTCGTCGTCATCATCATCAGTTCATCATCACCACACGAAGAGGAGAAAGGGGTGGTTACCTAGAAGAAAGAATCAATGGAGGATCGGCGGGTGAGGCCCTTACCAGGAGAGACGACGAAGAGGCAATGCGAGGGGGCCGGCCAAGCGCGGACGGGGAGAGGGAGGGAGGCGGCCGGTCATACGGCGCGAGGCGGCGATCGGTGGCGGCGGCACTCAATCGCAACGCCGGCGGTGGCGGCCAGGCCGGCTTTCGCTTGCCCCCTCTTCCGCCGAGAGGATGAAAGAGAGAAGAATAAGTTCATCTGAGGTCTCTTAATTTGTCAACGAATTCGATTTTTGTTCTTTAATTGAAAAACCAAATACAACGGATCCCTCAATTATCAATACCGGTGCAAACGTGGTCTCTCAGCCGTTTGGAAGGTAGTTTTGGCTGATGTGCCACCTACATGGCTAATTTGACTAGGTTTTCATCTGACATAATGCTTACGTGGCAATTTGATCTCGAAAAAATAATAAAAATCATGGGCCCACATGTCAACTACACACAAAAATTAATTTAAAATGGTGGGCCCCACGTGGGCTCCACATGTCAGCCTCACCCCTCCCTTCTTCCCTCTCCCCTCTCTCCCCTCTTCTATCTTATCTCTCTATCCTCTTTCTCTCCCTGTGGCCAGAGCGAGCGACGGCCGGGGTGGACGGGCAGCCGGCGGAGTGGGGCGAACGGCGGCCGAAGCGGGCTACGGGCAGGGCGGATCGGCCGACCAGCGGAGTGGGCAAGCGGTGGCCAGAGCAAGCACAGAGAGAGATGAGACGAGAAGGGGTAGGGCGGGAAGGGAGGAGGCGGGGCGAGGCGTGCCGTGACGGCCAACGCCACTCGCCGCGGCCACAAGGTCGGACCCCTGCCGACGTGAAGTACCGCGAGATGAAGGCCTCCATCTCGCCCCTCGACGACGCAGACTATGATAGCAACATTGAGTCAACGCTCGTCCTCAGCTGCCCCGTCCTCGACCGCCTCCTCTCCGGCGGCCTCTCGCCCGCCTCCGTCACCTAGATCGCCGGCGAGTCCGCCTTCGACGAGTCCACCTAGATCCCAGCTCTGCCTCCCCTTCCCCTTCCACCACCTCCATGGCCTCGCCCCCAAATCCCACCCCTCCGCCGTTGCTGCCCCTCCTCTACCCGCTGCCCACTTCGCTTCGCCGGCCGGCTTTGCCCGTCGCCACTCCGCCCGCCACCGCCTCGCCCTGCCCGTCGTCCGCTCTGGCAGGAAAGAGAGAGGGGAGAAGGAAGAAGGGAGGAGTGAGGCTGACATGTGGTGCCCACGTGGGTCCCACCATTTTTAAATTAATTTTTGTGTGTAGCTGACATGTGGGTCCATAGTTTTTATTATTTTTCCAGGATCGAATTGCCACATAAGTATCATGTCAATGCCATGTTAGATGAAGACCAAGTCAAATTAGCCACATAGGCGCCACATCAGCCAAAACCACCTTCCAAACCACCAAGGGACCACGTTTGCACCGGTTTTAATAGTTGAGGGACCTGTTGTATCAGGTTTTTCGGTTGAAGGACGAAAATTGGATTCGTTGACAAATTAAGGGATCTCAGATGAACTTATTCCAAAGAGAGAAGAGAGTGAAGAGAGGGTGGGCCGGATCAGCGTGTTCGAGGCCTCGATTGGATGGGCCCATATGTTGGCTTTGATTTTTTATGGAAAAATTAATGAAATCTATTTTTTGTAACATTGAATTTATTTTTATAATATATTTTTTGCTGAAAATATTATTATATTTTTTTATAAATTTGGCTAAAATTTTGAGAAAAAATCAAAACAACTTGTAATATGAAGCGAGGGAGTACATTTATAGGCCATATCGGGCCCATAAAGTGGTGGGCTGAGATTTCGGCCCATCTAAACGAGGACACGGATGGACCTCCATCCCTAGAAAATGGGCAGCGTCGAGATTGACCGTACGTCCGTATTGCAGTCAAGTCATGTGTTAGAATTTGTTTCTTTTTTTAAGGAAAAAACCATGGTTATTATTTTTGTTTAAGAAAAAGAAAAAATCAGTTCACAATCGCTGCCGCTGTCATTTTTGCTTGGAATGGCAGCTGCTTCAGATACAACCACAACTCAAATGCATAATTCAATGATTCCCAGTTTGAGATGGATCATTAATCGAATTATTGTCATGGATTATCTACTTGATGATATCTTAAACAATTATACAAATAGCTTAAAATAAGTGGTTATTAACAATCTAAATAATGTAGTAGAAGTTTTTCTCCTTTTTTTAAAAAAACGTATTTTTTAATCAATGGAAAAGGTAAGTGTTTCTATTGAACTCTCAAGAGCTGGGAAGAGTATTTGATCTGATTATTAGAGGTGTAAGCAAAGCCTCTTCAAATTAAAGAAAGAAAATACTTCGAAGCATTTCCTTCTACGAACGCTGGGCTTACCTACCGTTTGTTCGCTGTACAGGTGCAGAAACCGAGGGCGGTATTGCTTCGTTACCGTGTGGCTGGTGCCAACCACAACATCGTTTTTTTAAGAACTGTACCTGGAAAGCGTTGCTGTCTAATGAAACAAACACAGCATGTCACTCATGTCATGTCATGTGGTGGTTCATCCGCAATCGTCTCTTGTACATATGGCACGTGCATACCACCAATCAATGACACCAACGCATCAAAGACCACAAAGACAATAATCATAATGCATTTTTTTATGTACATATCCTGGTTGACCATGAAAATTTTGTTCTCTCTTGACACATAAGTAAATTCTCTTCTTAAGGATATAGATGGGTAAACTCACTGTTTTCAAAGAAAATAGTGCTTGAGAATCTATACAACATAATAGCCCACCACCAATTACTTTTGCATGTTTTACAAATTAATCCCTGATATCTTTTGATATCATGCAATAGTCATATGTTTGTTTGAATCAAGTAATTACATATATTCAAATAAACATAGACATTTTGCCCATAGCAAAGCATGGGTATTTCACTAGTATTCAAGAAGCAGATAAACTAGGAAAGTTAAGCCATCATGAACTAGGAAGAATAATGTGCTAGTAGAAGCCAACAGTTCAACACTTGATTGAACTAACTGGGCCAAGGGAGAAAAGAAATAGTTTGTCACTCTAATCACACCAATAATTTTATACATGAGACAATGGCTGAGTTAAATTATTTAATACACCACCAAATTACCTCACTATATGCTCCTTTAGCTACAACACTGTCCTCCAACTTTGATCTTCTCCCGTTTACCATATACTCACAAATCACTGAAAGCTAGGTATAAAAATACACTTGCAGAGAAGAAATCTGGGCTGGAAACAATATGCATATTATTGGGACTAAAACTGTATCTTGGAGTTGAATTTACCCGCTGGGTGCCGCAATTACTATTTCTTCCATACTCTTCTGGAACATTATTTCTGTAGGCTTTAAGCACCCACGAATGTACTCCTGCCCAAGTTGTGCGCGCTCGTTGTCCCCAAACCCAAACACAATGCCTCTATTTGTCACTGCAACAGTGTGGTACAGGCCGGTGCTAATTTGCGAAACATAGTGGTCACGCAGACTATCGAGAACTCGAGGCCTCATTACTTTGTCGGATGATCCTCGATCAGGAAACCCTAAACTCCCAAAGCCCATCCATCCGAATGCAAAAACTGAGCCCTCATCAGTGAGAACAAAGGTCTTTCTTTTCCTTGCACAGACCTGTCAAAATTAAGGAACATACAGCCTTTATACATGAAACTACTACTACTTGTTCTTTTTCAACATATGATTTGTAATTAGAACAAGAAACTCCTATATCGTATTAGCATATAACTGTGCATAACTTTTGTTTGAAATACAGAAAGCATAGCAATGCCCTTTTTCTTGCTATCATAGAGTATATTACCTCAGCCTAATCTACATGATTGATGATGGTTTAAACTGGGTTTACTCTTTGATGCTTAATGAAGTCAGAAGGAAAATGGTGCAAACATATGGAACACACCTGCACAGCAACTTGACTCTTCAAACTGCTGATCAATTCTGGGCTAGTTTTGTCATTCTCATCACCATGACCTAATGCTCCACAGTAACCTCTGCCCCATGTATAAACCTGAAAATTTTCAGACCTTAACTTCTGTCTGAAGATACATGACAATCACAACATATAACAGATAGTTCTTTGAACAGTGTATACTTACATAACCCAGTGCATCAAGAGCTACAGCATGCTCATCACCAGCAGACACGCGAACCACATGAATATTCCTCCTCTTGAATGACTGGATTGCACGTGGACGAAGTTCATCATGCTGATCTCCGTGTCCAAGGCAGAAGTTGGTACAAGAGCCAAAGGAATAAACTGTTCCATCATCCGTTACAGCAAATGTATAGCTGGCACCAGCAGCAACCTGCACTACCGGAGCAAGGCCTTCAAATAATTCAACGATCTTTGGAGTAGCCCTGTCTATTGTGTCACCATGACCAAGCTGGCCATGTGTGTTACTTCCACATGTATATACTTGCCCATCCGTTGTAAGAATGACAGTAAAACTTAAACCAGTGGCAACCTGCAAAAACGAGAATAGATAGAATTAAGAAAAAGAGGAAGAGAATGGTAGTTGATTGTGTATAGTTTTGCAGACTTGACTAGACCAGACATATGAAACAACTAACTATAACAGCCTCATTGTCTATTGACAAATTTAATTACAAAAAGTAGGATCTTCCCTCCAGTTTATATCAACAAATAAATAAATTTGACCACAAAACTAAACATTGTGCCTGTTGCATCAAATAACTAGAGCATTGTTCTGTTTTTACAAAATGGCATATAATAATTGAAAGGGGCATTTATTCCATTGTAGGAGATATGGAACATAAAAGGATAATAAAGATGATTGGGTCCACCTGTTTGCAAGAAATTCCTTTTAGGGCCTTAATTTCGGTTGGTCGAAATATAGTTCGCCCCACCTCACCATGACCACAGCATAATGACGAATTATCTCCACAAGTGAACACCTATTTGAACAAAATTCACAACGTTCCAAGTATTAGAAATATCACGATTGACAATATACAACGTTTAAGATGAGCATCAATTACCTCCCCTAACTCCGTAACAAAAGCTGCATGGTTGTGAGACGCAGAGATGTTGACAACACGAGAAAGTGATGGGAAGGGAACCCTGCTGAATGCCGCACACTGCGTTGTATCTGGGCCATGACCTAGCACCCCACACAAACTGGATCCACAAGAATAGACAGAAGAGTCATGGACCAAAAGTGTGTGATATCTTCCTGTCGCTACTTGCATCTGGAAACATACAGCATGTTCACATATATAAGAAACCAGGTTGGAAATGTCTTCTAACATTAAAAAGAAAATCTAACTTTCCAGTTTCATACTAAAATAGAATTGTTCACGAGGGAAACTATTCCCAAGTGCAACAATACAACTTTTGTTGATCATTTGGTCTTCATATTGGCAAGCATAGTAGAATGGCAATAAGTAACATGTCCAATATAGAGCATACTCTCAAACTGGTAGAGCAGATGACTTAGGATGTTAATAAAAGAAAAACAAATCTAGAATAAAAGTAAATTAGGCACCCTCCAGAACAACATGATGCAGTAGGCACGCCAAATCATTATGCACCATCTATTTTTAAAATGTCTGAATTGAAATTCAATCAGAGTGTAAAAAACAACTAAGACATGATGGATTCAAAACAACTGAGGCATCAGCAACATATTCTCATTCAACCAAGTGTGCCGTATCTAAAAGAAAATGAAAAAACACAAGGTACCAAGTATTTATTATAAATCATTTCCAATGTCCACATATCCTCATTCAGAAGCATGCCAACTTATAAATCAATAAATCATAGAATTGTTAGTAATTTTGTTCATCAGAAATAAGCTGGTCAACCTCTCTTAATTCTAGAACAAGCAAAAAAAAAAGCTTACAATAGACTACAAACGCATGCCTTAACTTGGTGTTAAGATGTTTCATTATCCCTAATTTAAGCCAAATGTGGATATCCGATTCCTATCACGAAGTTTCCAAATTCACTAAGTCATGCATGATCAAACATGGATCCCTAAAACGGGCAAAGGTGTGAGGCAAGCACAATCATCTCTACCAGGTTTTCCTACACCACACAAAGTCAAACTAGGTCGCATTTATACTATCTCAGATGTGAAGGAAGAAATCCTCACGTTGCCGGAGGAGGTGTGGACGGTGCCGGACGACTGCTCGACGGACTGAAGGAACCTGAGCACCTTCTTCCAGCTGCCGCCGCACCTCTCAAGGAGCTCCCCGCGCGCGGCGGGGCCCATGGCCGCGAACGCCGCCCGCGCAGCGCAGAGCCTCGACGCGGCGTGCTCAGCGAGCGGGCGGAGTGCGCGGCACGTGGCCTCTAGCCGCGCCAGGTCCCCGGCGGCGAGGCGGCCGGAGGTCAGGACCTCCCCGATGAGGTGACCGGGCAGCTCCTCCATCGAGAAAGCCCGCGGCGCCTTCTCCCCCGTCGCCATGGATCCACCCCTCCCGCTGCGATCCCCGCCTCCGCGCGACGAAATCTTGGCGGTCTTGGCCCTGGATCGATCGGAATCATCCAAGGACGACGACCCCGCCGCCGCCGACGCCGCCGTACGGATCGAAATGGCGACGAACTCCGCGGCGAACTCCCCCCTCCCTTCCGGCGGATCGAATCGAATCGAATCGAATCGAATCGAATCAACCGCTCACCAAATCCCGCCAAGAGACACTAACACCTCAACACCTCAATCCTCCACGAGAGCAGCAGAGCAGAGCGAAGAATTGGGGAGTAATCCGGGGTGCGATTTGAGGGCGAGGGAAGCGGAGAATCCCTCCAAATCCCGGAGATCCTTTCACCCCCGCTTTCCGAAAATCCGCGATGATTTATACGCTCTCGCACAAGCGTCCGCACGAACACGAACACGAACCGAAAGCCAATGCGAAAGGGGGACGAAAAATAAAATAAAAATAAAAAAAGAAGAGGAGTAGGAGAAATTTTCTTCACGCAAGTAAAGGGGCTCCGGAAATACAAAAATGCTTGGATCCAGTCATCCAGAGGTGCCTCCACTACTAGCTGGCGCTGTCACCCACTGATCAGTGGGCCCAGCGGCAGGTGGCCTCACCTGTCAGAGGTCACACTCACCGGTGGTGGCACGTGGCCTCGCAGTGACTGACGAGGTGGGGACTCTGGAGGGTGGGGCCATGAGGTCAGTGGGGTTGGAGGTGTGGCGGCTGGGTGCGCGCGGGGGGAAAGAAGGTTCGAGATCCTGGGAGGAGGACGTGGCGGGCACTATCGCCTCCATGGGTGACGTGTCAATCCGGGATTGGTGGGGAGTGGGCGATGGGGACCCGGCACGGTGGCTCGGCCAGGCGATCGTTGGTTCGCTCGCCTCGGCGCCTCGGCGCCACGGCTGGACAAGGCGCAAGGCCTCACGGCGGGGGGCATGCAATTGCATGGTGGTGGTGGATTTTTTACAATTTGATTTTTTATAAAAATTTATTTTACAAATAGATCCTTAAAACAACTTATTTCTGGTTTTTTTTGGACGCCAGATTGACTGGCGTCGTGGTCCAACGAGACGGCGCCGTCATCCTGCCACCGTGGCAAACCCGGCAGCCCAACGCTGACATGGCAGTAGAAGGGCGCCAGCACTGCTGGCGCCGCCCTCATTACCACGGCACCATCATCGCTGGCGTGTCATCATATTCTTCGTTGTTTTTTTCTTATAGTCCAAAAAAAGCAAAAAAAAATTAATAGATTAGTTTTCCGTAGTTTTATAAACCTTTGAGCTTTTTTTATTAGTACTACTTAGTTAGGGCTTGTTAAGTTTTCTATTACATCGTTGTGTCGAGTTGCTAGTATTAGTATTCCGTCGTTTAGAGTTTTGAGTTCTTGCCGTCATCACCACTATTGTTGTCCTTACCACCATCGCTGCCACCTACTAAATCTCTTTCCGTTTGTGCAAGATCTGTTTCTTCCTTGGAATCCGATTGTCTTTGAGTCTGCCGTCAAAACAGCCATAACTCGAGTGTCCTTCGATAAAATAGTCATATCTTTTTCATATGGATTCGAAATCAGACATATAATATATCGACGGATATCTACAAAAAAAGTTACATCCGTTGCTCCCCGCTTTGTCGGGTTTAGCGAAATCAAAATCTCAAAATTTCGCTTGCAAGATTGTGTTTTTTTGAGGTGAGGAGCTTCGGGACCCATTTCGATAGAACTTTGAAAAATTCTACGGACCACATATTTCGTCCGTTCGAGCTTAAATTTTCTATGGTTGGTTCCTGCGTACTCCTATGTGTGAAAAAAATATTAGAAAAATAAAATAAAATAAGTTACACCTTTCTCCTCTACACCAGAGAGAGAAAAAAGAGAAAGATTGGAGGGGGGACGACGCCAGCAATGCTGGCGCCCTCCTTCGGCCACGTCCGTGTTGGGGGTGCCACGGTGGCAGGGGGACGGCGCCAGCATCCTTGGCGCCGTCCCATTGAACCACAGCGTCAGTCACTCTGGTGTCCCAAGAAGGGCCATTTTTAGGATAAGTTTTTTCAGGGGTCTATTTATAAAATAAGTTTTTATAAAAGATCAAATTGTAAAAAATCCACCATGGTGGTGGGGTTGCAATTTGCAATTTGCATAAGCTGAGCGAAAAGCATTCACCGGCTATTTGATTTTGTTCGCCCCCATCTAATCACATTATTATTTTTCTCTCTGCCTGGCGGTGTTCGGTCACATGAAATTTTGTCCAATCCCTTGTCGCGATAGTGTGGTTACACGATTTTTATTGTGCTGTGATTCTTTCTTTTTTTTTCTTATTTCCGTTACATGGCGGACATACACTACATGCGAAACATGGCACACACCATACTCACACTTTCACAAGTGCACCTCTTAACACACGCTCGATGAGATGAAAACCAGCAAAATATTTACAATCTCACTAAATCCTACTGAAACCTTTTACGTATGCGTAATATTTGTGGGCAGCAGGATTTGTACTATGATGAGTAGAGTCATGCAGGCATCGCGTGTCGATGTTTTATGTTGAGACTTGGAACACATCATTTAGTGATATAACCTTTTATTGCATACTCCACCGAAAACCAACTATCACGTATTCATTCTTTTCAAACACTAGCAAAGTGATAATTCTTTTGTGACAGGTGATACCCCTCGAATATCATATCATGGTTCGTTCATGATACCATCACCAATAATTTATGAGGAAATTTCTTTTATGTTCATAAGTCTTTCACTGCTCATAATTTTTTTCTATCACCACTATACTTATTTTGTTATTTGACCAAGAGTCTCAAAATGCCCTCGCTTGTAAATAATTGTTGCCATAAAAATCATAATCCTCAAAGTGAAAACAAGTTCAACTTAAAAGTTCAAAGGGGTAGAATTATTTGACCCTTACCGGTTCTAAAAACATTGGAAGTTCCTTTTTTTTGGTTTTATAGCACAAGAAGTTTTCAACTATTTAGAGGCAACCCACATTGAGGGCATATATAATGGTAGAGTCTCGTATATGCTCCTAACTAATACAGATCAATTGTAGATTGTCCTCTTATAATAGTTGAGACAACATAACCTCTTAAACATTAATGCATAAAATAATTTTTATTACTCTTCTTTCCTTTTCTCTACCTCCATGGAGCAAAATTTCCTTTAATAAATGTTTAAGAGTCAATCTTGAGCCGGTGTCATGCGTAACAACAATGTTTCTCTTTCCTCCCGTCTCTCTCTTCCATGTCACGAAATTTGCTTACATGGCAACAAAGAGAGCCCGCTAATAAAGTCCGTTATACATGGCCTGATGTAATGAAAATGAAGGACTTGCAACAATAGAATGCCTTGAGTAATCTACCTATTTCCCGAACAGAGTTTCGTGAAACCTACCCTTTTTCCTTTCAATTATATTTGAAAGTGATTTGTATCACTTTAAAAGCACCTGGAGTTCCTGGTTATTCATTTTAGCATTCCATTTTAATTTTTGCTAGTTTTCTTTTATTTTGATTACTTTTTCCAGCAAAACATGGTATGAAATACCAATATACCTCATACATGGCATGACCTCCACCTATTCCACATATCCCATCCCCAATTAAGCTCCCTCGAGCTCTCCATGGACGTTAGGTTTTTCATCTAACTAGGATGCTACTGTCATCAAGTTCATCCAGCGGCGCCCTTGAGCCTATATGGCAATTGCCTATGCACCATCACAATGCCATAACTTCGCCTCTGAAACTTGCTGGCAGATATTGTTCCAACGCATATCTTGATGGCTAGCTAACCATCTTGATTTTGTGTAGCAAGATGCACAACACGCCCTCCCCCATCCCTTGCCCCAATTGCCATACACAAGCTTGTCCACTGCGGTATCTGCTGGCACCCCTGAACTTACACAGGCGTGCCACCATACACTAGCTCATCTATTACACCCGATTGAGCTCACTTGGTGTCACGCCCCAAACTAGCCCCGAACGGAGGCCAGGATAAGGCGGTCCAGATTGACCTGTATGCCTGTACCAGTCCCAGGAAATAGCGCTGGTACAACAGGAAGACAGAATACCACAACAGCAGCGGTCTCTTTATTTAAGAGTAGGATTACATCCAAGGTTGGAACTGCGGACAGAACCCGAGTTCGCAACAGCATTACAAAAAGGCGGAAGCGGAAAGCGGAGACTAGCCCTAAGCCACAAGCAAAGCCTTGGGGAAAGGCCGAAACCCTTCTACTACTCGTAGTCTGCTTGCTCCTGGAAGAACTCTTCATCAGCAGGGTCCACATCTTCATCTTCGAGAACTGGGGGGGGTTTAATTATATAGAGCAAGGGTGAGTACGGGAGTACTCAGCAAGTCAGGGGAGTTAAGTGTTTAATGCAAGTTTCAAGGGAAAGCCAGTTATTTTTCATAATTGATTTTAGTTCAAGACTTTCGAAAACATCTAAGTGAGTGCTTCTCGACGGCACGGACGAGAAAGTGCGTCTCATCCGGCCGGAGCAGTGAAATTGTATCAATTGAATCTTGTCGGCACGAGAGGCTCCCTGCCAATCGTTCACCGACTCCGGCTGCTCCAACAGCCACAAGCCAACACAACGGTACGAGAGGCTCCCTGCCAAACGTCACCAACTCCGGCTGCCTCAACAGCCTCAGATCAACACATCGGTACGAGAGGCTCCCTGCCAATCGTCACCGACTCCGGCTGCTTCAACAGCCACAAGTCAACACATCGGTACGAGAGGCTCCCTGCCAATCGTCACCGACTCCGGCTGCCTCAACAGCCTTAAACCAAGCACACAAGGGGGAAATCTCACACCAACAGCAGTTCACAGGGTGTTCAAGAAAACTACGCTAAGGAATCACCTCACATCCGCCCATGACCGTGGGCACGGCTGTTCGAACAGTTATTAACCTCTGCAGAGGGGGTACACTTTACCCACACGACGTTACTAACCCTGAATCACCCAGCCCGCGACCCTCGGTCACGTCTGGCGACCTTAAGGCTTTCACGACAAGGCATTTCGAAAGCCGACTCAGGGTTATCATATGCCAACGGGAGGGGTCCCACGGACCAACACCAGGTTAGGTCCCAGACCATACTGTGCCAGGAAGCCCAGGGGTCCTCCCCGACACCACCCCGGCGAATCCACTTGTCCCTTGGCATCAAGATTTCCCTGGCCTAGCTAATTACTCAGCCAGGGGCGTCCCATATCACCCATGTGGTCGTACTTGACATATGCTTGGATGTAATTCCCAAGGAATCGGTCCTTAGAGCGAGAACGGGCAGACCGTACCTCCAGTACGTCTCCCGTACCGCGAGTTTTAGAAACTCACTTTAATTTTCAAGACACCGACCCAGTGTCGGGTTTTCCAAGCATTTTGTAAACTCAAGTTTTACCCAGGTGCTCAATTTTAAAGTTTGAGGGGAGTCCCGATATTCGTACGCGAGGTACGGATACCGAGGCATCACCTAAGGGGTGACAAGGGTGTTAGGGTATTCAATTATCAAGGAGGGTGAATGCAGCAATTGGGTAGGGCTTGTCGGTCGTATTGCAAACCGAGGCCAAGTATCAGTGTAACCTAATTAATGCATAGTTTGCGAAATTAAAATACTTAATTTAAATTATAGGTTCAATTGATCAAAGGTGACTTGCCTTGCTCGAGATCTTGAGCTTCTTCCTCGAAATCCGCGCACTGCGGGTCTTCGGGCTCCGAGACTACACGCGAAACGAGACGACTCAACAAAGTGATAAAAAGAAGCCCTATTAATGACCACTAAGCGTGCCATTAGATAGATCTCGATTTTACGGATTTACAGGAGGTGGAACGGAGTCAATCGGACGAACGGTTGAAAAGATATGAATTTTCGAAGATTAAAGGATTTTCTGGAATAAGAAAAGGAATTATTAATTCCCTGGAAAAAGAAAAGAAGGAGGGACTGAAACTGGACTTTATTTCGGGCGGCTAAGGGCAGCCCAAAGGATTTGAATGGGCGCGGCCTAATTGTTTGGGCCGACGGCCCAAAGGGGATCGGCCTAGGCCGAGCAAGGGGGACTGTTGGGCCAAGGGGGGCCGATGGGCCGGCCGATGGCCCAAGGAGTTGGCCCACGGCCGATCGGCGCGCGGGAGGGAAATGGCCAATGGGCCTAGCGGCCGATGGGCCGGGAGCCGATGGCGGGAGGCCGATGGCCGAGCGGCCGTTGCGGGCGCGGAGGCCGACTGGGCCGAGCGGGGAGAAAGGGGGCCGATGGGCCAAGGGGGAGCGAGGCCGATGGGCCGAGGCAGGCCGCGACCTACGCGGGCGGCCGGTCCGGTGGACCGTGCCCATCGCGCGGGCGCTAGGGCGGGCCCGCCTGGCAGCGGCTCGGTCTACGCAGACCGGGTGCACGGAGGGGAAAGAAGGGGGAACGCGCCGGCTGGCGCTTGCGTGGCGCCTGCGTGGCAGCCACGTAGGCCGGCCGAGCAAGAAAAGGGAAGGGGGCGCCGGGCGACGGTGGCGACGGCGGAGCGGCGTTCCGAGCGGCGCGGTGCGAGGGCGGCGACGGGGATCGGCGCCGGGGCAAGAGGTGAGCAAGGGGAATCGAACCGTCGGCTCGATTTGGGCCGGGGGGGAGCGACGGCGGCTGGCGACGGCGCGGTGCGACGGCGGGCACGGCGGCTCGGGGAGAGGGCGGAGAGGAGGGCGAGGGCGGCGGCGGCGCCCGGGAGGGGGCTCTACGGCCTAGCCAGCGGCCTAGAACGCGAGGGAAAAGGGAGAGGGAGAGAGGAGGAGGGTTACCGCGGCGGGGCGGCAAGCCGGAGGCCGACGGGTGCGGCGCGGGCGCGGGCGCGGACGCGGACCCGAGCTGGGGAAGAGGGCGGCGGAGACGGCACCCGAACCTCCTCCGGGAGCTCTCGGCGGCGGCGACGAGCGCGGCGGCGGCAGCGGGAAGGGGGCGAGCTCGGGAGGCGGCTATGGTGGCCGGGCGGAGGAGAAGAAGACGCGGCCGAGCGGGGGGGGGGGGGAAATTTGTAGGGGGTTTAGGTCAGTTTCGGAGGGGAAGGTCGGTTTGGGCGGCTAGGGGACCGGCGCAAGCGGCCAAGCGGCCGGATGACGTCGGCGGCGGTCGGCCGGTCGGTCGCCGGTGAAAAAGGGAAAAAGGGGGGGAAGGAAAGGGGGCTTGCCCCCTTGCCGATTCGGGCTAGGGCGCGCGCGGGGAGAGAGGGAGAGGGGGAAAGGGGGCGCGCGCGGCTCAGCGCCTTGGCGGCAAGCGCGCAGGCGGCGGGGCCGAGGGGACCAGCGGCGGACGCCGGTGGGACGGAACGGCGCGCCGGCGGCAACGGGGGAGAAGGGAGAGAGAGAAAAGAGAGGGAGAGAGCCGGTGGGCCGGCTCGGGCGCGTGCGGGCCGAGCGGCCTGGCGCGGCCCAGCGGGAGGGAAGCGGCCGGGCAGGCGCGCGCGGGAGAGAGTTGGGCCGGGAGGCGGCCCAGGGAAGGAGGAGGAGAGAGGGGAAAAGAAAACAGGCCGAGAGGGAGAAGTCGGCCCGAGTCAAGGGAGGTTAAACAGACTTTTCCAGAGAAAAAGAAAGAGGGAGTTTGAGGGCTCGGATTCGAAATCCGATTTCGCGGTTTTCTCCGGGATTGAAGCGAGAGGGGAAACACGAGACCTTGGCACACAACCAGACTCAACCGAAGAGCAAATTTTCGAAATTAGGGTTTTTGCAAAAATAGTTTTCCCGCTAACGCCGCGACAAAACGGGCGTTACACTTGGACACGTCATTCTATAGCTCATGTAGTAGCACCCTTGATCTCATCTGTTTGTGCTGCCCATGAGTTGGCAAGCACCACCCTCCTCCCGCCCATCTACAACTGTTCCATGGAGCTCATCTGTTGTGGTACGTAGAGGAGGAAGACGACATGGGCATGGTGTGGGAAGTAATGCTAGTTTGAATAGAATGCTAAAATGAGTATTAGAGAAAACTTTCGATACTACTAAAGCTAAAACAGACTTTTTTCTTATAAAACTGAAAGTGGGAATGTTTGGTGCTGTAGAACCAATTATCCCCAAGTTAAAAACCTAAATTTAACTATTTAAATGAACTATAATCAAATTTTATGAAAATTTAGAAGATACTTGTCCCCTTAGTGGAAATTTCTTCAAATTTGGTTGAAGTTGATAAAAAATACATATTTTTGTTTCTAGTAGAGGAAAAAGGGAGATAAAGGTGTTTTGTGTAATTCCCCTATGGAAACTTATCAATTTTGATTATACAATGAAATTTCTCATAATTTATATATCCAACCATATTATGATGAATGAATATTGCATGATTATACCCATATAGCATAATCAATAAGTTTATGAGTGAAGTGTGGTTAAAGTTTAATATAAATAGAGGCGTTGGATGACAAGTTTCATAAAAGGAGATAGTAATTAGTTGAAAAGTTCAGTTTAGGAAAATAAGTACTAGTTTGTTGTTAAAATAAGTGCATGTCCTAGGTTTGCCGGATTGCTTGATTGCAACAAGCATCAGTTGTGATATTCTCCAAGTCCCAGTGACATGACATCTTATTTCGTCAATGCTCTATGCTTCACATATGGCTCCTAAGTACCACTGTCATGTAAGCATGTCATGGAGTCACATTGCCAGTGGCCGCACCAATGGCGAGCAGTGGCTCTGCCTCTGCGCGCCACATGCACCATCCTCGGTAGTTTCCTCTCACGACTACCTCGCCTGCTAGTATGTTCATAATGGTGCGCTCAAGGATCTATTAGCCGCAAAAGCTAGCTCACACTTGTTGCATCTCACCAGTGGCTGAGGATGCACGGCAAACAAAAACAAGGAGAAAATCTAACAACCAATTTAGGTGATGTTGGCCTGCAGTGTTGACTCGAAACAATTTTTCGTTTTAGTAGTCTACTATAGTTTTGGTTTAAGTAGATCTATTAACGCTTAGTAGAAAGAAAAATATGTAACATAGTACATAGATTAAGATATGTCCATATCTCCAAACAGAGCATTTAACACACTTTGTTCAACAACATAGGCATTCGAAATAATTAAACTAGTAAATATTATAAGTAACAGACTATATTTATATTTGGGTAAAATGGCCCTAAGGTTTATGGTATTAGGCTATAGCTTCATCGAATATTTCAACACCTTAAAATCCAAATAACCAATACCATTTAACCGTTTTTAATTCGATGGATAATAATGCTGATGTATTCACGTTAATTTCACTAGAATGTTTTTCAACGTATCAGGTATGTTCAACCCATGTTTTAAATCGGCTACCATCTAGCGGAGCAATTTTACGAGAAACAACCCGCTTCCGCTTAATACTTGTATGAAAAACCCCTAACAAGGCTTTTCTTTTCTTCTCATGTAACCATCTTAAATATGAATCCCTCCCACGGTGATAGCGATAAGGAAGTTACTTAATTATGGTGACAACAACACCCATTAATGGTTTTTTTATGGAGGCTAATAGATGACAAGTGAGGAAACCTAACAGCGATGGCAAAAGCAGGATAACGGCGGCTGTTCAATAGAGTTTTGTAGGAGTCGATTTGGTCGATGGCAAACAGATCGCTCATCGCTTATTGCCAGCAAAAAAAAAAAGAATTTCTACCATAGCAGTTTTTGTGCTGGGATTGGGCCAGCCCACTCGATCCAGTCCATATCCACCCTGTCACTCCCCGGCGGCCCATCACCTAGCAACGGACTAACGGAGCGCGTAGCCATGGCCCATGGGCCACGGCGGGCTGCGACGCGAGCGGCATATGCTCCACCACCGCTTCCTCTCCCATTTCTCTCTCTCTCTCTCTCTCTCTCTCCCCAAGCAAAGCATCGGCATCTCCCTAAACCCCACCTCCCGTCTTCCGGGGCGGCGGAGCCGATGAGATCCCGGCCATGGCGGGCCCCACCTCGCGCCACCACCTCCTCCTCCTCGCCCGCCGCGCCGGCCACCTCCGCCACCACCTCCACCACGACGGACTCGTCCTGGCCCGCTCGCTCCAGGCCGCCGCCGCCGCCGCCTCGTCGCCACCACCGCTTCCCGCCTCGCCCCCGGCCAGGAGGTAATCTAATCCCACAGGCGCTTGATCTCTGAGCCGCCACCATCGTATCGTTCCCTAGGTCGCAAACCCGTTATCTACCGAGAGCAGGTTCATTTTAGGGATGCGTGTACCGTTGTGATTGTATAACATCGAAGTAATTGCATTCTTAATAATTTGCACGCACAGGGAGGAGAGATCAGTGGCTGATACGCTAGCAAAAATGCACAATGACAGCATTCGTTTGCAGAAATTTTGATTTGCACAATGACCTGCAATCCAGAAATTTTGATCATACAACGCAATCGTATTCCGATCCTACTGTTTGCCTTCAATATATTTTCAAGGTTCCTTACTTTTTGGCTCTGTGAAATTGTTAGTTTATAGCATAGAACTATTTTTGCTTCTCACTAGTCACAACTACCAAGTTTTCTCTGCCTGTGTGATCATGTACTAGCCATGCGTGCATCTGTTTCTTGGTTGTGGGATAGTTTGAAGTCATCTTTGTCAATCCATCTTGATCTTACAAACTATCTACTGTATTAGATAACACTGCATGAATCTTAATAGGTGAGGCAAACATTTTGTACCGTAATGGTGCTGAATTCAGCTATTTTAAATGTAGCAAACCTTTAACCATGTCAGCTCTGTGGCTGATTCCTTCTACTTTTTAAGCTGTCTCTTATCTTAGCATTGTCATACTTGTGTTTTGACTCCATGAGTATAACTTGATACAATACAACTCACTAATTCAACCAGTTGTAACTTATGTAACCGTCCAATCATGCATAAGTGCAATATACAATGTTTCACAAAGATCTCCAACAAATGACTACATCATTGTGCTCAATCATCACTATGAATCAAAATGTGTTCTCCCTGACTCTTATCTTAAGTCTTATCTGAAATTTCTTCATTTGGGTAAAGTATGTTTGCCTATCCATCTCAACCTTAATTAACCTGTTGTATGAGGTAGCTGTGAGGCAAACGTTTTGTACCCTAGTTGTGCTGCATTAGTCTATTTTAATTATCCTTATGCTAGAATGATTTGTGGCTTATTCCTTCCAACTTTTAAGTTATCAAGCATACTTTTGTTTTGGCTCCATTGACATACCTTGATACATTTCTATTCGCATGTTGGACTATTGTAAGTTATGGCATCACTCAGATCTCCAATAATTCTTTTCAAACAATATATCCAACAATGATTATACACTGCCACGCTCAATCATCACGCTGAAGCAAAGTTGTACTCTCTCAGCTTGTCTAAGCTCAGCTGAATGTTCTCCATTTGGATAATCCAACTGCTCATGCCATTTCAAAGTCCTTTTTTTTTCAGGAACATCAAGTTGAATAAGTGAATAGATAAATTATTCTTAGGAGGTTTATTTTCTGTTTTGTAGCTTTTCTAGTGCATTCTCAAGTGTTCATGGGGAGAGGCCGTCCTCAGAATATGCAAAGATCAGAAAGGAGTCGTTAGAAAGCCAGTTTGGAAGGATATTGGGTTCAAGTTCGCGCACACTATTTGCAGACCGTGGCTTTGGTCCATTCCTTGCAATGTACAGGGCAGCAACTATCTCTTTTCATGTTCTGAAGCTCACTATTTGGCATTTATTGCTCAGTGATGTGCACAAAAGGGCTGAGAAGGTATTTCTTTTCTGCCTTTCTTTCCTACTCTCTAACTCTCTACGAGTACTTGTTACACTTTGAATTTCATGTATCTGGTTTTCATTTTACTTATTTCAGTTCCGGGACACCTTGATCCGGTTGGGGCCTTTTTACATCAAGGTAGGCCAGAACAACGCATTTTAATAAATGACCAACATTACAATGTATCTTTACTGTAACAGAGATTTTTAAGCTTATTTTCACTGTTTACCTTTTTTATGGTGGATGTCTCCTTGTTAACAAGGAGAAATCATTAAACATAAAATTCATGACCATCAAAACCAGTGCAATTATCATTGTAACTTAGTCACATTGGCCTTCTCAACAGTCGCATCAATTCAGTGCATTCCATCATGACAAGTTACTATGTCTATATTTGGTTTTCAACTGGAAGAATTCATATTCAATGGTTTATTTTGTCTTAGATTTGAGATGTTTTCCTTTTTCACTGTTGAAAGTTAACAATCTGTTCATTTCCCTTGTCTCTTTGCATGATGCAGCTTGGACAGGCATTGAGCACACGCCCTGATATATTGCCGAATGCATATTGTCAAGAGCTCTCTAAGCTACAGGTAGTGCTTTGCAGTGCATTTTATATTTTTGCTTAACTGATGGGAAACAAGTAGCATTTACCGTCAATATACTTCATCTAATTGTTTGCACCTTCTGAAGTGTTGAGGCATCAGGGCAGAGCTAGGTCCCAAAGTTGAGGCATAAAAAGTGCTAAACTGAGTCTAGATTCCAAAATAGACAGTACTAAGTCTCTTTATATGGGATTTCCACAATTAGTAATGCTCTATTAAAAAATCTGGAATCGAAGGAACTCATGTAGAAGCTCTAAGCCGCTGCCAAAATTTTAATTTTAAAATTTGATTTTCATGTTTTTTCATCGTTAAGGACACATATATAAAAATTTTACCCACAAATCATTTTTTTTGCAGCTTATAATCAGCATTAGGCCAACCAATGGCAGCCATTGGCTTATCAGCATTAAGCCGTGCATTCCTTTTGCTTTATTGATTGCTTTTTAGATGTGTATGTTGACAAATCACAACTATCTCTTCAGGACCAAATACCACCATTTCCTACTCGTATTGCCGTCAGGACTATTGAGTCTCAACTGGGTTCTCAAATTTCTGATCTATTTGCTGATATCAGCCCAGAGCCAATTGCTGCAGCATCGCTGGGGCAAGTATACAAAGGTTAGCCATGCCTGACAAGTCATTTCATCTAATGAATTGGTGGCTATCTTCCTTAAGACCTTAAGCATCTGTTTCAGATCTGAGTTCTCCAAGTTGAAATGCATTCTTTGATATTTCAAGTCATGCAGCTCATCTACACTCTGGAGAGCTTGTTGCAGTCAAAGTTCAGAGGCCTGGAATGACTCCCTTGCTGACTCTAGATGCACTTTTGTTCCATATGATTGGAGGACAGTTGAAACGGTTTGCAAAGGCTCGCAAAGATTTACTGGTAGCAGTCAATGAGATTGTGAGCATTTAACTTCTGTTTCAATTGGACATAATGATTTGTTCATGCTAATCCATTATTAGATTATACCCTTATGTCCTGCTTACATTTTCTATGGTTCCGTGTTAATTTAATATGTGTTGTCCTAATGTATGTTCTGTTGAAAGTGAAATACTTTCCTAATACTGTATTCTTTCTAGGTTTTGTTGATGCATGACAATGGATTTTTCTGATCAAAATAATGTTTTAGAAACCATGTCAATATCTCAATCCAAAATTTAGGTTTTATTATTGTAGGAAAGTAATAATTAATGGTCTCATTAAGACAATTGTAATATAATTTGTTTCAGACGATTTAGTTGCAATTGCTATGGTCTTCCATATATTATAGACTATGTTTTCCAGTCTAGACCACGTTTCCCATATTTTGGCCTTTAATATATATTGCAACATAGTTTGCTTATAGCTTTTGAACCTTCTGTTCGACAGGTCAGGCACATGTTTGATGAGATTGATTATGTTTTAGAGGGAAGAAATGCTGAAAGATTTGCGAGACTTTATTCTCATGGTGAGTTCGGAATTCAATTTTTTAGTTTTGCGACTTGCTAGTGTGGGTTCCTCTAAATCTATCTGACAAACTTGCGCTCCCGTTTCCCATTTATCTCGACCATTATATCCAAGCCTTTACATTCACATTTCCTAGTGCTCTTTCAGCTCAGGTTGATCTCTGGCTCTCTGCTATTTGTTATACAAAGCACACTGTAGGGCCGTCATTGTGTTTTTTTCCTGGCAGATTCAAGTGGGAATAGCTCTGGAGATGGGACAAGTATCAAAGTTCCAAAGGTCTACTGGAATTTTACACGTAAATCTATATTAACTCTAGAATGGATTGATGGGATCAAGCTTACTGATGCTGAGCGCATTGGCAAAGCCAATCTGAACAGGAAAAGGATGATCGATGAGGTATCACATTGGCATTGGTTACTGTTATACTTATTGTATATTATGACTAACACAATACTGTCAAGAATTCAGAGTTATATTCAATCACTACTTTCCTCTCTCCACATATTTTCATAACATGAGCTTGTCTGACCATAGACATTGTACATACTTGAAAATTGTACGGTGCAACTGTTTTGCTGGGAGAGTGGGCTTGTTTCTGCGTTTTTTCAGTGTATTGTCCTGGTTTTTTTTTTTACCATTTTAGCACATTTTCGTACCTCTTCTGGTTTTCATGGAAGATGTTTGGTAGTCTTGCATGTATAGTCGTGTTCTTATTTTGGTGTGCTAATATTTCTATACTAATTTTACAGGGTCTCTATTGTTCATTGAGGCAGCTTCTTGAAGAAGGTTTTTTCCATGCAGACCCCCATCCGGGTAATCTGGTTGCAACTGAAGGTGGATCTCTCGCGTATTTTGATTTTGGTATGATGGGGGATATTCCAAGGCATTATCGTGTAGGGCTTATACAAATGGTAATCACTGCTCCCATTTCTTATGTGTAACCATGGTTCTGTTAGTTTCTTCCCAATTTGGTTTCTGCCTGTTGCTGAGAACTGTTTTTGACCAGTTGCGGTGCAGCACTGGTGCATTTTTGGACAGTTTTGCATCATCAAATTTTGAATTGAAAATTCGAAATGACTGTTAACAGACTTCTAGATTCGGTTACCAGCATATTCTAGACTGAAAACAGGTTTTGTCAAGGTACAAAATAAATATTAAGAAATGATTTTCATAATGCAAACCATATACAGCCTCACCCATCTTCTGAACCAGATGTTAACAGAGGCTACCTTGAGTCACAATGAAATCACAAATACATTGAATAGCATGCATAGAAACAAGTATATATACATACATAATTGCTTCCTGCATGTACCAAATTTGAAATTTAAATTAAGTTTAAAACTACTCTTCTAATTTATCTCCTGGTTGGAATTCCTGATAGTCAAAGTTTACCAGCCTGTTCCTCAGAGTAAACTGAATCCTGTATGCACATTGTTAGATTGAAGCATTTTGCATAGATTATTGATTTTTCAGTCTATGGTTAGTAAAATTCAAAATAGTCAAACTTAGATGGTAATTTGAGTTTTGCAGAGCTTTAGGCTTTATTCGTAACTTTATTTGTAAGTTTTAAGGTCCACTAAGTGCATCAAATTTATCATAGCAATTTCAGAGTAGAGTTGAACTATTAGTTACTATTCATCAGAAATTGGTCTAACGCTTATATGAAGCTTCACCAATAAATAGTTTGCTGAAGATATTAGTTTTCGTACTTCTCCCAGTTTACTTTATATGGATTTCGACTTCTGTGAAATAGATCAGCAAAATATGTACTATATCTATTGATGTCAGTATAAGGTAAAAAGGACGGTAATACTCTTAAGAAACAATATAATTGTACTTCTGCATTTGAAACATTCAAACTTTTTGGATGTATGAATACTAGTCTGAACATATGTTGAGTAGTCATGTGCATTACTATACAAGCAGGAAGGTGTTTGTGCTTTGAAAAAAATAGTGCACTTGATCTGTGAATAGTTTACATTTATTTCATGTTGACTTTATTTGTGTTGATTTCTTGAAATGGGAAGTAGATTTCTGAGGAACTGAAATTCACTTGTTCCAGCTTGTGCACTATGTTAACCGTGACTCCTTGGGCTTGGCAAATGACTTCCATTCACTTGGGTTTGTCCCTGAGGGAACAGACCTACATGCGGTTGCTGATGCGTTACGGGTTTCCTTTGGTGATGGAAGGAGGCAATCAAATGATTTTCAGGTTTGTTAATATTTTCTTTTGGTATATGTAGTGGACTAGCCTTAACTGGATTTAACAAACAAACAGAACGTTATGGCTATGTAACTTGATTACAAACATGAAACGTGCACATTAGTACATAGTAGATGGAGTTGGGACACAGTCAAGCCTTATGTTCAGAAGCATGATTTTCCATCTGATTCACCTCTGAAAATTCAATGCATTTTTTTCTTAAAGCATACTACTACTTGGGTCTTTATACCTGTCTCATACTATAATTCTCATTATGGATCATTTTTTTTTCAATTGTGTATGTTTGCAGCTTCATCTGCTACTTTTACTTTAGTCTAATATGGGTGATAATCAAAATTTTGCCTTATACAGGGGGTGATGAGCCATCTGTATGATGTCATGTATGAGTTTAATTTCTCTCTTCCTCCGGATTATGCGCTGGTGATAAGAGCACTGGGTTCTTTAGAAGGGACTGCAAAAGCATTGGATCCTGACTTCAAAGTTATTGAGAGTGCATACCCATTTGTCATTGGGAGGCTCCTTGAAGACCCTAGCCCTGATATGAGGAAAATATTGAGGCAGCTTTTGATATGCGATGATGGATCCATCAGATGGAATCGACTGGAGCGGCTGGTATGGCGATCCTTAATTATTTCTGTTTTGCTTGATGTTTCATTTGGTCTTGTAGAAAGAATTTTGTAATACATTCTTCATAAAAAATATATAAAGGTTACAATTCTGTCATGTTTATGATGTACAACAATTAATTTTCTTTTCTTTAGTTAGTTCCATTAGGATGATTAAAAACTTGTGTCACCCCTATAGTCCTGGACACTTGGAATAGTATCACATGCAAGATCCAAAGTTATGGACATACTGAAATGCTTATGATTTACAACAATTAATTTATTTCCTTGACTTCATTAAAGTGATTAAGAATCTGTCATACCCCTCTTGTTACTCGTGCACTTGGAATAACTATCAAATACTTAGATACGCATGAACATATTACATAAGCACAATTTCTAGTGCTGACCATCATTCATGTGGGTCCAGTATTGTAACTGCTGACATGGCACTAAGAGATAGAACTTGTCATGATAATTTTGTTTTTGCATCAATACCCAGCAATTATTTGGCAAATATCTGTCATGTCTTGCTGTAATGGTCAATATCCTTGAATATTCAGATTGCAGCTATATCCGAACAGTCAGGATCTTCAAATAAGTCTGAAGATAGACCTGGTGAAAATGCTGCCAACAAACCTGTGTGGAGATCATTCGACATGCATTCTGTGGTTGCAGCTACAGAAGACCTTTTTCATTTCATTTTATCAAGGAAAGGCTGGAGGGTTCGTGTTTTTCTTGTTCAGGACATTGTAAAAGCTTCAGATGCATTCCTACACGAAGCAACGTTTCCAGGTATATTCGATGAAGAGGGAACTACAGGGGAGCTACATCCAGAGGTTAGGACTTCTTATTTCTTGGATTGAAAATTTACTTATTTCAGTTTTGCATGTAGATAAACTAATTTAACCAATTTACCACTAGTCCTTAATCACTTCACAACCATTTCACATATTTTTTGGATATATACAGCTTATATTTCTTTTTTGCTCCATGTTCAGAGTCACAAACAGCCCACATTGCTCTGTTTCACAATCTTTTTTTTTTGTTGAATCCGCTTATGTAACCTTGCACTATTTGTGGTGAAATACCGCGTGTATTTGTCAATTGTCTTGGGATGTGTTGTTTCACCATGTTGTGCTTAACCACTGGATGCTTGTTTCAGAAAGTTGCCCTTGTTCATTGCTGCATCAGCATTATATATAGCTTTTGTTTTTTGGATTGGTTTATTAATTTCGCCCCTAAAAATGTTCATTCATTTTTATGAGAAAAGAGATGATTCTCTAAGCTACATCTGTACTCTAAACGTGTGGATCATCGTACATAGTGGTTATATGCTAATACTTCCTAGTGCCTAAGTGAGTATACATACTAAATGTTTCCTTTGGCATGCAGAGAAGTAAAATGATAAGAAGGCTGGTACATGGTGTTCAATCTTTTCGTCAGGCTATCAGTTTGGCCCCAGATGCCTGGACTGCTATGTTATTCCGCACCTTGTTGAAACCTGAATCCCAGAAATTTATTCTTGATGTCTTCCTAGCCTTGGCAATGCATTCCTGTTACAAGATTCCAGAAATAAGCTGGATTTGTATGTCGAGATTCCTGAATTACTTGGACAGGCAAGGTAGGTAACAACGCTGAATGAAAATGCAGTCTAATCATCTTTCATCTGAATTCAGGCTCAGCGTGGCAAATATCTTCATTTGCGATAGCTGGTACCGATCTTCTAATACATAAAAGCTGGTAGTCACATTTCAGTTAGAAAGTAATGACGAGGATGATGGAAAAAGCTCTCCATGTCTTGATGCTTCTTATAGTTTTGATGATTCATTCTGTTCTGCTATTTTGGCATATTACCGCCTGTGGTGATTTATGCATCCATGTTGCCTTTCTTCACGCTTCAGCCTGCCCTTGTGACCCGAGCTGTGCCAAAAACAGCTTTGCCTACAAAGTTGGAAGCAAGGCTACCAATGTAGAGAGCTCCCTTGAACTGTCACGAGTTTTTTTTATTTTTAATTTTATTTATTAAAAGATTTACAAAAATAATTTTCTATTTTGAAAATTTACAAAACTAATCGCCCATCGCCCACTGGGAGGGCGTTTTTTCAAAATCGCCCTCCCAGAGGGCGATTTTAGTGACGCGGGGGACGGCCGTCCGAGGGGGCACGGCATTTTTGCAGGCGGCCCCCTCGTCGCCCTCTAGGAGGGCGATTTTTCACTGTTGGGGGGGCCGCTTGCAGAGGGCGACGAGGGATGACATTTTTGCAGGTGGCCCCCTCGCCGCCTTCTGGAAGGGCGATTTTTCACTGTTGCATTAAGTTTTGAAAGTTTTAAAGTTGTTTTTGTAAAATATAATTTTGAAGTTGTTGTTGTAAATAGAGTTTTTTTTAGAAATACTATTGTTGTTAAGTATAGTTTTTTGTTGTTATTAATACAAATTAATTTGTTAAGAGTTGTTTTTAACTTGTTATTAATTAATTAATGACATATATTTTATAATTGATTAATTATAATTTGTAAGTTGTTTTCATCATTAAGTTTGTAAGTAGTTTTTGTAAATATAATTTTGTTATAATTGATTAATACCCATTTTGAATTGAATGTTTGGAGAAACACATCGGATTTTTAATTTATTAATTTTAGATATATTCATTTTTAATTTAGTAATGTACAGAACTTTTTTTTTAATTTGGTAAGAATTGTTTTTAAGTTGTTAGTAAATAATTAATGACAGAATTGTTTATAATTGATTAATTATAATTTATAAGTTGTTATTATAATTATAATTTATTTTAATTGACTAATACACATTTGTAATTGCATATTTAGATAAACATATCGGAGTTATAATTTAATAATTTTAGATATATCCATTTGTAATTTATTAATTTGCAGAACTTTATTTTGTTTATCGGTTATTTTGGGAAATTCCAAAAATCACTTTCGGATAGGGCAAAAAATTTGTAGAAGCGAAAATTGGTTCTGTCTATTTTCGAAAATTCCGAAAATCGTTTTCGGAGGACTCAAAAAATTTCGAATTCACAGAACATGTTTTTAGAAACCGAGAAGAAACTTTTTTTAAGAATTGATGTTGAGCATATCCATGACCGTACCGAAACAACGAGAAGTTGTACTACAATTTAAACATGATACACCTGATTTCATTGCGGTTACATAGATAAGATTAGATTAGAACTAGAAGGAAGGTAGTGCAAGAGTTGAACACGACGAGGATACAACTACCAACTCGTGCATACTACTGGGTGCAACGAGGCCACTTTCCCTTCCTCTGCGCATCGGGATTCTCCTCCATTGCTGCCTTCGCTCGCCGCGCACGCTCAAGCTTCTGCTCCCGCTCCTCCCTGTACGCAGCAACACGTCTCCTTTCCGCCTCAGCTTTATGCTCTTTTTCTGCGGCCTTCTCCTTGCGTCTCTGCTCTATCTTCTCCTTGCGCTCTGCATCCCATTGCCGCATATACTCCAACCGCTCCTTGTTTTGCGGCTTGATCTCGGTGTCAATCCACTGCTCAAAATCACATAGCGGTGGAGGGGTCTGCAACAAATGCAATGTTTACTAATCAAATAAGTTGTTCAAGACTATTTAATACACCAAATAATTATTACAAAACATCAGTTCCTCACCATTAAGTTAATGCGGCGGATCGCAGGTGTTGGCTCAAACTCAAAATTGGCACACATCCAGTATCTCTGCATGTATGTCTCCTCTTCATCGGACTTGGCTACCTTGCAAGGATCACCGCACCAGCACATGGGCACTGGAACACCGCTAGGCAAAGGCAATGGGTCGAAGGCATTTTCAGTCTTCGGGCGATAACTACAAGTCAACAATAAATGAAACACTCTAACCCGTTAATCTAGGATTCCTCATTTCATGCACAACGAATAACACATAATATCACAGAAACGATTTATGTTACCTTGACTTGGTAGCTTTTCCACGCCTTGGCATCCTACAGTTTTAAAAAACAACTATCAAATATTGTAAACACCCTTAATACTTCTCATTGTACGGTCAAATATAGTACTACTACAAACCAAACGTGTGGATAACAAATCTAGCCTAAAATTATTCACACTTCTAAGTGCTACATATCTACTCATAAATTTCAACATATCTACTCGCAGTGCTACAGATCTACTCGCAAAAAATCTAGGGTCCGCATCTAAGTGCTACAGATCTACTCACAAATTTCAAATATATGGTAATTACACTAGTATGCGACACAAAATATAACCATACGTCGGGATATTGTACTAACCTGTGATCGAATAATCACAGCAACAACGCTTCGCGGCTCTTCTCCTTCTTCCTCACCTCTCTCTTTTTTTTCCTTCAATTGTGACCGGTTGAAATGAGCACTTCCTCGGGCCATTGGATGAAGAGCACGTATTCGGACCTATGTAATATATAGTGGAGGAAGGAGAGGCACATATCCATCTAACGTGAGTTCACCAGTAGCGTGGATTTGACAACACGTTCACGCGGCAGCGCAAATTGAATGATTGTGTCGAACAAAGCATCGGCAAAAGCTGACCCCCAGATGTCTTCACGTGCCGAAAGATGATAGCGACGTATCATAAACATCAGTCACGGGCCAAAAACTGGTAGGGACCAATCGTAGCCCTCTGTTACGCGCCGAAAGTTTTTCGTCGTTTCGTTGAGTAGATGTATAAGTAGTTTTAGCAGAGTACGGACGACGGTAGGCCTATGTACTAATCGGTAGAGGCAATGCAACGGTAGCAGAATTGTAAAAGTAGTACTGGATCACAAAAATATAAACCAGAAGAACTGTATGTACAGACACACTAGAGGTGGACCACTACTGCCGAGCCCTCTTGCCCCTGTCTCTCCTACCCTGGGCCCTAACGTGTCCCTGCGAGTACGTCAAACGGTCCGGTGGTACAGCACGACCTGCCCGTCCCTCCGGTACTGGTGTGTCCGCTGGCTGCTCCTGGGTCTGCGGTGGTGGAGCTCCGCCAAGCTGTGACGAGCCAAGTATATCCTGCTGTGTCGCGTCCTCCAAGTCGTCGTCGTAGAAATGGTCGCTAGGACCAGTCCCGCCGGCGTGTGAAGAGGACGCTCCTGCACCAAAGATCCCCGCCTGAAACCCTGTGGGAGGAATGACATAAGATTCATGGAAGTAAAAATTTTTTGTATGAACGAGTACAACGAACGTGAATAACGGATCACGCATGCTCACCTAGAGGGACACGCGGCTGCATGTTTGGACGAGGGATCGATGCTCTGTGCGACGAACTGCTAGCTCCAGCGAAGGTGTGGGAAGGCAGAGGGGGACCTGCGTGTGTGTTTATTTTGTTGTGACGTGGTCATGTTAGCGATAATAAATCAAATATTATGGAAATAATCTATGGGCATAACAGTACCGTGGGAAGCCGCTGCTGAAGGTCGCACAATGTCGGCCCTAGGGGCGCGTGGACGTGCTGGCTGTGGACCACCTGGAGGTACCGCGTCGACGGCACTGCGACAAGAGAAGAAGCGCATCACAGCGCTCATCTTCGACTGCATCCGGTCGAACGTCAGCCTCTGCTCAGGTTCACTGAGGTGTAACCCAGCGCCCAACCTGACTAGCACCGAGTTAATATCGGCGTTGACCGCTCGTGCAGCATCGGCCTATTCACGACATATGAAAGCATGTCAATATCAATCCGAGAAATAAATGAAACAAGCGAGCATAAGTTCAACGTACCCCCAAGAAGTACTCTCGGTCACGGTGCGTGGGGTACGCGTCCGTGACAGCGGCAACGTGTGGCTGTGGAGCGGCTGGAGTGTACGTCACACGAGCACGAGTGCGAGGTAAGTACCAGCGGAGGTAGTCACGGTAGTGGTCGTCTGTGTGTGGAAAGATCTCGTCGATCACCTCCTCCGGTGCTAACAGCCAGTCGTCCACGAACTGCTGTACGCGTGGTGCCCACAGTGTGCCGGCTAGCTGTCCCCGGCGGGTCAACCTGCAAAGAGCATGCACTTAGATAGCTCAATGAATGTAGAAACATCATATGTGTAATTTGGACGCATTGTACTCACGAGTGGTCTGCAGGGAGGACAGTAGGCGCCATGTCTCCGGGGAAAACCTGCCTCAGCCCAAACTGCCGCATCACCCGCTGCGGGCAGTGAGGCTCGACGAAGATGTCGAACACCATCGGCATCGTCGTGAGCCAGTACGCCGCGTCACGTGTGCAGAGGGACGAAAGTCCAAGCGGTGCTCTCGCTGCCACCGCCTGCTGCGTGTACGGCTGCCAGACGACGTCGTTGGGCTGGAGACGGTCGAACTCGAACACGAAGTCCGGGTAACCCCGTCTGACCTGCACGTGGGCGTAACGACGCTGCGAGATACAAATATGGTACAAATATAATTGATTGTTACAGACGAACGTGAAAGAAAATGGACGGTGCAATGTGCGAAAGAACTACTCACCCCACGTCGACGCCAGTACGTCCCCATCGTGGGGCCGTCTTCCGGCCACTCCGCGCTGCGTCCTGTCCCGTACAGTGCGGGGTCCACCACAGGCCGTCCTATGGCAAACCTCTCAGCTGCCCAAAGCTGAACCAGCAGAGGGCAACCAGCGAAGAGCGCCCCCGCGTCGGTCTTCATGCACGCCTCACAGAGGGCACGGTAGGTCGCCGCTAGCACTGCTGACCCCCAGCTCCACCTAGGCACGTTGCCTAGCTCAGCATCCGCGATGCCACGTGCGTAGTGGATCAAACCCTTGTCCACAGCGTGGCCTGTAGTGCTGGTGAACATCACCCATCCGAACAGCCAGAGCAGGTACGCCTCTAGGGCGCGTCGAACTGAGTGCTCATCGGCGTCCGGGTGGAGCTGGTCAGCCTGTAGCAATGAACCAAATATTAGTACAAATGAATATATTTGTTCAAAAAACCAAAAACCCGTTCAAACTTTGAACTTACGGTGAACTGAAGCAGCCAAGCCTTGCTCGGCCCGGTGGTAGTGTACGGGTGTAGGCCAGTGGGCGGAGGTACACCCGGAAGGCGCATCACGTGCGCGAAACGCTCCGTGAGATCCTCCTTCCATCCCCCAGCACCGTCCACAGGCCCAACAGCGTCTCTAGCGAGAGGTAGACCCAGGAGGTACGACACGTCCTGTAGTGTCGGAGCCATCTCCCCACAGGGAAGATGAAACGTGTGCGTCTCGGGCCTCCAGCGGTCTACCAGAGCGGCAAGGAGAGACCGGTCTACATCCCGGCGCCTCGCTGGGTCTCTCTCGTCCGCCCCAGCCTCAACAAGCCTACACAGTGGTAGGAGCCCTGCCTCACGCAACCTGCGTAATGTAAACCTCACACATTAGTACCAAAAAAGTATTACTGCGGTCAAATATGATGATTTAAAGTTTGAACGAGCTGTACCAGGGAACGTGTCGCGGGTCGACACGCAGCAGCTGGCGTGAAGTACGTGGGCGGAGGGTGCCGAGCTGCGCACCCTGCACGGCAGACATGTACGAGCGGTGGTTCCTGTCGAGGCCACGGCTGAAGAGCTCAGGTGTGTCGTCAGCCATACCTGCATGGCAAATTATGATTAGAAAAAGAGTAAAAATTACTTACACATAGTTAGGAACAGTACAAACAAATATTACTTCAACACAATGATACAGAGTTTACAACAACATTACGGTGCTACATCAAATTGTTTGCAAGTCTAGCTTACATTACATCATTGAAATTACATGATACGACTACTTAGTTCGAATACTCATTACGATACAATATCGGTCTACTTCATGGTTCCTAAACAATATTAGACCATTGCATCCCCTGCCGCACGAGGACGCCTGGGACGTGCTCGCCTGGTTGTTGTTCCTTCCCTAGGTGGTCGGCTTCCATCACCTGCCTCTCCAGATGGACCGTCATGCGAGACGCTCGGACCCTCCGCATTCTTCGGGCATTTCTTGTAAGTGTGGTCGCGTTGATCACACTTGCTACAGCGTATAGTCCTACCACCAGCTTCGGCCTCGTCTATGTCATTTCTGATGCGTCTTGTTTGACGTCGGCCCTTTTTCACCCTTACCTTGGATGGATCCGGAATGTAAATAACTTGGGGCCTCAGAGTTGTGTAAGATCCTGTGATCCCGAACCCATATATCTCCTCACTCCATGTATGAAAGATTGCTTCTTTCCTGAAATAATGTGACACGTACACATCGGGAAGTATGCCACAATCACCTGCTGCGGCAAGTACGTGAGAGCAAGGCAGGTGTCGAAGCTTTGGCTTCATACAGCTGCAACTGCATCCGCCATCGGCCTTAAGGACACATTCCTGCACGGCTTGCTTGCGGTAGATACCCCGCCTGCTCCTATCAACACACATTATTTCATACCGATGTACTTTTGTGCCTTGAGGAACAACTCTATGCCTCTGTGCCTTGGCAATTTTATCTTCCATGTACTTAGTCACTACACTGCCAAATATTATCTTGTTATCAGCCATTGAGGGAAAAATTTTGTTGTATCGATCCCTGAAGTAGGCGTGTGTGCCGTGAAGGATAAATTCGACAATACCAACCAACGGGAGTTCTCGCACTCCTCGTATTTCCCAGTTGTAAACCTCGGCCAGATTAGTTGTCATTATGCCATACCGAGAACCATCGGTGTCGTATAGCAGAGACCACTTCTCCTTTGGTTCGTTCTCAATCCAATGGGTGAAATTTTGGATAGATGATCCCGACCTCCTTCTCATTGTGGGTGGATCGTCATGCAGTGGACCAAGAGGTACGGGAGGCTCGTCAACTTCAGCTTGTGGCCGACGAGATTGCTCGTCTGTTTGCTTACTTGTCAACTCATCCAACCTTCTCCACAACTCATTAAATTTCTTCTCTTGATTCTGTGCACAGAGCCTCTTGAAAAGATCCGTCAGATGCTTGTTCTTGAATTGCTTGTAGAAATTAGCACCCATATGACGCATGCACCACCTACTACGTACATCGGGCCACCTTGCTGGAATTCCCTTCTCATACCAACCGTTCTTCAGGTATTCAATAGCCCGCAACATGCCCGCATGGCGATCATGTATAAGGCAAACATTGGGTCTCATACGGACAACTGCCATGTGCACTCTTTCCAGGAACCAGTACCAGCTTTCAGTGTTCTCGCTTTCTACAAATGCAAAAGCCATAGGTATCACCTGATTATTCCAATCAGCTCCGATCGCTGTCAATATCTGACCTCTGTATTTACCGGTCAAAAATGTTCCATCTATGCATAGTACAGGACGACAATGCACAAAAGCGTTGATGCAAGCACCCAATGAGAAAAATGCTCTTTGCAGCACACTGTTGGTAGGATCATGAACCGATGGAAATGTATGGATGTCATAGTAGGTATTACTATTCCTCTGTGCAATGTTGCCTAACAGACGAGACAAATTATCGTACGATGCTTCAAATGTGCCATACCTCATCTCTATAATCTTTTGTTTGGCCCTCCAAGCCTTGGCATAACTTATGGTGTACCTGTATTTGTTTTCAATGTGGCTAATAATTGATCTTGGTTCAAAGCCACTGTTGGAGACAACACTGCTATACATCTCACTTGCAACAAAAGCTGTAGTGATGTTGCGGTGATACTTTTCCACCCCTTGTAAGTGGCACTGATGCTCGGTCACTATGCTAACTTTCCAATAATCAAACCATTTACCCTTATATGCATGGACGCGCCATGGACAATCTTCCCTCATGCACCTTATTTCGTACACATAGTTCGTTGACTTGACCACCCTAAATTCTCTCTGCAATGAGACCGCCCAATGCTTCACGGCCTCCTTCATATCCTCCTTATGAGCATACCTAGCACCCTGAATTACCTCGTTCTCCTTGTATTCCCAGGGTGTATGTTGCCCCTCTGAGACAACAAGTCCTGAGAAGTCCTGTTTTGTCCAATCAGTGAGCATTACATCGTCTTCCTCATCGGATGACAAGTCGCCCTCCGCTTGCTCGTTATCCGAATCTTTCCTCTCCATTCCATCGACGATTGTACCGACTATCTCCCCCTCATCCGCCATGCCCATGGCCTGCACGACCCTTGTTTGATTTTCGTCATTATTTGATGGTCCTACACAATCGCCCACCAGGCTAGGACCCTCAACATTTTCGGTTTCTATTCCAAGGTTTCTATCCTTTTCATGCACCAAAACAAAAATAACAAGGGGCCATGAGCGTTCAAAAGCCATCTCCACATACCGTCTCCAAGCATCAGTGCTATCCATGGGCATTAGTTCCCAAAAATAACCTTCTGTTGCACGACTCACTACAATAGATACTGACATTGTGTTGACTTCTGGGTCTATTCTAAATCCTCGCAGCAACCAACTATAAATTGACTGAAATGTTCTCTCGCCAGGCCTATCGATGCCCTTCGATGTCATTCTAAAATCTGACAGATCAACACCATCTTGACCAAATCTAAGGTTGCCTTGACCGTGTACTAGCTGAAACATGACCTTACTTGACATTCTGCCTAATGTAACAAAAAAATAGGTTAACTAACTTTCAAACATAACCACCGAATCTAATGTCGAATTCATCAATATGTACTACGTCATAAGTTAAAGTTTCTGAAAATATATTATCTGCCCTAGGTCTCAAATTCTACAAATCGGATACGTGCTCCAGATGTATCATATAACTCAAATATATAGTTTGCACTATGTCCTAAGTCTCAATTTCTATAACTATGTCCTAACTCAAATATATAGTTTGCACTAAACCCTAAACCCTAAACCCTAACCCTAAACCCTAAACCCTATCCTTTTTTCTTAAATTATACAAACTAACAGTGTGCTCCAGATCTACTAAAATATATGACAGTACAGCTAAAATGCAACGTAAATTTCAAAGAAAATATTGTGTTTACCTGCTGTGAAGTCAAAAAATGGACAGGGCTTCGCCGCTTTCCTTCAGCTCTCTCTCACCCCTCCTTCTTTTTTTTCTGGATTTTTAGTGAATATAATGAAAATTTGCAAAGGGGGAGGGCATATATATTGGGGGGGGGCTAAAAATCGCCCTCCCAGAGGGCGTTAAGGGGGCCGCCTGCAAAACCTGCACAGCAAAAATCGCCCTTCCAGAGAGCGGCGAGGGGGCCGCCTGCAAAAATGCCACCCCTCGCCGCCCTCTGCAGGCGGCCCCCCCAACAGTGAAAAAACGCCCTCCTAGAGAGCGGCGAGGGGGCCGCCTGCAAAAATACCGTCCCTCCTCGGACGGCCGTCCCCCGCGGGCCAACGGCCGTGTGCCACGTCATTAAAATCGCCCTCTGGGAGGGCGATTTTTAAAAAACGCCCTCCTAGTGGGCGATGGGCGATTAGTATTGTAAATTTTCAAAATAGAAAATTATTTTTGTAAATATTTTAATAAATAAAATTAAAAATAAAAAAAACTCGAACTGTCACTGTAGTCTGCAGTGACCAAGCCCATCACCATCCCTTCGGAGTCGTCGAGCACCCTGATGATATCACCGTTCTCCTACACCTGAGCCACATTGCCTGTGCCTGAAGCGCTGCCTTGGTCCTCTCGGATGAGCGCGGGAAACGAGGCAAGGATCCTCTTCCCAACGGTCCAGCAAAGGCGGGCTCTGCTGCATCCAGTTCCATCTTGGTCCATTGGGAAGGCATGCAACAAGTCATTAAGGTTGTACTATTTTTTAGATAATGGATTAAGTCATTATTAAGGTTGTATAGCATAGATGAGTAGAAGACTTGCGTGCTGCAGGGCAAATCTAGGATGTCCATCTGGTGCAAGCCGAATGTTGTCAGCACGACCGGGGAGGTTGTCAACCCCGACTGCCCGGCCTCGTCTCCCTTAAGCCGCAGCTTCATGCATCGAAACCTTAAAACCATTTGATTCAAGAGGTAATCACAGATCAGTCACACGATAAATCTCACAAGACCAATGTAGAGAGAGCACTAGAGATTTTGTTGTTCTCATGCCGCCGTGGCGGATGGGAAGATCCCGTCGCCGCCGGCGAAGCGCCACCGTTTCCCAGACCCATTGGAGGCCGCCACGGCGGCGGCCACGTGCACGTATTCCGGCCCGGCCAACCGCCCTTCCCCGGGCTTCTCCAGCCTCTGCAGACTGCAGGCCAATCAACCAGCTGAAAAATGATGCAAAATTCGAACGAACATGACACGGAGAGCATATTTATGCCCAAGCGGCCGGCGAGGCGACGCCGGCGGCGGTGTCTGCTCGAGTTTGAGTGTGACCAAAACTCCAAAAGAGCCAAGTCCCGTACGCGAAGTCGACTTCAAGTGAGTAGAAAGGTAGGAGTGATGCTAATCTGCGAGTAAAATGAGGAATAATTGTTTCTACAGAATTAATCGGCTTGCCTAAAGTTATGGTAAGAGATTCTGCCTAACTAGCGTTGGAGATCTTTCTTTTTTTGGGTCAAAGATGAAGAATATTCAATTCAATTCGTCTGAAAGGAAAAACTGAATTTATGACTACTTTTATACCAACTGATATAACCGAGGGATAGTCGGAGGGAGGCTATAAATCGTGTATCCGATTTTTTTTCTTAAAAGTCGAACGCCGTCCTGCCTGCTACTTTTCTCTCCTGCATGCGTAAGTCCTCCTGCATGCCTATATATGCTACCAGCTTGCATGTTTACATGTTAATCTGTCGTGTTTCACATTGTTTTCTCTCTCTCCCTTCCTTCTCATATTTAAACTTTCTAAAAATTTTCTTCTAAAATATCTATTTAATTTATAATTTGTTTACAGATTGTATTTGTTATAATTTAATCTTTAAAATAAGATTTCACACGATTATATTTGAATGAAAAAACAAATATGCCCCAAAAAATAAACCGTTATTTCACCGTTTATAAAAATTTGTTTCATCGAGTGATAAAATATTCAGTTTACTTTATAGAATGTTTTAGTGAGACAACGTTTAAAACATATTAACTGCAACCATGACAACCACTACAAAAAAAACATCAAGTACTAACTAGTGGAACACAAAAATGAATTCGATGAAACATATAATATATTTACAAAGTACTTGATTTTGTTGACACATTTTTATATTTGGTATAAAACTTCAAGATGTAATTATTGAAACATAAAAAAATAATTGCTAGAACATCTAACAAGAATATCACATGTAAAATTTACAAATTACCCAATGAAACATGAGAAAAATACTCGTGAAACATTTAAATAGCATTATGTGCAACATCTATAAAAAGATCCAGTATAATAAAAAACTAAAAAAATATTAAAATATAATCATGTGATATCTTGTTATAAAGATTTAATTGCAACAAATCCAACGGTGTAATTAGATCATAGCTCAAATAAATAGTTTTAGCGAAATAATCATTTGAATTTTGAAGCTTCTAATAGTTGTGTACATATGTGTAGTCTTAATACTCCTGCGCGCTGTCTCTTTCGTGGATCCCAGCTTCACAGCACACAAAGGTGACTAAAGTACACACTAGGCACTTAGCCACCCTACTAACCACGAGCCTACGACTGATGTTTCTACTCACTCGGATTGGTAGCACCCAATATTTCTCTAGGGCTTTGGGCTCCCGAAGGGAAGGATTCTCCGGATAGTCGCCTTGAGTGCGATAACTTGCATAAGACCAATCACAGTGCAAGCCATGAATATGATAAACTTGATGTGTCAAATAGGCTTAGGAAATCGTTTGTTCACAACTCCCATAATACATGTGGTCTCTCAAATGAACTCAAGTGGACCCAAATTCAGCCTCGAGTAGTGAGCTAAACTCACGAGGGGACGGTGCAGCGAGGAGACTATCTTGCCAACGCGGACGTGCTGCGTGTCCCTCCTCGTTTTGCCTCAAGCATAGGTGAGGAACCCATCTTTTACTAAATAACCGAAAAATCAAATATGAAGACGATATGCCACATAGGCAAGGCTCTGACGTGTAGTATGAGTCCACACGTCACATCCTCGCACTGTGACCGGTCTAAGAGGGAATGGCCCCATGAAGCGCGGTGATCGATGTGCCAAGTAGAGAATTAAAGACCACATACACTTATTTGTCTATAGTGCTTACACCAATCAGGTCTGAATGCTTCTAAAATCCTGGATCAATGCACATTTTCCTTTGCCGGCCGAGTTATCGTTCGACGTGGTGGATGCGTGCCAGGAACTCCTTTTGTTTGAGCTACAGGAAAGCCTTTGACACACACTTCATGATGGTGTGCTGGCTAACTTGGAAGGAACTCAACGCCAGGGTTTTCAACCAGCAATACTGCATGTCGGATCAGCTCTTTAACAGCATTTGTGAGGAAATAGTGATCTAGAAAGAGGCAAGGATTTTTAGGTCTTGTATAGAGTAGTTTCTTAGCGCTTGTTTGAGTTTTATGTCTCAGGTGTGCTGAACACTTGAGACTTTTCATATCTTTTTGTCAATGGTCCGTAACATATATCTTGTAACAACCCTCCTTTTAATCTTTATAACATTTGGTCAGTCCAATCTTTTGGCCGATTCGGCAAAGTCTAAGGCATGGCCGAAAAGATGTAAAATGTCAAATCGTCTCACATGAGGACACAAGGCAATATAAGCACGACTTGCTTGGCATGCAAAACTGAGTTTGGGGGAAAAAAGGCATCACATAGAAACGATAGAAATGACTGCTAGTAATATCTTCTTGAAACTCTTTAAATCTATTTCTATAAAATAGGGACGTACACAACCAATTGCCTTCTTTTATATAGCATTTTTTTCTTTCTTATGAGTGTTGGGTTGGGAGACATTAGGGATCCAATCATCTCAGGGCTCTTCTTACCATCAGTAATACCATCAACCGTAGTATACATGATCCTTGGTTGCAACAAGGAGTTAGAGGAACGTTGTCTATCGAGTAAATTTTGAGCACATGCCTATCAATATAGTAACTAAAAGTGTGCTTTGATATAGCATTGAGTAACCACATTCTAATATTGTAGCACATTTTTTTCTTGAAAACACAGGAGAGCTGCGTTTCATTTCATTAAGGGAAAGAAAAATCAAAAACAAAGAAATTTACAAAGTAGGACCCGAGCCCTCCTACCGAGACCCACACACCCAAGACCACCTGGAGAGCTTAGCTGCCAAGGTTTGCCGTCCTACTAAGGAGCTTTTGAAGGGCAAAAACTCCTGCAACACACCAAAGATTATCCTCATTTTTTATTACTTGCAAGACCGTCGCAACTCTAGGATTGGTGCCATTGAAAACACAGTCGTTGCGATGCTTCCAAATCTCCCAAGCCACTAAAGTCAACAAAGAGTTAATCCCCTTTCGCACCTCCTTCGGCTGATTCTTGGTTGCTTGGCTCCACCACCTCAAGATACGGTCGGTAGAAGGCTGAGGCGCCACCTCAGATAACCCCAACCTCAAGAAGATTGCCGTCCATACTTGGCGAGAGAAAACACATGAGATCAAAATGTGTTGGATGGATTCTTCACTTTGATCACAAAGGGGACAGATCACCGAGTGCTGCAGCCCACGCTTAGCCAGTCGATCGGCTGTCCAACACCTATTATTAATAGCCAACCAAATGAAGAATTTGCACTGGAGGGGAGCCCAACACTTCCAGATATGTTTCCAAGGAGCAAACTTGATCGAACCCAGGAAATAGGCTTCGTAGGTAGATTTACAACTGTAAATACCATTAGCAACGAGTTTCCACACATGCTGATCTTGGACATCTTGTATCAACACCATCTCTTCTACTAGATCCCAAATGGCCAGATATTCAACAAGAACCTGGACCGAAAGCCCCCCTGGATATCAGCAACCTATCTCCTGTTTGTCAAAGCTTGTGCCATAGTACGTTGCTTTCTTGCCCTTTTAGGGATTAAGGCAAAGAGATTAGGGGCTAGTTCAGCAACCATCTATCACTCCAAAACTTGGTATTTTTTTCCATTTCCAACTATAGTTTTAACAGCCACATCAAAGAGGGAGTGGACATTTTTAGGCACATTAATGGATAAACCTGCCCAAGGCCTAGCAGTATCAGTTTTTTTGTAGCCAAAGCCATCTCATGCGTACAGCCCACTCCATCTTCTCTAGATTGAGAATACCAAGACCTCCCAAGGACATGGGCCGACACACTCAGTCCCATGGGACCAAACAATTTCCTCCATTAGCGTTATCACTTCCTTTCCATAAAAAACCACGGTGCCTCTTATCAATGGCCTTAAGCACCACTTAGGTAGATCCAGGGCTATCATTGCATAAATAGGAATGACTGAAAAAACCACCCTAACTGCTGTGAGCCGGCCGGCCTTAGTCATCAAAGAAACTTTTCAACCCGGTAAATTATCTACTACTTTGTCCACCAGAGGCAACAAGTCTGTCTTGGTTGGTTTCCGGATTGTAAGAGGAAGCCCAAGGTAGTTGCAGGGAAAACTCGTCATTTGACAAGACAACTCTTTAGAGATTAATTCCAAATCATTCTCCAAACAGTGAATTGGAGTACAAGAACTCTTCACCATATTAGTCTTTAGCCCGAGATTTGGCCAAAGAACTCCAAAATTTGCTTTATAAGAGATAGGTCCCTAGTTGTAGGTTGCAAAAATATTGATCACGTCATCCGCATACAAAGAAACCCGATGAGTTGTTTGCAGGACAGCGAGAGGCTCCAAAAGCATTTCATGATTAGCACGAGCCACAATTGAAATCAGTACATCCATAATCAAAATAAAGAGCATCGGCGATAGGGGATCACCTTGCCGGAGACCTCTACAGTGAACAATAACCAGACCGGGTTCCCCATTTACCAAAACTCTTATAGACGATGTTGAAAGCAAGAGGCACAATAGATTACACCATTTTCTCCCAAACCCCAAGTGTCATAAGACCTCCATAGGAAAGGATCGACTGAATCAAAAGCCTTAGAAATATCAAGTTTAAACATCACATGGGCCTCTTTCTTGCTGTGCAGCCTTCTAACCATTTGTTGAGCAAGCGAGAAATTATCATGTATGTTTCTACCTTTATAAAGACACTTTGGTTTACTGAAACCATAGAAGGGAGCAAAGGTGCTAGCCAGCTTGCCATCAATTTTGTAACCAGCTTGGCAAAACTGTGAATAAGGCTAATGGGGCGATAATCCTTCACAAAAGCCGCATCGACTTTTTTTTGGCAAAACAGAAATAAAGGCTGTGTTAAGAAGTTTAAATTTTTTCACATGACCACAGTGAATTGCCAAAAGAGCCAGCGTCACATCCCAACACGACCTATAAAATCTTCCCGTAAAGCCATCCGGCCATGAGGTTTTATCAAGCGGCAAATTCTTAGCAGTTCTCCAAACTTCCTGTTCTGAAAAAGGCTCCTCTAAAAAAAACAGATCATGCTGATCAGTCTCTGCAGATCGATAATTGTCTTGCATGTAGCCCCTGCACATCCGGACCCTGCGATCTTCTGCGCTATCTTCAGTTCGTAGCATCCATCCTTGAGTCTCATCTTCCACAGAAAATCTTGAAGATAACTTTTCTCTGCATGCACTACCACTACTGCAGAAAAGATTTTTCTGTACGAGGCCTCCAGTAAATTTCAAGCGGGCTGTAAGTGACGCCGCGTGGAAAAACCGGTCCACCGGGGGCCGGTCTCACGCCCGCATGGGATAATCTATTATCCCGTGCGGGCGTCTTAACACGACCGCACGCGATAATATTCATTATCGTGTGCGGTCGCATTAAGCCGCCCGCACGGGATACCGCTTAATGCGACCGCACGCGATGATGAATGCCATATATAGCCCCAGCCAGAGCTTGCCCCATTCAAGCCCGACGTTTTCTCTCTCCTAAACTTGACACAAATTAGGGGGGAGGTTTTCAACCTCAAATATTTGCTTGGGATCCATATAAAAGGTGACATGCTTGTTGTCCTCCTTCATTTGCTTCCATTTATTTCAATTTTTATCGGTGCAATGCGATGAAATTTGCACCTTTTTAAATGGAGTAGTGTAGGCACTTTTTTATTTTTAGCTAACATATATTATTTGCATGTCATGTGTTAAAAAGTGTGTAATTCTTGGTTAGGTTTGCCTCCATTTATTTCAATTTTTATCGGTTAAAAGCGACGAATTTTTTCATTTTTGGAAATGGACTATTTGTTTATCGATTAAATATATTGTTTGCATGAATAAATTTGAATAGTATTTAGTAGTGCATAGTACTTTAATTTACTCTTTGTTTAGTTTCCTTCATTTATTTTAAATTTGTTCGGTGGAATGCGATGAATATACTAGTTTTGCAAATCTAGTAATTATAGTTAATTTTTTATTTTTAAATTAATGTTATTGGACTCACTAGTACACGAAGAGTAATATAATGTTCGTTTAAGTCATATCGTTTTTTATACGATTTAATAAAGTTCAATTCGACCCATCGGAGATGTTTTTTAGGAGATGGATCGGGCATGGATGTACAACACAAGAAGAACTTATCTGGCATTCTTGAAGGAAGCATCCAAATTTGTTGATCAGGCAAAAGCACATGTTTTGAGAGAGAACAGGAGGGACATTTTTTGTCTATGCTTTGATTGCAAGACCCAAGGATGTTGCAAGACCCAAAGATAATTTTGGGGCACATTGTAGAGTGTGGATTTAAGAATGATTACAAGATATGGACTTGTCAAGGGGAAATCGCCGTTCGTAATGAAGAGGCTGATGTTTTTTGCTTTGATGCGGGAGAAAATTTTATAATCGAAGACATGTCCCAGGGAACGATCCCGGAATTTGGTGGCTTTGGGATAGATGATGCAGATATTGATTTTGATCTGGAGGATATGTTGCGGCATGTTGAACCAGAGGTCCTAACTTCGACAAAACAAGGGTTGGACAATTGGAAAGCGTTGGAAAAAGCAACGAAGGACCTTCTTTATGACGAATCGAAAGGATATGACAGGGACTATACGGTGTTATGCTCTGTTCTTGAACTACTCAGATTGAAGGCCAGACATGGATGGTCAGACACTAGCTTCAACAATTTGTTGGATCTGTTGAGAGTTATGCTTCCGAAGCCGAACTTGTTGCCGACCAACACATATCAAGCCAAGAAACTAATATGTCCATTATCTCTAGGTGTTCAAAAGATTCATGCATGTGTAAATCATTGTATATTGTACCGCAAGGACATTACTGTACCGGGCAAGCAACAAATCGTTGGCATTGATAACATTGAAGACGCGTCAGATTACAACCAATACGATGACGTACCGTTATTCACGGATCTTCTTAACCGGATCAAACACATAGAGCGAAAGATTGACGAAGACAACTTTTGCAAGAAGCGGACGGATGGTTTTGTAAAAAGTGTAAAACGATAGACCATTTTGTAATTGTTTATCTCTGTGGAAATATGTTAGATGTCCTTGTGACATGGAAAAGAAAATATTTCGTAATGGTTTATTTATCGGCGGAAAAATGTTACATGTGTCTTACGACGTATGGTCTATTTATGCCAAAAAATTGTGTAACACAATTTATGTGCTTTTTTTTTAAAATTGTGGAACTTTTTTAATGGTTTAAAGAAAGAAAGAACCATTAGAAGGAAATATAAGGAAATAAAGAAATAATTGTTTGAAAAATAAATTTCATGAAAGAAAGAAATAAATATCAGGAAATAAAGAAATATTTATTTGAAAAATAAATATCAGGAAATAAAGAAATAATTATTTGAAAAATAAATATCAGGAAAGAAAGAAAGAAATATCAGGAAATAAATAAATAATTATTTGAAAAATAAAAATCAGGAAAGAAAGAAAGAAATATCTGGAAATAAAGAAATAATTATTTGAAAAATAAACATCACGAAAGAAAGAAAGAAATATTAGGAAATAAAGAAATAATTAGGTACTATAAATATTTTTGAAAAAATATTTTTGCTTGCGGTCCACGTACAAGACCCGCACGGGATAATAATTATTGCGTGCAGATGCCTTAGTTGCCCGCACGGAATAACCATTATCCCGTGCGGGCCGCTTAATGGCCCGCACGGGATAATACTTTTACATGCGGGTGTCTTAAGTCGCCCGTACGGAAAGATATTTTTCCGTGCGGGCGGCTTAAGCCACCCGCACGCGATGATCGCCGCCTATATAAGGTGTGGGCGAGCCCCGAAAATTTCTAAGTCCGGAGAAATTTTCGTCGTCCCCGCCGCTAGGCTGCCGAAATACGCCGTCGTCTCATCTCCTCGTCCTCCACGGCTGCCTCCATCACCGCCGGCCCCTTCCACGCCGCCGACACCGCCGCCTAGCTTCCTCCGCCGACCGCTCTCCTCCACGGCCGCCTCCCTCGCCGCTGGCCCCTTCCACGGCCTCCTCCCTCGGTGCCGGCCCCTTCCATGCCGCCGCCGGCCCCTTCCACGGCCTCCTCCCTCGCCGCCAGCCCCTTCCACGCCGTCGCCGCCGCCACCGCCGGCCCCTTCCACGCCGTCGTATGTGACTTTTTTTTGTTTTTGTATATAATGCGACGACATTTGGATGTATTATAGGTGAATTTAGTATATATGTGAATTTTGGATATATGTGAATTTTGGATGATTATATGTGAATTTAGTATATATATGAATTTTGGATAGTTATATGTGAATTTGGGATGATTATATGTGAATTTTGGATGATTATATTTGAATTTTGGATGATTATATTTGAATTTAGTATATATGTGAATTTTGGATAATTATATGTGAATTTTGGATGATTATATGTGAATTTTGGATGATTATATGTGAATTTAGTATATATGTGAATTTTGGATAATTATATGTGAATTTTGGATGATTATATGTGAATTCAGTATATATGTGAATTTTGGATGATTATATGTAAATTTAGTATATGTGAATTTTGGATGATTATATGTGAATTTAGTATATATGTGAATTTTGGATGATTATATGTGAATTTAGTATATATAGTATATATAATTTCTATATACATATTATTTCTTAGTAATATATATTGAGATGCGAATTTCTATATAGTATATATAATTTCTATATTCAATTATAGTAGTATATTCAATTATAGTATGTTCAATGTATTTAGTACGTACGCAATTAATACAATAACAAATAGCACATCAATTAGCATAAAACTAAAAAAAAATACCGCACTATTCGCATGTAGTATATATAATTTCTATATATGTATGTACTTAGTAATATATATTGAGATGCTAATTTTTCCCCTTCGAAGATCGCACGTAGAAGAAAATGTCGAAGAACCAAGTTCCCTCTGAGACACCCGTACCAACATCGGGCACAGAACCAACGGTCAATCAGCCCTTCCCGACACCCGTAGCTGCATCGGGCGCAGAGCCCACGAACAATCCGCGCTCAGAGACACATGAAGCAGCTGTCGGAAATGAAGCGGCGTCGAGCGAGGAATCTTGGCGCACACCGAGCGACCCGTTTGAAATAGAACTAGCGCAAATGGCCACCGAGCAACCGGAGAATGACTCTGATTATATTCCTATTGAGCAAGCAGTAAGTTCACAGTCCTAACCTTGAACCATTGTTAACGTTCCCGATCATAGCCGTCTAATGGCTTACTCATGCAGATGGCTACTCGGCGTCGGTCGAAACGGAAGGCTGACCAGATTACCGCCAGGGCTCAAGCAGAGGCCGACACAGTCACATCAGGGCCAGATCCAACGGACACATCGGCAAGTGGAGGAGGACGTGCAAAGAAACGACGTGGTGAGAGGAGCAGGAACCAGCTGCCGAAGGAGACCTACTACATTGCTGCTCTGAACGAAGATGGGAAGCCCGTCGAGCCGAAACACGTGGTGGCCAAGTTTAGCAGCGCATGCGGGATAGTGGCAAGACTTCATGGTCCGCTGAACGTGGATGAGTGGAAGGACGTTAACCAGCACATCAAGAATTTAATGTGGGAAGAGCTGCAGAAGTACCTTGTGTATCCGCCTGGATCAGAGGTCATTGGGAGCAGATTTGCGTTGAGTACAATGGCCCATCGGTGGCGCCAGTGGAAATCTGACATGAACACTAATTATGTTAAAAAGAACAAGTCTCCCTTTGAAAAATACGGCAATATCCCGCCAGTTGAATGGGACAAGTTTGTGGCCAAGATGACAACACCTGAAGCTCTGGCAAGGAGGAAGAAGATGTCGGACCTGGCGAAGAAAAACAAATATCCACACCGATTGGGGTCTAGTGGATACGATGGTCACGTGGACCAATGGCGAGCTACGGAGGAAAAGTTTGCAGCTCAAGGGAAGCCGTTGTTGGTCTAGCCCCTAAATCCGCGCAGTCGCAACTGGGTATGGGCACGAAGTACGGGGCAAGTGACGGATGAGGGTGAGATGCTTTTCGAGTCTCCTGACATCGAGCATGTGACCACATCACTCGAACAGATTGCCGAGAAGGAGAAGTCAGGGGAGTTCGTCGCCAGAAGGGAGCATGACGAACTCACCGTTGCTTTGGGGACTGCCAAACACTCCGGGAGGATAAGAGGAAAATCTGCAAGGATGAGTTGGAAGGTAGGGTTTCCAACGGAAATGAAAAGTTACAAGAAGCGGGACGCCTACAAGGCGAAGTTGCGCGAAGAAGTCACCGAACAAGTAACCCAACAAGTCACCCAACAGTTCTACAGGCTAGCCACACAACATCCCCAAGCCTTCCCGGGCTTAGTTCCCCAAGCCGAGCAGACGGTGCAGATCCCGAGCAGTGTCGGGTCCGTAGAAACAACACCCTACCCGGTCGATCTTATTACCGGCCCGACACCATGTAGCCTTGTCGTTCCGATAGGCAGAGCCGGGAAAACGAAGGAGGTTGGATCCGGACTAGCGATACTAGGGAGACAGTTCCATAATATTCCAATTCCGGAAGTCTACGCAAGGGTGCAAGTGGGAAGGGTTAATGCCGATCAAATGTCGTTGGAGCTGGACATTCCAACACCAGAGGGGATAGAACTACTCGGAGATGCGGTGAACCAGTTCATCTTTTGGCATCGTCGAGACATCATCCTCACGGGACAGGCAACGTTGACGACCCCAGCTCCATCGGTGCCACAGATGGCTGCCCCTCCAGCACCGCCATCCCCACCGAATTCCCCAACCCCACCAGGATCTCCTATCCCACCAAGATCTCTGATCCCACCAAGATCACCGTCTCCAAAAAGAGTACCTTCTCCACCTGCAGAGCATGCGGCAGCAGAATCCCCAACTCCGCTACCTCAGCAGCTGTCTCCTGCACATCAGTCGCCTCCTACTCCACAATCTGCTCTCGTGCAACTTGTGCCACCTTCAAGGGAAAATGCATCTATCTAGAAGCCAATTACTTCGCAAGCCCGCAAGCTCATACTACAAATGGTTTTTACGTACAAGCCGAAGGAAATGGTAGAGTATGAGGCGAAGATAGTTTTCAAGTCATTCAGGGGATAGGGTCTGCCAAAGCCAAGCTCACCTGAACCGCAAACGGAAGCACAGAAAAGCGTACTAGGTCATGCAGACAAAATGCAATCTTGGGATTCTACAGAAGTGCTAAAGGTGTACGAATATAGTAAGCCGTTCTTGCCGTACCACGTCATGCTCGAACTCCCATGGCCAATGAGGTTACCGCATGACTAGTATCTAAGAGCAAGTGAGAAGGGTCTTGGGTGTCAAGGTCCCAGATAACACTTTCGTCGAGGGACCCAACGGAAACTTCATCATCACTTTCAATGACCTACACGCCTTCTTTAAGATGGAAAAAATGGATATCAATCTTGTCGGCGCGTGGTGCCTGTAAGTTTTTGCTCTTGTTTGTTGTTAGCGAATGTGTCCCAACAAATTATAAGTCATTTAACTTGCATAATTCCTTAGGTCACAATGGGTAGACACCCAAAGAACGGGGGCCTCAGTAGGCTACGCCAACCCGACGAGGGTTTGCATGACGGCCCACACTGTGAGGTTAAATCTGGATGGTCCACAACTAAAGGACAAGACGCCGGAGGAAAGACAAGCATATGTCGATAGGTTGCACAAGAATAAGAGGGTTGAGGTGGCAACTTACTTGGACAAGCTATGCTCACGCACGCAGACAAAAGAGTCTTGATGGTCCCATACCACCTAACGTAAGCAACATTCCCTTTGTTCCGTTCATATAATGTCATAGCACATCAAAATATCTACCAGATGCCTTATGTAATTCATAAATCGTGTTTGCAGCGATCACTACATACTATTCCTCGTATATCCAAGGGACCACTTGGTCGTAGTTCTTGATCCGGCCCACTACGAAGAGCAGAAGTTCATGGAGTTCCTTGTCTTGCTGAATTTGTAAGTTTCAATCAAACCTCCTGCATACCATACTGCTTAGATGTAATTGTAAAGTTGGCTCAAACAAATATTTTATCTTTGTAGAGGACACGACTATTACAGAAGACATGGCGGGTTCGTAAAGGATCAAAAGAAAACAAAGCGTCTCGTAAAGGCACGCTGGCCGGTATGTGATCATATATTCGCTAACTTAATGATGCGATTGTTAGTTTTTAATACTGACGTGTGTTCTTTTCTTACGCAGTGTTACAAGCAACCCCCGGCACTAGCATATGCGGATATTACGTGTGCGAGATGCTCAGAGTCTGCAGGAGATATAGAACTGAGTTTACAGATGTAAGTCATCGTGCTCCTTAGATATACGAACTAGTTCGTTTAAGTTGATTTTAACACATATCATTTTTCTTCTATTTTCAATAGCTCCCGAGCATTCCGTCCACCGCAAACCGATTCGACAAAAAAACGCTTCTCAACTTGTGCGCGGACTTGTGCCGGCTCATTCGTCGCGACATCTGCAACCATCTAGGGGAGTTTTATGACCCTGAGAACGAACTTTCTTGCGACGACAAATTCAAACGCCTAAGGGAGTGGAAGAGAGAACATGCAGCGTAAAAAAATATTTATTTGTGAGGGAGACATAATTTGTAATATTTGTTACACTACCAATGTAGCTACTTTCATGTATATATGCTATTTAATTATATATGTCGATATTTTATATGGTTTAATTTGTGATATTTTTATTATAAAATTCAATCGTGTTTGTAATTGATCGTGAATAATTGCGACTAAATTTGGTAGTGTACCATTCATAAACACAACGAAAAAAATACAAGTCCGTACGAGATCTATCCAAATGGCTACTATGTGCTAGGGCGTCTGCAATAATACATCTTCCCGTGGGTCGGTCTAACTGGACCGCACGGGATAACGATTATCCTGTGCGGTCGACTTAAGTGGATCGCACGGGATAAACTATTATCCCGTGCGGTCGAGTTAAGTAGACCGCACGGGAAGATGTATTTTTCCGTGCGGTTGGGCCGCACGCACGCGAAAATGTTTATTTTTCCATACCCCTGGGTACAGACGGCCAATACCTCAGCACGCAAAAACGTGTTTTGACCACATGGAAAAGCAAAATCTGTAGTAGTAGTGTACCACCGACGCTGATTAATCATCCAAAAAAGCGAATAAAACCAATTATTAGAACAATATAATCATCCGACCATACTACGTCCGAATCAAGTAACCGAATTAAAATCATCGGCTGTCAATTTTCGATATCAACGGCACGCACAAACAGTCTAATTTGTGGGTGCAAATATATCTACAATGATAAAAAAAAGTAAATTATATTTTGAGCTACATATTCTTATCAAAGTTTCACTTTGAATCACCATTAAAGTGTTTTTGTCACTTTGGACTAGGTATTATTGTCAAATGTTACACTTTGAAGAGTGACCCATATATCAATGAGACTAACCACCTAGGTTACTCACCTCTATTACCCATGTGTCACTTACATGTGTTTCCTGACCGAATAAGTTTCTCTCTTGGATTCGGAGTTCATCTCTTAGGGGTTTTCGCTATAAATAGAGGGTCATTCCCTCCAGTTGTAGACACATCAGAATATTGAATAAAGAGTTTTTCCATGTCTTGTGTTCCCTCTGTGTTCTTGTGAGGCATAATCATTATTCTTCTACGTAGAAATCCCTCGACCACACCCGTAGCAAGGGTTTCTTAACAATTACTACTTGCAATATAGGATTTGCTACATGTAGAACTAGTACCTACATGCCAAAGGGGCTGTAATGTTCAATTTTTCCATCAAGTCCTAGTAGCACGCTGACAATGCACCTCTAGACAGAAGATGATTTCCTTAACATCGGAAAGACATCAGAGAAAGCCTATCGCGCTTTCATGGCAGCAGATCTTGTATTATAAAAGATATTGCAACGGCAAGTCATAAATTGGCCCCAATAATAACGAACTATGCAGGCCATCCTTGATAACACAATGGCGTTAAAAGAATTGAAGCAGCATGTCACAAAGAAGCAACTCAGTTGAATGCTGTTTAACCGTTCTGTTATAATTTAAGTCTTCTTGTCCAACAAAGTGAGCATACATCTATTTAAATGGGGTTCTAAAATAAGCATAGATCTATTTAAATGAATTTTAGAGCTACACCACCTCGTAGCAAAATCATCTAGCCACCACCCTACGGTTAGTGCTCAGCCAAACGCGTTTGGAAGAGGCCTTACAGCCATGAAGTCATCCACCATCTGCACAACACAAGGGAATCGATAAAGCGATGCAGGAAATTGGTATGTGTCCCAATGCAGAATACTTGTTTATATTGTTTGCCTACGGATGATAAATTACGAGATGTATATGTGCGCGCACAACAGAAACAAAAGTTAAAACAGGAAAAAAACCCAATTGTGCAACATGATGGATCAAGCGAAACGATTCGTTATTTTCACGTACCTCTGTCACTAGAGATCGAGCTTTCTGGTGTCTAGCAACCAACTCAGATAGAACTTCCATGAGTCGTTGCTTCACTTCGCCGGTTAGCATCCTTCCTGCCTTGTACTCCTGGCATTGAGTAGTGAGTTTCATAATGGGTAATGGGTTTCATAATGGTAGTGCAACTTATTTTTCCGGAATGAAAACACACCTTCTTTATGTGCTCAAGCTCATCATCGTCTTCTAGGAAGAAGTTTAGGTACTTGATTGAGACATCCACCTGAACAGCACAAGAATTCACAGGTCAATTTGGCGTTTCTTAAGAAATACAGGAATTAACTGGAATATTGTAGTTAGATTATAGAAATGAAGATAAAAATCTTCAGCATGTTGGCACTGAAAGGCTTCATCAAGAAACACAAAGGCCTTCTAAGTTCTAACTACATGTATTCGAATTGGTAGCTTCTGCTGATCATTCAAATTCAAGTACCGTCTTAATTGTTAAATCTAACTTTCGTTTTCCAAGCAAAAGTCAGAATACAGTGCATAATTCTAGCATTACTAGTTTGGTGTTCAATAGTTCTCATCAATACTAGGGCAATGGCTTACATCAAGATCAGCACCAAGTTCCCTATGGAGCTCAATGGAGTCCTGTCCACCCGAGAAAACATATTTCATTACCTGGGAAACGATGGAAATAAATTTTATAAGCCTATGAAATAATAGAACTACAAGAAACTTTGTTCAATCCAATAAACATTTAAGCATAATTTTAATGGGCTAACTAAAATGTGTATTGTCGGTAAATATTTTTCCAGATCAAAACATAGCTCAGGGCAAACCTTCGACTTGATTTCTTTAGAACTATCTGTCACATAGATTGCAGAATTTGGGTCACTGGCGGACATTTTAGTGTTATCCCCCTGTAAAAATGAAATAAATCGTCCCGCGTAAAGTAATGAACGTGAAATTATGACCATTTTAAACAAAACCAAAAATGCTGAGCAGGTTATAATTAAAAGTGGTCAGATTGCACCAGCTCTTATGTTCAGTCCTAAATCCATGCTTTTCCTAAAAGAAATACCTGAAGTGCAGGGAAAAATCTTGACTCGATCAGTGAAGGTTTCTGAAAACCAATTTTAGGAGCAACATCACGAGTCATCCTGAAATAAGGATCCTGCATGAATATAAATTAAAATTAAATAGGCAACTCAAAACATGCGAAACTAAACACAGATATGCACCAACCTTCCAGTACCTTTAATGAAAAATATCAGATCTGCTTTCATGCTGATAGATCACTAAATAAAATTGTTCAATTTGAATATGGCAGGACAAGATCACTATTAATATGAACTTGACAAGCACTAAATTAAAAATTAGAGCTGACAAATAAATCTATCTCTATATTGTAATGCCAACAGGAAGACATACAGCCAATTATGTCACACTGTCAAGATTGTAACACCGAAATTTGTATGTACTGCACTTGTGGCCTTGAGGTCCTGGGTTCAAATCAGCTTCCTTGCAAAATAAGTAATGGTAAGGATGCCTAGAAATTCCCTTCCCCAGATCCCCACCTTGCGTGGAAGCTTTCAGCACTGTCTACGCCCTTTACTGGTTTATTGCACTGGGTATAACACTAGTTGGGTTATTGCCAACATTAACGATTGATACTTCCAAATGTTGACAGTCATATCTGATGCACAAACATGTAGAACATTCTGGTATCTTTAAATGGAAATGTTTACAGGTCAAGGCCCAAATTCAAACTTGGCTTGTGTACGTGGGAGTGGGACACGTTTCAAATTTAGAGATGGAAATAAACAAGAACAAATGAACTAACTCCAAATTTTGTGCAGACAGATATATATACTACCAGTACAGTAGCAAGTAGATACACAAGCAATAATGTTGTACTGCTGAGATCATCAGATCAGAGATATCGTACCTGGTCTATTGCACATGGGATAAGGCATGGCAGTTGCTCATTGTCAGGAAAGAGATGGGGAAATGACGTCGAGAACGCCGGAGCAGCCTGCACAGGAGGAAAGCTGACCTTGCCAATTTGATCTTCCGGACTAATTCCGAATATCCCTTTGAGCTGTCATCGAAGAGTAAGAGTATTAGAAAACAATGATGCTTGAAAATAAGTAATCAATCTTTGTAGAGTTCACAAACATGGATCTTTGTTACTATATAATCCTTGTGTTAGTATGTAAGATCCCCTATGTCACTAGTAGTCGGCAAGCTTTGCCGTAGCTGTTAAGATAGCTGCTGACAGTAAGCTAGCAAGTAGTTGCCGTGGTCAAATATGACTTTTGTTGCAGAATGGCGGTTACTATCTCCACTACTGACTCTACTTGTGTACTATAATTACAAGCTCATAGGAGCTGGAAAAAACAGCCAGTTGAGCCGCAACAAAAGATTGCTTTTAGCAAGTTCAAACAATCTCAATTGAACAGTTCTCACATTGTTAAATGTCACACGTTTGGCAACTTCAAGCACATTTTCATAAAAAGCCCTGTAAGAAAAGGATCAAGGGTTATTAGTTTACAATAGAATAAAAGCAAGCATTTTATATTGCTTAGTGACAACAAAAAAGGCCAGTCAAACATTTATACTTTAATCAACAGTTAAGCAGAGCAATCTTACCCTCCAAGATAATTGAAATCTCTAAAAATGAAAGTTCTGTCAATGTCAAATCCACAGGCTATAATGTCTTTGGCATTTTCACGGGCAAGCCTTTTACATTCCGCGATAGTCAAGTCCTTCCACAAAAACTTTTCATCATCAGTTAGCTGTATCACTAGTGGCACCTTGAAAGCATCCTGCAAATACCTGACAAATGATCTTGATTGTCAATAAACACTATTCGTGGTTTACTTACATGATAACACCTCGTACTACAATGCAAGACTTATCAAAGAATGCACTTCTTTCAGTATACATGACGCATAGAGATAACATATAGGCTATGCATGCTAAAGGGTGTAAAGAATGTTTTAAAAAATCTCTTCTTTTCTTTGAAGGAAACCTTGTACAACGAAATATTCCGGGAAAGCTTTCATTAACCTCTTTATCCCATTGCTGGGTGTATTAACTATGCAGACTACCACAGGAAACATTTAAAAAACCAGAAGAAATATTCGAAACATCAAGATGACAAAACATAAATACTACACACCACTACCTCACTGCCACACCACAGCATTGACCGATTGTGCAACACATTGCATGATGATCAAGAACAACATATCAGAGGATCAGCAGCAGCCACGACAGTTTTGGGAGGATTGCTTACTTTGTGAACATGAAGGGGATGAGGTGGCCGAGGTGCAGCGCCTCCGATGAAGGTCCCCTCCTCGTGTACAGTTAGAACTTCTCCCCCGCTTCGTAGATGTCCAGTATCCTCTCCAAATCCCTACCCAAGAAAACCACATCAACAACAAAAACAAATCATCAGCAATCCAGTACCCCAACTCCTCGACGGGACGAAAAAAGAGAGTTTTTTCGTTTCAAAAAAAAAATAAAAAAGAGGGATTTTTTTCTTTAGTAAACGATAATAGCTGATCAATTGCAAAAATAATAAAAAAAAATCGGTTTTTTCAGCTGCAGAGAAGAAGTGAAGAGGAAGAAGAAGAAGAAGAGAAGAAAAGGAGAGGTTTTGAGGGTTTAGTGACCGGTGGGCGAAGAAGATCCCGCGGCGGAGGAAGCGATGCGGCAGGCGGGAGGTGAGGCGGGCGACGCGGTCGACGAGCGCTGGCGTCGAGGCGGTGGCAGCCGAAGCGGTCCACCAGCTTGTCGTAGTCGATGCTCCCCCTCCGCCGGAGCGGACACCTCCCACGGCGTCACCACCTGCAGCAGGGACGGTAGTGGGGTCTCAAGACCCCTCCGCCCCCATGGCAAATCCGCCCCTGCACCTGCTCCTCCTCCTCCTCCTCCTCACGTCGACCACCACCAGCTGCTGCCATCTCTCTCTCTCTCTCTCTCTCACGAAAAAACTCGGTTTGGTTTGTGTGATCAGGATTGGAAGAAGACGCTTCCCCCGGCCTTTTATTGCGTAGGAGGAAGATACAGATCAGGGTTTGCATTACCGGCCTTACCGTGGGGTACGACAAACCGTACCGCGCCATACAATTTGATGAATTTTGACCGAATTCAAAAATTCGAAAAAAATAAAAAAAATCAAAAAAGGGTAAAGGTAGTGCTTGATTTGTAGTGTATTATGGTGAAGAAATTTCTTAAAAAAGAGTAATATAAATTCAAATTTGAGGACAAAACAGAGAGTCAATTAGAAAATAGAAAAAAGAAAAAAAATTAAATTGGCCGGCTCATGGACTGTTCATGCGGCCCATTAAGGTCCATCCAAGGAGAAAATATCTCCTTCCTCGGTTACCGCACGATTTGGGCCGGTAACCTCATGGTTTAAAGTGATTATCGCACGGTATCTTGCCGTTACCGTGGTCGCCTTTAGCGCTTTCAGGTTGCTGTAACGCGCGGTAACTGCTCCAAACCACGAGGTAACTGCTCCAAACCGCACGGTAACCACGATCCATACCACGGTTTCTCTTTTTTTTGAATTCAAATTTTCAAAATCAAATTTATCGCGGTTTTTGGCGGTTACCGCGGTTACCGTGCGGTAACCGCCGTATCGCAAGGGTGCGGTAACCACCCCGAAAAGGTAAAGGAAACCCTGATACAGGTACCCCTCGAAATCCCACTTCGTGATACTTTTCTCATTATCTCTATTATTATAATAAAAATTAAAGACGTTTTCGACAGAATTTTAATACATCATCCGTGTTTGAGTAGGTGGTACGTTAAATGTATTCAATTCGATGTAAGTCCAGAATAACTATTATATACCCTTTAGTCATCGGTTCACCGGTCGAACGGTTGGGTCACCGGTCGAACCGAGGTTTTTTATTTATTAATATTATATTTGATTTACATTATTTTTAATATAAGACCATCACAAATTGGTAAAAATATGCATAAATAAACCAGTATATCTATTATTATATGGTCACAACATCAAAAAATAAATGTAGTATGGTAACATAATACATTTATAATGCTATACTGTCATAGGACAAATTAAAAATGGTTCGATTCTAAAAAAATCGTCACCGGTTCACCGGTTAAAAAAAACCACCCGGTTCACCGTTTTTTACCGGTTTGATTGCAGGGATGGTCTTTTAGCAGAACCGAGCCACCAAGGTCGCCGGTTCCAAATTTTACCGGTTCAACCGCCGGTCCGGTCTGGTTTTGTTGTACTATGGTCCCAGCCCAGCCCAGCCCAACCAACCCACACCATCTCAATGCCCCGTCCCACGCGCTTCTCCTCTAATCGACATTTTTTTCTCTCACTTTTTCGTTTTCTTTTTTCTTTTTCTTTTCTCCCGATAATCCTGATAATCTCTCTCCTTCCAATCTTCTTTCTTTTCTCCTTTTTCTCTTTTTCCTCCTTTTTTTCTCTTTCAAATTTCTCTCCTCATAAATATTTTTCTTTTGAAATTATAATTGTTTAAACTGTGTATGCGGCAAGTTTGTTACTTTGCAAATGCTTTTCATCTATAGTAAAAAACTTTCACTAATTGAATAATTAAAATTTTAATCTTTGGTCGATGAGGTATAGCAAAATATCCATGCATCAACTTATGAAATATGTATGATTTCTGACTTTGTTTTGTCATTGTTTTGTTTGCCTTGTTTTGGTTTGTAATTTAAATCGACAGAGTTTTTATCAATTGTCTTTACTTGTTACAACGTATAGGTATTTTTGCTAGTTATACACAAAATAAAAAAGAACTGACGTATCTCTACTCGGTATCCGTATCAAATACATCTTCTTTAGTAAAATTGGGAGCACACTCTAATTTTGCACTCCCTCCGTTTTCATATTACAATGACTTTTTATTTTCAAAATTCTTTAGGTCTAAATTCTTTAAGTTAAACTAAGTTTACAGAAAATTTATTAACATCTACAACATCAAATTAGTTTAATTAAATGTAACATTGAATATATTTTGATTATATGTTTTTTTGTGTTGAAAAAATTGCTATATTTTGTTACAAACTTAGTCCAAAAAAAGTCAAGGGAGTTGGAGGACAGCATAAAAGCCGATAATTCTTTTAAAAAGATGAGAATACTCATAGAACCATAAGATTATAACCTGACACTGTGATATTAGCAATATACTTGGATAATGGAAAAAAAAAAAGAGTTGTATAATTTTAAAATTTTTACTCCAGCATCATATTAGAAGCTTATGGCCCTATAAGCATTATCGTCTTTTTTTTAATAATCTCTCTCTCCAATCGAGTCGAAATTGTCCTCTGGCATTACCAAATTTCGAAGATGCCCTCTAGTCATGACATATTTCTCAATGTTCACTTACAAATTACACAAACTTTATGTGTGCTATATCAAACTTTGTCATCTTTGTTCCAAACCAAGAGGTAGGAGCTGGGGAATGGAAGGAGAAAATGGACATTAAACCATCTTCAAAATTGGATTTCGCTGAAATGCCACCCTCAAGAATTGATTCGATAAAACTCCAAGCTCAGGCACGCGCTACTCCCCAGGTTGCCATTTTCTCATTTTCACTGATTTTTGACTTTTTGCTCTTCCTCATGGTGATATGACAAAAATGCCCCTAGCCTTTTCTTCATGTCATGCAGTGAAAGGGGATCGATAGATCCAGCTGCGCTCGTCCCAGTCTTTTTCCCTTCTTGCTCATCGGTTTCGACCTAGATCTAGCTGTGGAGAGGGCGTGGCACCACAGGACGTCAGCACCGACAACCTCTCTAGCACCGCATGTAGGCGTCTTCGACCCATTGCATCGCACTGCTTGGGTGAGGCTGGTGCATATGATACTTGGCATGAGCTTGTCACCGGGTAAGTAATTGCGTCTTCAAGTTTTGCTCGATGCACATTTTGTTGTGCGATTGTGGGCAAGTTTGTTGTAGTTAGCGCATTGTCTAACTTGCATCCCTCTTTTATCTCATCAGGCTCGAGGAGGAGCCTGAGTGTAGTTTAGCAGTGGTAGATGCTGGTGCGGGAGTGGATCCCATTTTTGTTGTCTCACCTGATGGGGTTGTTACACAAGTTCTAGCCCCGGCTGATCTTACCTGTGCCGATGTGGATTTGGATAGCCTAGAGAGTTTGGCCAGGAATGACGATGAAGGGAGGCTAGAAATCGTCGGTGACGAGATGTTCTATGAGTTGTTGGGATTGAGGGTTGAAGATGAGCAAGTTGAGAGGGATAGGCAGTCAACTGGTATTGGGCCCAACCTTGATGCAAATGGTGAAAGAGGAGCCCCTAATGACACCAGTGGTGCTGCAATTCTAGTTGGTGATGAAATTCTAGGTGAAAGTGTGATGGCCTATGACCCTGATAAACGCTACATGGATATTGGTACTATGTACCCTAACATGAAGGAGTTTAGGTTGTCTATGAGACATTTTGCTATCAACAAGGAGTTTGAATTGGATGTGGTGAAACTTGACCCAACAAGATATATATGAGGTTGTAAAGTGGATGGTTGTCCTTGGCATATTGTTGGAAGTAGGCAATTTGACATGAAGACAATTAAGGTTGGATTACATGTTGTGATTGATACTTATGTGTTATTTGAATTACTTCCATAGGTTATAATTGATTTTGTCAATTGATTTGCAGGTGACAGTATTAAGGAATGTCAATAAATTGTACATCTAGCAACAGAAGGAAGACCACTACACCAACTAGTGCATGGGTTGCTTCAAAGGCAATTCCACTCCTCAGGAAGAATCCAGGTATGGTGCCTAAAGGCTAGATAACCAAGTTACAGGATGATCACAAAATGCACAGTTAAGTATGACACAGTTTGTAAGGGTAGGCACAAGGCTATATTGGAGTTGTATGGATCCTAGGAGGAAAGTTTTCACATGCTATTTAGATGGAGGGCACATGTTTTAAAGAATTCACCTTGTAGTGTTGTAGAGATTGACATCAAGGAGGTTGATGAAAAGGTTTACTTCCACATATTTTTTTGTGCTCTTAAGCCTTTCATTGATGGGTTCTTAGAGGGGTGTAGGCCATACATTAGTGTAGACTCTACTGCTCTGAATGTTAAGTGGAATAGACATTTAGCTGCTGCCACAGCTATAGATGGTCATAATGGATGTATTATTTATCATTTGGGTTCATAGATCCAGAAACTGAGGATAACCGGGAATGATTTATGACACAGTTACATAAGGCCATAGGAGATGTTGATCCACGAGCTATTTGTATTGATGCATGCAAAGGGTTGGAGAAAGCTGTACATACTGTTTTTAGGCATGCTAAGTAGAGGGAATGTTTTTGACATTTAATGAAAAACCTTGTGAATAGATTTGGTGGTGATGGTCACTACCATATGTACCCAGCAGTTAGATCTTATAGGTCTTCAGTGTGGCAAGAGCACATGAAGGATGTAGTAGCCTTCCCTGGTGTGCTATATTGGCTTGAGATCTACCATCCATTGAAGTGAAGTGAATGAGAAGTGCATTCAATCCTGAAATGTAGTGTGACTATATCATCAATAACCTTGCAAAGAGCTTCAACAACTGGATTAAAGACTATAAGAAACTAATTGTATGCGGGCTTGCAGACAAGTACAAGGAAAAGGTTATGGTGCTTTGGAATAAGAGAAGAAGGATAACAGAGAGGATAACTGGGAAGATATTGCCTACAATGACACCAGAATTGAAAGAAATGACCAGGAGTTTAGGTCACCTCTCATTGGTTAAAGCTATAGCTTCACTGCAGAAATTGTTGACAACAACAACACTCATGAAAAGTACATTGTCAAGGCTTACTCTTAGTACTGTTCTTGTGAGGAGTGGCAGCACACAGGGAAGTCTTGCTAGCATGCCTTGGCCTTGATTACCTCACAATAGAGTAGGGATGTGAACATTGAAGATTTTGTTAATCCTTACTACTCAGTGCAAATGTTCAAGAATGCATATAAGAGGGTGATTAAGCCTTTGGGTGACAATTCACACTGGGCACAAGTTGAATTACCATGGGTATTAGGTGCACCACTTCCAAGGAAGACAACTGATAGAAATAGGAAACTTAGGTTCAAGAGTTGTCTTGAAGATGGTGGTGGCAAGTATAAAGCTAAACCTGCTAGAACTGCTGCTGGTAAGGGAAAAAAGCAAATGATTAGAGGCAAGAGAAAGTGCAAAGGATGTGGAGAGTTGGCCATACACAAACCAACTACAAATATCTCCTTAATGGAAATAAAAAAGTTATAATTCAGTTGTATTTAGTTAATTTATATGTACTACTTACTAACTTATTTTGTCTGAGTTTGCTAGAAAAGGAAGCCAATTAGAAATATTAACAGTATGGGAACACTTTTGATATTCCAAGCCCAAAAAGGTATTCTGTCGAAACAATTTTGCAAGATAGTCTAGGAAGGTTGACAAGGAGGTAAATTTGCAATGTCCTTAGATATGCATTGTCCTTACATTTGCAGTGTGCTTAAATTTGCAATGCGTTTAAATTTATAGGAGGCTGGCACAGTTGATGCATTGAGAAGGATCAAGCTCCCAGCCAACCATGCAAGCATGATCAAGTTCCCATCCTGCAACTCATGAAGGCCCAAGCTCCTAGCCTGCCGTGGTTGCATGACCAAGCTCTCATTCCCCTAGGAGGACCTCTCCAAGGAAGCTAACACCAAAGAGGAAGCTCATGAACTGAATGTGTTGTTGGTGGCCAACATAATCTGGGAATGTGTTGTGCAACTATGTTCTTTTGCTAGCAGCTTAACTACTCTTTGTGGACCTATGTAACTTTGTGCCTGCAACCTATGTGTTATGTGTTGTGCAACTGCGTTCTGTGCCTGAAACCTATCCTATGTGTTATGCTAAAAACCTATGTAACTGGGAAATGCGTTTTGTTCAGCCTGATATGTCGCCATTTTATTCAGTATGTGCCAGACTAGCTATTTGTGTCAGAATGCTGTGAGTTTCAACTGCATCAATTTGCCCATAAAATGTTGTCATTTTGTTCAGTATGTACCAGCCTACCATGTTCAAACCATTTCATTCCAGGCTTCAGAGATGTCATTCAATCCATGCTTCTAATAAAAAAGCATAGATTATTCAGAGATGTCATTCAACATGTTAACAACACAGATTATTCAGAGATGTCATTCAACATGTTAACAACACAGATTATTCAGAGATGTCATTCAATCCAGGCTTCTAATTAAAAAAAGCATCAACATATTGCTGGATTCCAGTTTTCATTACATGTTACCAGATTCCAGTTTTCATTACATTGCCATCACTGCATTCCTATTGCATCCAACATTTCTAATACATCATTTCAGAACTAGGAAAACTTGGCCAATGTTGATCAACACAAGGAGCTACATCCATTTGGTTAGCTTATCCATTTTCCTGCCATCTACCATGACACCTTCACCATCAATTGATCTTGCAACTGGTTTTGCAGCTTCATAATTAACATCTAGTTCCATTCCTTCTACCATTCTATGGTAACTATCCAACCACTTGAAGCAAATGCAAGAATTTGGAACCTATGACAATAAGAAAAAAACAGCAAACTGTGTAAACCAAGGTTTTCTACCAACTAGCAGCTGAAATCAAACTTGAAGAAATTACTAACAAACTGATCATTGGTCTTGCATTTGAAGAACACCCGCTCCCCTTGCCTCTAGGATTTGCACTCCACTATTGCATTCCCACACCTTGGGCACTTCACAAGAGGAAGCCCACTGGACCTACAGGAAATCGAGAGAGTTGGTTCCTGGGAGCAGGAAAGGAGCTACCTTGCGACATGCTGCCCTCACTTGCCGCTGCAATTCTTCGCTGCATCGTCCTAGGGTTAGGGTTCTTCTCTGTGTTGCGGATGATGAGCTTTGGCGGCTAGGGACGGATGGTGACAAATCGGGTGCATCAGCTCTGCCTCAAGGTGGCACGGGGGTTGCAGCCTCAAGGTACCAGGCCGGAGCTGCAGGCCGCGGCGGAGCATGTTGCTGCGGCGCTTTGTGACGGGGAGGTAAGCGAGCAGCGAACAGAAATGGCTAAACAAGCTCGAGGCCGACCGCTCTATCAATAACCAACTGCAGGGGCATTTTCGTTCGATCACCATGAGAAAGAGCAAAAATGATTTTGGAAATAAGTGAAAATGAGGAAATGGCAATCGGGCAAGTAGCGCGTGCTTGAGCTTGGCATTTTATCTAATCAACTTTTGAGGGCGACATTCCAGTGAAACTCAGATTTAAAGATGACTTAATGTCCATTTTCTCGAAAGGAAGACAAATCCCTTTCTTCTCTGGTTTGCATGTTTTGACCCATTTTGACCACTTCACAATCTTTTTTGGACTGCCCTCATTGATACTAACGATATCAAAGCACTGTTTAAAATAATTTGAAACGTTAATGCCCGCTTTCTGTTTAAATCTTGAAAAATCCAAAGCCCTTCCAAAAACTACTCTTCTAACCTTTTGAGTACTTTTTAAATTTGTACTCCCTTTTTGAAGTATGATATCATTGACTTTGGACATATGTTTACTATTTATTTTATTCAAAATTTTTATACAAATAAAATTAGAGTTGGACAAAACTTTAGAAACGTATTTATAACATTAAGTATAATATGCTTAATATGTTATAATTCAATTTTAACATTTTAAAACCGATTTTTATTTTGGTTTCTAAAACTTCCAGTTCTTAACAAAACTTCATGTATGGTTGACATGTGGATTACATTGAGTTTTCTCTATTTTTTTCTAGCGCCATGTAAGCATCACGTAGATGTGTCAAATGGAACAAAATGAAGTCAACATGTCACGTGGGTGTCATGTAGGAAAAAATTGTTATCCAAACTGCCGAGTGACTAGATTTACACTGGCTTTGATAGTGGCGTTACTCGGCACCCGATTTTGTGGTTGAGTACAAATGAAACTGTTGAGAGACTTAAAGTAGACTTTTTCGCCATGTATTCACATTCACACACCCAGCCCACCTCTTGTTCATCTCGCCATGTGGTGCTTCGGCCTAGAGAAGCACACCATGAACACCATGTTCTTGTGTGTCTATGGGTGGTAATGGGTCAAGGTAAATGGGGTTTTTGACGAACCTACATAGCCCCCATATATTTTTAGTTTAAAATGAATAAAAATTTAGCCTACCCATTTTAGACCCAACCTTTAAATTTTATATGCTTAAAAGTTGGGTCGTCTGTCATGTAGCCAAGCTCCCAAAGCCTTGTGCACTATAGAAAATGATGCAAGGTGTAATGGATATTTATAGAATGGTGAACGATGTGGGCCATGTGGAGAGGCATGGTAGCCTGGTAAGGTTGCATAGGAGATTTTCTTTGGTTAAATATTAGGTTATTTGCCTGGTTTGCAAATGTTGTGGCCTCAAAAAGAAGAAAATATTTTGTTTTTACATCAGAAATTTATTTTGCCTACTGTTGGTGATTAACATTCCTTTCGTAACAAACTACTACCATGTGGGGTACATGCATATTATTTTTTGAAAAGAACACAGAAGGGGAGGCCCCCGCTGTTAAATTGAATTTATTAAATTAAAAAAAGAAGTTATAACAAAAACTTACAACAACATAATCCAATCCTTCACTACATCCTTATCTCTCTCATTAAGCCTAAAAAGCAAGAGGAGGTCTCCTTTAAGAAGTTGCCTCTAGGAAGATAAAGAAGGTGGCTTATGATCAAAGATGAAGTCATTCCTTTGATTCCAAATATTCCAAGCCTAAAAGAAACTTCTCCATGAAACATCTACCTTGGTAATTGTTTTTGGCCTCCAACATCATATTCTCTAGGTTCAAAGACGTGTCCCAAACTATACCAACTATATTCCAGCAATTCACAAAGAAAGGACATTGGAAGAAGAGGTGAAGCAAAGTCTCCAGAGGCTGTTGCTGACACAACACACAAGCTAGATCACAGTCTGGAGGGACCCAATGTTTATGAACTAGCATATATCTGGTATTTAATCTGTGCATCAACAGAAGCCAACCAAAAACTTTTACCTTTGAGTTTGCTTTACTCTTCCATAGCCATATAAAGTTATGTGGTGGCTGCATGGTTCTGAAATTAAGAGCATAAAACTTCTAAGATGTGTATATCAAACCTCACCAAATATATGTCCATTCATCATTCTCCAATGACAATTCAATCTCATTCATCATATCTGTTATTACCAAGAATTTACTGTAAGCCTATTGTGATAAAGGCAAATGGAAATTATTTTCCAATTGTATACCTATAAAACATTGCACTGAAACATTCCTGTTTATAGCATAGAAATGAAGTCTTGGCATTCGACACTAGAGAGGAGGTCCATCACTCCATACATGCATCCTCCCAAAAAGAGCATGAAGCACCATTCCCTAGAGAACATCTGGCAATTCCCTCTAAGATGTCCATAATTTTACATATATCTTTCCACCAGAATGATCCTTTTAGGATAGACAAATGAGGCACACCACTTGCATAATAAGAAGACCAGATAAGACTAACCCAAGGCAACTCTTTTCTATTGTAGAATTTATCCAGGTACTTTAGCAGGAGATCTTGGTTTTGGATTGAGAGATTAATAACCCCTAATCCTCCTTTAGCTTTGGGCTTGCAAACTATATCTAGGCTGCCAAGAATTTTTAGTTTGAATTAATGTCAGATCCCCTCCAAAGACAGTGTTTCCTTGCTATATCAATATTACCAATCACCATTTTTGGCAGCTTCAGAGTGCACATGTAGTATATGTGCAAGAAGGAGAAAATTGATAAACCAAAGTAAGTCTATCACCATAAGACAAAGAAAGTTGAATTAGCAGAAAGCCTTCTCTCAATTTTGTCCACTAGAGAAGCAAAATCAACCACTCTAGGTCTTGTATTGCCCATAGGTAAGCCAATATATGTAAAAAGGTAGTGATCCAATCTGTCAGCCAAAAACTCCTGCCAACATCCGTGCTTTATCATCTTCCACATTTATTGGGATCAAACATGATTTATGATAATTAACTTTGAGTCATGTTCCTTGAGCAAAAGTTTGAAGCAGTGCCTTTAGAGTAAAGAGTTCCTTACCACATGCTTTGACATAAAGGAGTGTATCATCAACATACTGTACCACTGGAAAATTTTGATCATGGACCAAAGGAATGGGTTTTGACAACAAACCCATTTCATGTGCCTTATTGATTATAGCCTGCAGCAGCTCAGCACCAAGGACAAACAACAAAGGGGAATGTGGATCACCTTGTCTCACACCTCTTTTGCAATGAAAATTCTTGCCTGGTATCCCATTTGACATGAATGAGGAAGAGGCAGAAAAGAAAACTTTTGCCACCCAATTCAACCATACATTAGTGAAGCCTATAGCTTTCATTACCTGCAGAATAGCTTCATGCTCTATTGTATTAGAGGCTTCCTCAAAAGCTTCAGGAGAATAATTTGCCTCTTTGAATAGTGACATTGATGCATGAACTCAAAATTACATGCAAGCCAGTCCTGTATAGTTTTCCTTTAATGAAACAATACTGATTCTGATGAACCAAAGATAGGATAATCTTTTGTAGTCTATCAACCATGAGTTTTGTCAAAATATTCAAAGTAACCCCCATTAAAGAGATAGGCCTATAATCATTAGTAGTTTCAGGATATAGCTTTTTGGGCACCAAAGTGATAAAGGAGTGATTCAAAGAATCCAGATTCAAAGCTCCTGAATGAAAATCAGCACAAAGCCTATAATAGTCCTAACAAATTATAGGCCAACATTTCTTAATGAAAAGACCAGTAAAGACATCTGGTCCAGGGGCTCTATCTATAGAAAAATTCTTTATAAGGTTATCAACCTCTTTGTGTAGAAAAGGTGCATCCAAAATAGCCAGACCTTCATGAGATTGAATCAGATTATGGAGATTGAAAGGCATGTTCTGAAAATAAGAAATATCCATTCTCATATTAAAAGTCGTCCATGCAATAGCAGCTTTATCATCATGTGCAATCTATACAGGTCTTCATAAAAGATTCAGTAGCCATGGCATGAAAGAATTTGGTGTTCTCCCTACCAAATTTAGCCCATCTAATAGTGCATCTTTTCTGCCAATATATCTACTTATATTTCAAAGATGACATCAGTTTACTTCTGATAAAAACTCTAAAGTTCCATTCCAAGACCATAAGATGTCTAATTTCCTCAATACTATCCATAAATTGTATAACTGCATTACAGTTCTGCATCAACTTCTGCAGCCTGGAGAGGTTTCTGCTCCATTTTCTAAGGCCCTTCCTCAAAGCCTTAAGCTTAGTAGTAATATTTCTAGCATAATCAAGACTACTACCATGGTTGTCCCAAATCGAATGGACTAGATAAAAAAACCCTAATGTTCCACCCAAAAATTTTCAAACCTAAACACACGTGCTTTAGGTATATCTGTTCCAATTTGCACCACACAGGGAGTATGGTCTGAAGTTGGCCTTGCTAATGGTTTAACCATTGTATTAGGAAAGAAAAGGGTCCAGCTGGTAGAATTGAAGAACCAGTCTAGTTGTTCCAACAAATGTTGATGCTGCATATTACTCTAACGCTGTGTTCGGTACTATGTAATCCCAGCGCACACAGTGTTTTTCCTCCCGCGCACGCTTTTCAAACTACTACACGGTGAACTTTTTTGCAAAAAGTTTCTATACAAAAGTTGCTTAAAAAAATCAAATTAATCCATTTTTGAAAAAAAATTTAGCTAATACTTAATTAATCACGCGCTAATGACCGCTCTGTTTTCCGTGTTTACTGTGCGCGTTCGGAAACCTGCTTGCCGAACAAAGCCTAAGTGTAGGCCCTGCCCTTAATTGGAAGTTCAACCATACCCAAAGAACTAATCACCTCATTAAAGAGAATTATGTCATTCATATCAGCCCCTAGCCTATTTCTATTCAAAACAAAATGATAGAAATTAAAATCTCCAAAAGCCAATTTTCACTATATGCTATCTGTAAGTTGTACAACCAAGCTATAAAGTTCTCTCTCAATGCCAGCACATGGCCCATAAACAGTAACCAAAGTCCAGATTAAACCAGAATGGTTCGAGGTGAAACAGAGCTGAATTGCAAACCTTCCAATGATAATATTACTGGCAGTAAACAGTGAACTATTCCAACATACTAGAATTCCTCTAGAAGCACCCAAAGAAGGAGAAAAAACAAATTTATCAAAATGCTTGGGAGCAAATTTCCTGATGTAAGAATGATCAAAATCATTTCTTTTTGTTTCTTGTAAACAGAAAATGGCACAACATGCATATTATTCTACTATAATTCATTTGACAAAAAACATAGAAAAATATTTCCTTGTATGCCCTTGAAATTTTAGCCAATCTCTACTGTACCTCTTATTTTCTTACTCCTTATATATCCCTGAATTTTACTTTTGATCCCTTCTATACCCATTCCGTGAGCTGACTGTTTAACAGCTATGAGAAAGGCCCATTTTACCATTAATTGTATAAATTTCTTGAGTATATTGTTGGAAGTGTAGAGTTTGATGTATGAGCCTATTATATCCATGAGTTCATGTTCATTGTGTTTGGTATTATTCACAACAAAGTTTATCTTTTAGTAATGATACCTAAAGGTTTAACATTTATCTTTTTATTAAAAGATTATATTCAATATATTTTTGGATGCGATAAACAACAAATTTGTGGCATGTTATTGTACTATCAAAAAGAAATGCTATAACAATGTAACTATTATGTTTTCAATCACAAAAAGTGCTGGACAAACTATTTTTTTAATATATATTAAACTTTCTCCATAAAGTACTGCCCCTTATCAATATTATAGTCACAACAAGCTCCTATATTTTTAATGTAAATCTCCCAAATTTATACATTTGTTCCATGTGTAAGGGTAAAATGGATGTTTTCACACCTATTAAGTAGTCAAGTAACTGTCAAATGGATAGAATGGGTATAGAAGGGATCAAGCCTAAAATTCAGAAGGTATGATGAGTAAACTCAGAAACATATAAGGATCGATTTGCTAAAGGGGCATACAAGGAATTTCCTAAAAAAAGGTATGCCGTCAAATTGCTCCTCATGAGGCTATATATATTAATCCCATCCTGCTTATGAAGGTTTGCAACCATGGAGGCATTAAAGGGAAGCTGCTGTTGCTGCCTTCTTCATATTTTTGGATGATGAAACTGGTGTAATTTAATTTCTAACCTCCGCACAGACCATGGTGATGTTTGAATCTTCTAAAATAAAGATAAAGATAAAGATTAAGTGTTTCACGTAAAATAAGGTGTCATTAACGTGTGATTAATTGAGTTTTAATTATTACAAACTTAAAAAATGGATTTATTTGATATTTTAGAGCAACTTTTATATAGAAAGTTTTCGCACGAAACGTATCGTTTCGCAGTTTGAAAAGCGTGCCACGAATATCCACGCTTCTTTGTTTTCTTTTCTAGTACTGAATGTAGGGTTGGGAGACATTGGGGATTCCATCATCTCACTTTCTCATCATTCCTCCTAGTGCCAATGATACCATCAATCATAGGATAGATAATTGTTGATGCATAAATACTCCCACAATGTAAAAGAAATTGCATCAGTGGATTGGAAAGCGAAGTGTGCAGTAGATTGAAAACAAAAAGGAGTAGAAAGGCGTATATCGAATTTGTCCACTCAATCACTTTATTTACAGGCAATTGAACTGCTGTAACAACTGACGCAGAACCGAGTGCACAGCTAATTTTATGAGCCAGCTACATATAGTCCATATGGAACAGAAATAACATTTTTTATCCATTATGTTAAAAACATCAGAACACGAGCCTCCCTTTGTTCTGGTACCTCAAATTAACCAACTAGAAGGTTAAAGTTTTTTAAGAGGCTTTAATGGTTTTTGATTCTGGACATACACATTTACTGGAAAGGTGATAAATCATCTTTGCTATTGTGAAGCTTATGATAGTTGATTTTTTATCTAGTCAGAATGTAATAAAAAGGTATAAATTCCGGTGCAGAAATAATCGATTTTTCCAGCTGTAATCTAGTGCTGGTGTTTCTTGTATGCTTAATTTTGGAGCTTAATTAATTAATTAATTAAGTGAATGTATCCCTTTTTAGGCATTCATGTAAATCTAGGACCACAACGACGTCGGTGAGTGGACGTAGACATTGATAACTAGCAGCAGCAAGATATAGTGCTATCCTAGGAAGGATGGAGGAATGTCGCGGCGTGGCGCGGACATGACGACGACTAGTGTGCTTTTTCAGTTTTTCTTCCCGTACCCTATTCATGAATGGTTCACCATTATAGAGCAGTGTGTCACAAATGGTTTGTGGGAACCGTTAGAGATTAGGCATATCCTAATCACTGACTAAATGTCTCTTACTGTTTCAAACAGTTAGAGATTCTAGTCTTCAACGGTTACAAATCAATGTTTCTATAGTAGTCATGAGGGTCACACCACTGTCTTTGGCATAGCTAGTGACACTAAGGAGGCCTGGTGTCATTGGGTGTTGTGTAAGTGGGTGCGGCCAACAAGTGCGTATAAGTGGTGTGGTCAGTGGGCGTCGCTATCTAAGTTACAATTAAGGCAAGAATTGCTCCCCCATGAGGCTTTATAAGTCGAGGGAAACCAAAAAAAAATTAAATCATGTAGACATTCCAAAGAAGGAAAGCTATGCTATCTTTCATATCTTAGGAGTCTTTTTGGTGTTCGAAAATATTCCTAATAGATCATGCATGATAAAAGGTACATCTCAAGAACTATAAAATATAGGCATCTCTATTTTATAATTGAGTTTATGACATAGGGTTGGGAGACATCCAGGATTCAATCATCTCACCAATTTGGCATATATCATAGTATTCCAAGCCTATGGTTTGACCTCGTGTAAGGTCTATAGCTAGCCAGCCAGAGGTAGGTGTCCCTGGAGACAGCTAGTCCACTAGCATGCCAATCGAATCACATGAACTAGACAACTAGAATATTAGATGTTTTGTGCATCAACGGCAGTGTCAACAATGGCATTAGTAGTTGGAACTTGGAAACCATTTTTCCTCTTATCACATGCCAACTGAAGTATCAGAGGCTTTGTTAGGCTGTTATCTTCTTAGTAGCCATGAGTTTGCATTTTTGTACTCTATTATTGGAAGTTCTTCTTGGCCATTGAATAGCCTTCTCAAAGTCATAGTGGCATGGGCCAAACACCGAGCAAACGATCCAACCAGTCTTTTACAAAGAACAATCTACAGGCAAAAGTATCCAACGTATAGAGCTAGGAAAAACAATAATACCCTTGTAAATCGACAGCCCCGATCATTTCCATTGGTAGTAGAATACTATAAATAGGAACCTTCGTTAAAGTTGTGTAGGAGATTGCAAGGCGCTACACATTGGAGCAAGATTCTAACACATGCGACTCTAGGCAATCTGTCTTTGAAAATCTGCATCAAATTCTTGGTGATCTTTAATTATAGGTGAAGGCAATATTTTTCTCTTGAAAATAATATGCAGTAGTACGTCAACCATAGTCTTACACAACAAATGTTTGCCGACTTGCATCATCTCAATTATGGAGGCAACATATGTTGGGTTATGGATTCATTTTTTACCTTTCCTAAAAAAGTTGGATGCTTTGAATGCTATCTTAGCATGTATGCGGGTAATTGTTTATGTCAAAAGAGACATGGACCATCATTTTCTTCAGAGTCAGGATGAGAATCATTTAGTTGTTACCCTAAATATGGAACGACCACAATATTGTAGCACATCCTACTTGCGCCTTTATGTGTTAGTATTTCTGTGTGAGATGTTGAAGAGACAAGACCTTCCTTTTGGTGACCTACCGGCTTATGTGTTGGTTGGTGTTCACCTTTAGGGTTGGTGCAATCACTTCTTCTGGAAATGAATGGTAGATCAAGTTACTGCCCTTAATTTGAAATGAAAAAGATGATGAAGAAAGAAATATCACCACAATATATATGGGCACATTAGGGTAGTGAACTTAGCTGCACAACAACTTAAGTGATCTCTGTTTTCTTAGGTGTACATCATAAGAATGGGGGGCATCAGGAATAGAACTTCCTCAACTTACATCTGTCAATACTTACTCCATGAATCCTCCAGAGTGCATGTATTTGTGCAATTATGAAGGACTTCATTGAATTTCCTTCCTCGGTGCACGTTGTTGGGTGACTGATTACAATAGCCCTGGTGTTTGATTACGAATTAGTGAATGCATTTGTTAGTCATATATGTTTTGAGATCTTAGAATATTCCGGCATAATTGAAAGATTTATGCACAAAGTGTCGCCATCGGTCATAATTGAAAGATTGATGCCTATGCTAGGAAACACATCACAACTCTAAATGTATCTGACGAGGAATCTAATCATCCGTTTCATTCAAAATACTTTGATTTCTCATCAGATGACCTACAGAACTATCATGTGTCTCCTTCAAATCTCCCATGCCATCATTTCTCAAAATTGTCCTACAATTTACCCAATCACGGATTCCTGCAATCATGCATAACTGCGTACCGTTATATATATATATATATATATTATATATATATATATATATATATATATATATATATATATATATATATATATATATATATATATATATATATATATATATATATATATATATATATATATATATATATATATATATATATATTCTTTTCTTTTCATCTACTTGTTCCACTACTCTTTGCTTTTGTCTGTCAAATGGTTATCACTCAATGTAGCTTGTGCAAGTTCAAGCAAAAATGGATATTATTCAAGAATGATCTCTTGGTGGCTCTTTGACGCTTGGTCCTCTCATTAAAATATCCAACTACTCTATCCCCCCCCCCCCCACCCCCCCAACACCAAAACCTTCATTTTTTCTGTTTAAAAAAGAAAACCTTCATTTGCTTCACCATGCCTACTTAGCTCATGACAGCTCAGTTGACAGTCAATGTTACCACCCATGAAATTTGAACTAACCATCATATCGTTGCACATTGTGGGTGCGTTCGAATGTAGGTAGTGTATCATCCGTAATAATCCTATAATAATTTTGAAGTGTACTACTGATGGCATTGATGGGAGCGATGAACGGAAGGAGCTAACAGAGAAGGAATGTCACTAGTAACTCTGGCCGTTTGTGTTGCTCTGGCCGTCCGTTTGTGCAGCTATCGGTGCAGCTGTCGGTGCAGCTCTGGCGCACTGCCTGCTGCCGCAGTAGTGGCCGCGGACGTATTAAACACACATGGAAGACAAATTGAATTGAGGTGATTAAAGGGAAGAAAAAATGATTAATCATTAGTACGTGCACACAAATAATTATACATAGACGAGAATAGAGTCTCGTAGCAACACACAAATACATATAGGATACAAATCCATGATACTCATGGATATGTTATTTATTTTTCAAGGTGCAGTCTCATTGTCACCTACCCATTGTACACTTTATCTGCAATGGCTTCACGGAGTGTATTCATCGCTTCCGCGCTGTTAGGTGTGTCATACCAAACACGTAGGGGTGGAGCCTCCGGGATGTTGGGGTACCCATTGTACAACGGATTATGTGTCATGAAATGAGGGTCTGAACTGTCAAGCCTAAAGTTGTAGAGAGCAAACGCACGGTGTATGATCTTTGTCTGATCGTTCTGCCAAGGAAAATAAGGTATTTCCCTGAAAATTCTCCACTGACTCTTGATAACTCCAAAAGCTCTTTCTATTGTGTTACGCAAAGACGAGTGCATGTAGTTAAAAGTCTCTTCCTTTTCATGCGATAGTGCTGCTTCTGTACCCTCAAAATCATCCAAGTGGTACCACACATGTGGGTATGGAGGTAGGAATCCATACCGACTGGCATATCCCAAGTCCACGAGAAAATATTTGCCAACACAAATATAATACATTGTTAAACTCCCTGTATGACATTAACTTGGTTAATTAAAAAAATAAAAAGAGCATTACGAACCCCATGGAAGCCTTGGAAATACGAAGGGATAGCCTCATACTGCTTCTGTGAGCGCCCTTTGGTCATGCACAGATCCTGACCATCCCGCATCTGCAAATATGACATGATCGTCCCATCCAATAACAATAAGAACATTCCTAGATGTGACATGGTGACGATTCCTGTGTTGAATGGAATCATCCAATGCCACAATAATAGGAATGTGTGTCCCATCCACTGTGTAGGATCGAAAAGCAAGAACTAAACCAACCAGAGGGGGAGGTGAATGGTTGTAGTATCCAAAAACCAAAACTTTTAGCAGAATTAAAAGTTACCCTCAAATTGATGTAGATCGGTCTTCCTCTTGCCACCTTCACCGGTCTGACCGCCGTGTCCCCACCGGTCTGACCGCTGTGATGCCGTCGGTTTGACCGCCGTGAAGCCGCCGGTCTGACCACCGTTGTCTCGTCGGTTAGACCGCAGAACCCGGGCAAACACAAATTGAAGATCTATTAAAATAGATGACTACTTTATTACTTCTCTTTGTGTTTACAAAGTGCAACAATAGCACTCCTCATGAAAGTCTCGACTAAACTCGAAACCCTAACCAAACTCACAACTCAATGCTCTCAAAAGCAATACCGGGAGACCACACCCTCTCTCTCTATTTATACATGAGATAGGCAGCCTAAAGCCACGAACCAAACTCATACAAGAAATCATAATCCACCTAGGAAACCTTCCCGTACAAGAAACCAACTTTACATATTCCAATTGTACCAAATTTGGACTCCTACCAAATTCGACTATGCATCCCACACACACACAATATCTCCATCGTATGCCATATGGAATCTTCACCAACCACGTGCATTGATCTTTAGCCTAAGTATCCCACATGATATCTGACCGTCCGGACATCACCTTATCTCCAAGTTGACTCCCGATCCATCACCGGCAATACTCTCCCGAGACATAAAGATTACCTACACATGAATCAAACAAAGAAACCATATCCGAGCACAAGCTATCACCAACTTGACTTATTGTTAGCACACAATAGTATTACATACGCATGGTATCCATCTAGAAGTCATAAACATGAATTAACCACGAATATCTAATGAAACAATCCGAAACTGAAACAGACACAGAATCGGCCGGTTAGACCGCACACATACCTCCGGTCTGACCGACCTTACCTGCCCGGTTTGACCGGATCCAACAACTGTCCCTATTCACCGTCTGAAAATTCAATCACCTCACAAACCACTTCGCCAATAATCTCCAAATATCAAAACCAATAACCTCAGAGGCCAATTGTTCATCACAACAAAAGAGTCAAACACACCTTGATTTTACAATCTCCCCCTTGACGAACACATTGGCAAACCCATCAAAAATGTTTGTTTTGGTATTTGAAAAAATAAAAACAAAAATGGTAAAAATCTCCTCCTTTTAAAAAGAAAGAAAAACTCCTTTTGAAAAGAAAGAAACCACGAAAAACGCTTGCATTGTTTGTATCTTTTCTTCCCCTTTTGACAATGATTTCATCAAGCATAGGAATTATGTTCAGTTAATATACAAGAACTTAATAACATATATATAGTAATTCATGTCATGTGTTGCAACAAAGAGAAGATAAACCCATCAAATATATAGCAAGCATATACTAGAGTATAGTCATAAACCAAAGATTTTATAATTAAGTTCAATAATGCAATCAAGATTTATGAATTCAAACGATTTATAATGTAATATCTTTACAAACACATAGGTTGAAAAATAAATCCACACATATAGACCTATTGCAACCATTACTCTTTTCCAAATTAGCTTCAACACAAAACAACCAAGAGAATTTTTTCATAATTATTTGAGCCTAATTTTGCTCATATTTTTCTAAATTATTCTGGGTATGTCCTTGCCGTCAAGACTATTTCCAAGGATTCGACACCCATTATTTTTGCTCGTATCGAATACGTCCTTGTCGTCAAGATTGTTTCCAAGGATTCGGTATTCATTTTTTTCTCTCATAAATATTTTTAATTCTCTTGCACAATGAGCAATTTCAAAGCTATTTGAGGAATAACAATTCAACAAAGCATATATATAAGCATTTACAATCCAACCTATGCATTAGTATCAATATTGCATATTTCATTAATTCAAATATTAAATGCTTCATCTCCCTTAAAAGCAATATCTAAACCTTATGAAAATACTAAAAGTCATACAAGCTATAAAATAGACAAATAAACCTTCAAAGTATTTCAATTGTTGCTTGAATACAAAGCTCTCTTTCAATTTGTTTCTTTCAATTGTTGCTTGATAAAACCAAGAGTACAAAAACTTCCCCTCAAACCATACCAAAAGGATGAATGATTCCCAACTCTCCATGAAGAAAAGCAAAACGAGATGAATCCAATGGTTTAGTGAAATATCCGCAAGTTACAATTTTGTATCCAAAAATTTCAATTCAAAATCTCCCTTCTCAACATGATCCCTCAAAAAGTGAAAGCGAATATCAATGTGCTTTGTGCGTGAGTGTTGTATAGGATTCTTAGCAATGTTAATAGCACTTGTATTGTCAAAAGAGGAACCTTCTCAAAAACAATACCATAATCTTTCAAAGTTGAAATAAGCCAAAAAATCTGAGAACAACAGCTAGCAGCAGCAACATATTCTGATTTAGCGGTTAATTGAGCTACACTAGATTGTTTCCTAGAAGACCATGCAATCAATAATGTACCAAGAAAATGACATGTTCCACTAGTACTTTTCCTATCAATTCTACAACTCGCAAAATCAGCATCAGAATATCCACTTAAGCAAATAGAAGATGAAGTAGAATACCAAATTCCAAACTCAAGTGTATGATTCAAATACCTCATTATTCGCTTGACCGCTTGACGATGTGAAGCACGAGGAGAAGCTTGAAAGTGTGCACACAAACACACAGAAAATTGTATATCTGGCCTAGAAGCAGTTAGATACAATAAAGATCCAATCATACTTCTATACTCCTTTTGATCCACAGCTTCACCATCTTCATCAAGATCCAACACAGCAGTAGAACCAATTGGTGTATTGGTGTAGAGATTGGCTTGCTATTCTTCATCTTGAAATGTCTTAAAAGATCCTTGGTATACTACGTTTGATGCACAAACGTACCTTGAGGTGTTTGCTTAATTTGCAATCCCAAAAAGTACGATAACTCACCCATCATGCTCATCTCAAATTCCCTGCGCATAGTCTCAGCAAACTCCACAATCAAAGCGTGAGTAGAACAACCAAAAATGATATCATCCACATAAATCTGAACAAAAAGTTGATTATCACCATGCTTAAGAACAAAAAGTGTTTTGTCAATCTTTCCCATTTGAAAACCTTTCGCAAGCAAGAAGTTTTCAAGTCTATCATACCATGCCCTAGGTGCTTGTTTCAAACCATACAAAGCTTTTGACAACTTATAAGCATGGTTGGGAAAATCAAGATTTTTAGAACCCAGTGGTTGTTTAACATAGACTTCCTCTTGTATATAACCATTTATAAAAGCACTTTTAACATCCATTTGATACAATTTAAAACCTTTTGAAGTAGCAAAAGCTAACAAAAGTCTAATTGCCTCAAACCGAGCAACAGGAGCAAAAGTTTCATCAAAATCCAAACCCTCCACCTGAGTAAAACCTTGAGCAACAAGTCTAGCTTTATTTTGCACAATTAAACCATACTCACTTTGTTTATTTTTGAAAACCCACTTGGTTCCAATAATATTATGTCCGGAAGGTGGTTCAACTAAAGTCCAAACTTTGTTTCTCTCAAAATTTTCAAGTTCTTCATGCATAGCGTTAATCTACGATTCATCAGTTAGTGCATGACTAACATCTTTGGGCTCAAAAGAAGAAACAAATGCATAATTTGCACAAACATCATGAGTTGTTACCTTAGACCTTGTAGTCCGCTCACCTATATTACCAATATGTTCCGGCGGATGAAGTCATTGAATGTGCAAAGGAGCAGTGTCTTCTGAAGTTCTTTCATGTCCTGTACCCTCATAGGTCTAAGTTGTAGCCTCTGGAGGACCATCCTGATCAGCATCAACACAACCGGAAGCCGATGACCCTGGACGGTCTGACCGCGTCTCCTGCGCCAGTCTGACCGGAGGTGTGCCGGCGGTCTGACCGGCCTGGTGCCCGGTCTGACTCTGTGTCAGTTTCGGTTTCGGGTTGTTTCATTGGATATCCGTGGTTAATTCATGTTTATGACTTCTAGATGGATACCATGCGTATGTAATACTATTATGTGCTAACAATGAGTCAAGTTGGTGATAGCTTGTGCTCGGATATGGTTTCTTTGTTTGATTCATGTGTAGGTAATCTTTATGTCTCGGGAGAGTATTGCCGGTGATGGATCGGGAGTCAACTTGGAGATAAGGTGATGTCCGGACGGTCAGCTATCATGTGGGATACTTAGGCTAAAGATCAATGCACGTGGTTGGTGAAGATTCTATATGGCATACGATGGAGATATTGTGTGCGTATGGGATGCGGAGTTGAATTTGGAAGGAGTCCAAATTTGGTACAATTGAAATATGTAAAGTTGGTTTCTTGTACAGGAAGATTTTCTAGGTGGATTAGGACTTCTTGTATGAGTTTGGTTCGTGGCTTTAGGCTGCCTACCTCATGTATAAATAGAGTGAGAGGGTGTGGCCTCCCGGTATTGCTTTTGGAGAGCATTGAGTTGTGAGTTTTGTTAGGGTTTCGAGTTTAGTCGAGGTTTTCGTAAGGAGTGCCGTTGTTGCACTTTGTAAACATAGAGAGGAGTAATAAAGTTGTCATCTACTTTAAGAGATCTTCAATTTGTGTTTGCTCAAGTTCGGCGGTCTAACCGACGAGACACCGACGGTCCGACCGGTGCTTCACAGCGGTCAGACCGGAGGGGATACAGCGGTCAGACTGATGACGGCGGCAGGAGGCAGAGGCGAATTTGGAGCAGTTAGACCGGGAGATCAATACCGGTTAGACCGATGGCACAGGCGCGGTCAGACTAGCCAATCTATTTTGGTCAGACCGATCTACATCGATTTGAGGGTAACTTTTAATTCCGCTAAAAGTTTTGGTTTTTGGGTACTACAACCATTCACCCCCCTGGTTGGCTTAGTTCTTGTTTTTCGATCCTATAAGTGGTATCAGAGCCTCGTTTTTCCTCTTTGGATTTTTACCGATCTAGAGTTTTAAGCCATGGCTAATAAGTTTTCAACTAAGCTACATATTTTCGATGGTTCGGATTTTGCTTAATTGTGTGACAAGATGCAATCTTATATTATGGCTCAACATTATGATGTTTGGCAAAAGGTTGCTCTTCCTTATGTGATTCCTGATCAAATTTCTATTGAAGCTTTGAAAACTGAGGTTAATAACAATTGCAAAGCTCGTAATATTTTGTTGAGTGGAATTTCTCATTCGGATTTTGATCGTGTGTCACATCTTAAAACCGCCCATGAGATTTGGAATGCCTTGAGAAACTTTCATCAAGGAACTACTAACATTAAAGAACTTCGTCGAGATCTTTTCAAAAAGGAATACATAAAATTTGAGATGAGACCTGGAGAACCTTTGGATGATTATCTTGGTAGATTTAATAAGATTTTGAGTGATCTTAGATCTGTTGATTCTGCTTGTGACACAAATTACACACAATCTGAAGTTTCTCGCTACTTTTTGAATGGTCTTGATATGTCTATTTAGGAGATGAAGGTTACATCTATTCAAGAGTCTGTTGATATGTCTACTTTGACGTTGGATTCACATTACACAAAACTCAAAACTCATGAGATTAATATTCTTTGATGTTCATGATTATTTCACCAAAAATCAACCCAATGTTTTGAAAGTGACTGAACATGATGAAATTTTGACAAAACCTAATGTTGAGAAAACAGTTTTTAAATCTGCTGGAATTATGCCCTCTCTTTCTGCTACACTAAAAGAAACTAGAACTAATATTTCAAAACCAATAACTTCTAGGAAAAAGTATACTTGTTCCTTTTGTGGTAAAGATGGTCATCTTGTTGGTTTTTATTTCAGATTAGCACGTAAGCAGAAAAAAGAAAGAGAGATTGCTTTTGCAAAATCTAAGCGGCAGAAATCTGGTTTTCCCTCGAGGAAACCGGTCAGACCGCAGTGGGTTGCACGGTCATACCGGTGACCGGTTTGACCGGCTACTGAGCGTCAGTTAGACCGGGCTCCGGTCAGACCAGAGGTACAGAAGCAGTCAAACTGGCCCCCGGTCAGACCGGCTATTGTACCTCGGTCAGACCGGCGTCGAAGAAATTTTTCTGAAAATTCTAAAAATTGTTTTTGCTCGTGGATATAGGCCTATTGGATCTACTGGTCGTGTGTCTCAGTACTGGATTCCTAAATTTTTTTTTATCTAACCCCAGTACTGAGGCTTTGACATCTTCTTGTGTGTAGGCTTTGGTGGCAAGGAAGAAGAACGTGTGGATTGTAGATTCCGGTTGTTCGCGGCACATGACCGGTGTTAAAAATTGGTTCTCCTCCCTCAAGATGGCATCCAAGATAGAATCGATTATCTTTGGTGATGCTTCTACTAGTGCCGTTCTTGCTACAAGATTTGTCAAGGTAAATAACAAATTTGAATTGAAAGAAGTAGCTTGGTTGAGGATTTCAAATATGATCTGCTTTCGGTTTCACAAATTTTTGCAGAGAATTTTGAGGTTCACTTTAAGAAAACTGGAAGTAAAGTATTTGATTCTTGTGGTGTCTCTGTGTTGAATATTTCTCGTTTTGGAAGAGTGTTTAAAGCTGATTTTGAAAATCCTGTTTCGCCTATTGTAACATGTTTGGTTGCTAAATTCAACAAAGATTTGATGTTTTGACATCGTAGACTTGGACATGTTGGTTTGATCATCCCACTAGATTAAGTGGTTTGGATCTTATTCGTGGTTTGCCTAAACTTAAGAAAGATCTTGATTTGGTTTGTACACTGTGTCGTCATGCTAAGATGGTTGCTTCTTCACATGCTTCTATTTTTTCTGTGATGACGGATGCGCTGGGACAACTCTTACACATGGACACTGTTGGTCCAGCTAGAGTGCAATCCGTTGGAGGAAAGTGGTATGTCTTGGTTGTTGTTGACGATTTTTCTCGATATTCTTGGGTTTTCTTCATGGCAAGTAAGGATGAGGCTTTTGGACACTTTCGGATTTTGTGCGGATATTTTCACTAAATCATTGGATTCATCTCGTTTTGCTTTGCTTCGTGGAGAGTTGGGAATCATTCATCCTTTTGGCATGGTTTGAGGGGGAGTTTTTGTGGTCTTGGTTTTATCAAGCAACAATTGAAAGAAACAAATTGAAAGAGAGCTTTGTATTATGCATATAGTGTTTTTCTTTGTTCATGCTAGTAATACTTTGAAAGTTTATTTGTCTATTTTATAGCTTACATGAATTTTAGTATTTTCATAAGGTTTAGATATTGCTTTTAAGGGAGATGATGCATGACACTTAAATTTTATATTTGAATTAATGAAATATGCAGTATTGATACTAATGCATAGGTTGGATTGTAAATGCTTATATATATGCTTTGTTGAATTGTTATTCCTCAAATAGCTTTGAAATTGCTCATTGTGCAAGAGAATTAAAAATATTTATGAGAGAAAAAAATGAATACCGAATTCTTGGAAATAGTCTTGACGACAAAGACGTATTCGATATGAGCAAAAAAATAATGGGTGCTGAATCCTTGAAAACAGTGTTGAGGACAAGGACGTACCCGGAATAATTGAGAAAAATATGAGCAAAAATAGGCTCAAATAAATATGAAAAATTCTCTTGGTTGTTTTGTGCTGAAGCTAATTTGGGAAAGAGTAATAATTGCAATAGGTCTATATGTGTGGGTTTATTTTTCAACCTATGTGTTTGTAAAGATGTTGCATTAAAAAACGTTTCAATTCATGCATCTTGATTGTATTATTGAACTTAATTGTAAAATCTTTGGTTTATGATTATACTCTAGTATATGCTTGCTATATAATTGATGGGTTTATCTTCTCTTTGTTGCAACACATGACATGAATTACTATATGTATGTTATCAAGCTCTTGAATATTAACTGAACATAATTCCTATGCTTGATGAAATCATTGTCAAAAGGGGAAGAAGAGATACAGAAAATGCAAGCGTTTTTTGTTGTTTTTCTTTCTTTTCAAAAGGAGGAGATTTTTACCATTTTTGTTTTTATTTTTCCAAACACTAAAACAAACATTTTTGATGAGTTTGCCAATGTGTTCATCAAGGGGGAGATTGTAAAATCAAAGTATGTTTGATTCTTTTGTTGTGATGAACAATTGGCATTTGAGGTTATTGGTTTTGATATTTGGAGATTATTTACGAAGTGATTTGTGAGGTGATTGAATTTTCAGACGGTGAACAGGGATTGCTGTTTTATTGGGTCCGGTCAGACCGGGCAGGTAATGCCGGTCAGACCGGCGGTATGTGTGCTGTCAGACCGGCCAGCCTATGGTCTGACCGGGCGATTCTATGTCGGTTTCGGTTTCGGGTTGTTTCATTGGATATCCGTGGTTAATTCATGTTTATGACTTCTAGATGGATACTATGCGTATGTAATACTGATTGTTTGCTAACAATGAGTCAAGTTGGTGATAGCTTGTGCTCGGATATGGTTTCTTTGTTTGATTCATGTGTAGGTAGTCTTTATGTCTCGGGAGAGTATTGCCGGTGATGGATCGGGAGTCAACTTGGAGATAAGGTGATGTCTGGATGGTTAGATATCATGCGGGATACTTAGGCTAAAGATCAATGCACGTGGTTGGTGAAGATTCCATATGGCATACGATGGAGATATTGTGTGCGTATGGGATGCGGAGTCGAATTTGAAAGGAGTCCAAATTTGGTATAATTGGAATATGTAAAGTTGGTTTCTTATACGAGAAGGTTTCTAGGTGGATTAGGACTTCTTGTATGAGTTTGATTCGTGGCTTTAGGCTGCCTACCTCATGTATAAATAGAGAGGGAGGGTGTGGCCTCCCGGTATTGCTTTTGGAGAGGTTTTGTTAGGGTTTTGAGTTTAGTCGAGGTTTTCGTAAGGAGTGCTGTTGTTGCATTTGTAAACACAAAGAGGAGTAATAAAGTTGTCATCTACTTTAAGATATCTTCAATTTGTATTTACTCGAGTTCGGCGGTCTAACTGGCTAGACACCGGTGGTCCGACCGGTGCTTCACAGCGGTCAGACCGACGGGGATACGGCGGTCAGACCGGTGATGGCGGCAGGAGGCAGAGGCGACTTTGGAGCAGTTAGACCGGGAGATCAATACCGGTCAGACCGACGACACAGGCGCGGTCAGACCGGCCGATCTATTTCAATCGGACCGATCTACATCGATTTGAGGGTAACTTTCAATTCCGCTGAAAGTTTTGGTTTTTGGGTACTACAACCATTCACCCCCCTCTGGTTGGCTTAGTTCTTGTTTTCGATCCTACAGCTTTCGTCTTCAAAAATACGACCATCCTCCCCCTGAACCTGTGACAATGTACCTGCAATATCTGGTCTAGTTCCTGGACTAGCCTCATCAAAAGTGACTTCACAAGTCTCAACAATTTTGTTAGTCTCCAAAACAAGTACACAATAGCCACGAGAATGAGTGAGGTAACCAAGAAACATTCCATCGGTAGAACGTGCCTCAAACTTATCCAGATTTTCAGATTTCAAGACAAAGCACTTGCAACCAAAAACACGCAAATGTGAAACTTTGGGTTGATGTCCAAAACGAAGCTCATAAGAAGTTTTTTCAAGTTTCGATCTCAAGAAAACACGATTGGAAATATAACATGCAGAATTAATAGCTTCGGCCCAAAATTTTCTAGGAGTATGATATTCATCAAGCATTGTTCTAGCCATCTCAACCAAAGAACGTTTTTTTTTTCAACAACACCATTTTGTTGCGGAACATGAGGAGAAGAAAATTGATGTTCAAGACCTTTTTCATTGCAAAATTGTTCAAAAGAAGCATTCTTAAATTCACCACCATTATCACTTCTGATTCATTTCAAAGAACCGGGAAGTTAACAATTCAATCTAAGATACAAACTCCAAAAGTGTCCAAAAGCGTCATCCTTACTTGCCATAAAGAAAACCCAAGAATATCGAGAAAAATCGTCAACAACAACCAACACATACCACTTTCCTCCAACGGATTGCACTCTAGCTGGACCAACAGTGTCCATGTGTAAGAGCTGTCCCGGTGCATCCGTCATCACAGAAAAAATAGGAACATGTGAAGAAGCAACCATCTTAGCATGACGACACGGTGTACAAACCAAATCAAGATCTTTCTTAAGTTTAGGCAAGCCACAAACAAGATCCAAACCACTTAATCTAGTGATATGATCAAAACCAACATGTCCAAGTCTACGATGCCAAAACATCAAATCTTTGTTGAATTTAGCAACCAAACATGTTACAACAGGTGAAACAGGATTTTCAAAATCAGCTTTAAACACTCTTCCAAAGCGAGAAATATTCAACACAGAGACACCACAAGAATCAAATACTTTACTTCCAGTTTTCTTAAAATGAACCTCAAAATTCTCATCAACAATTTGTGAAACTAAAAGCAAATTGTATTTTAAATCCTCAACCAAAGCTACTTCTTTCAATTCAAACTTGTTATTTACCTTGACAGATCCTGTAGCAAGAACGACACTAGTAGAAGCATCACCAAAGATAATCGATTCCATCTTTGAGGGAGGAGAACCAATTTTTATCACCGGTCATGTGCCACGAACAACCGGAATCCACAATCCACACGTTCTCCTTCCTTGCCACCAAAGCCTACACACAAGAAGATGTCGAAGCCTCAGTACTGGGGTTAGATAAAAGAAATTTAGGAATCCAGTACTGAGACACACGACCAGTAGATCCAATAGGCATATATCCACCAGCAAAAATAGTTTGAGAATTTTTAGAAAAATTTCTTCGAGGCCGGTCTAACCGAAGTACAGTAGTCTAACCGGGTGCCGGTCTGACCGCTTCTGTATCTCCAGTGTGACCGTAGCCCAGTCTGACCGACGCTCAGTATCCGGTCAGACCGATCGCCGGTCTGACCGCGCAACCCACTGCGGTCTAACCGGTCTCTTCGAGGGAAAACCAGATTTCTGCCACCTTGATTTTGCAAAAGCAATCTCTCTTTCTTTTTTCTGTTTTCGTGCTAATCTGAAACAAAAACCAACAAGATGACCATCTTTACCACAAAAGGAACAAATATACCTTTTCCTAGAAGTTGATGATTTTGAAATATTAGTTTTAGTTTCTTTTAGTGTAGCAGAAAGACAGGGCATAATTCCAGCAGATTTAAAAACTGTTTTCACAACATTAGGTTTTTTCAAAATTTCACCATGTTCAGTCACTTTCAAAATATTGGGTTGATTTTTGGTGAAATAATCATGAACATCAAAACCTACACCCCTATTGTAGCTAGTCACTTTAGATTGATCCAAAATCATGTTAATTTGTTTCTTACCATCAGAAAATCTTTCCAAAGAACTTTTCAAATAAGAAACCTCTTTTTCCAAATTTGCACAATTTGCACAATCTACCATGACACCTTTGTTTTTACGACACTTTGGACAAGAAAGCACTTCATCAGATTTTACAATATCTTCCATATACTCAATACGACACAAAGTATCTTTCAATCTCATCTTATTTAGTATACATGTTGAGCAATTCAAAATATTGTGTTGTTTTAACTTTTTAGCACAAATCATGTTAAACATCAAACTAGCATAAAAAGCAACTTGATATCTTTTCAATAATTTTTTAGTTAAAAACAATTCATCCAAAGTGCGTGTGTACATAGCAAATCCAAGAGCAAAAGAATATTTCAATTTCAAATCATGAGCAATATTAATTTCTCTAATTTTTGAAATTTTATTTATTAAAATCTCACAATTTTTGCAATCATCATCATCAGGAATAAGAGATTTTAATCTAGCAATTTCAGCATTTAGAAATTCAATCATGAACTCTTGTTTTTTGTACATCTTCTCACACTTCTTATTTTTTGCAGTTAAAACAAGAATAGCTTCCTCAAGAGAACTCACCTCATTGTCCTCATACTCTGAATCCGATTCACCACGAGCCATGAAGCAAACACCGGAGATGTTCTTTTCCTTCTCCTTGTCTTCATCACTATCAAAATCTATGTCGCTTAATGGCTCAAAAGCAGCATAGACTTGACTCAACACCTTCCTGACCACCTCCTTGGATTTCTTACCCTTGAACGTGCTGTTCGACTTGGGCTTGTCGTCCTTGGTTTTCTCTCCACCGTTGTCTTCCTTATTGCCTCTCCCAAGCTTAGGACAATGTGAATGAATGTGACCAAGTGCACCACATTCAAAGCAACGAGTTTGACCTCCTCTTTTCTTGTACCTGACATTGTTCATAGCTCGAGAAATCTTGTTAGCAGCCAAAGCCAAGTCCTCCTCCTCGAACTGTTCGAGTTGCTCATCGGACATGGCATTAATCAAAGCAAGAGCGGTAGAATTTGAAGGAGAAGCACCAACATCCAAAGAAGTCAAGGGAGAAACCAAAGCAGTAGACTTAGAATCTATTTTGCGAGAAAGAATATTCATCTCATGAGTTTTGAGTTTTGTGTAAAGTGAATCCAATGTCAAAGTAGACATATCAACACACTCTTGAATAGATGTAACCTTCTTCTTCCAAATAGACATATCAAGACCATTCAAAAAGTGGTGAGAAACCTAAGATTGTGTGTAATTTGTGTCATAAGCAGAATCAACAGATCTAAGATCATTCAAAATCTTATTAAATCTACCAAGATAATCATCCAAAGCTTCTCTAGGTCTCATCTCAAATTTTATGTATTCCTTTTTGAAAAGATCTCGATGAAGTTCTTTAATGTTAGTAGTTCCGTGATGAAAGTTTCTCAAGGCATTCCAAATCTCATGGGCGGTTTTAAGATGTGACACACGATCAAAATCCGAACGAAAAATTCCACTCAACAAAATTTTACGAGCTTTGCAATTGTTATTAAACTCAGTTTTCAAAGCTTCAGTAGTAATTTGATCAGGAATCACATAAGGAAGAGCAACCTTTTGCTAAACATCATAATCTTGAGCCATAATGTAAGATTGCATCTTGTCACACCAATAAGCAAAATCCGAACCATCAAAAATATGTGGCTTAGTTGAAAACTTGTTAGCCATGGCTTAAAACTCTAGATCGGTAAAAATCCAAAGAAGAAAAACAAGGCTTTGATACCACTTGTAGGATCGAAAAGCAAGAACTAAACCAACCAGAGGGGGATGTGAATGGTTGTAGTATTCAAAAACCAAAACTTTTAGCGGAATTAAAAGTTACCCTCAAATCGATGTAGATTGATATGCCTCTTGCCACCTTCACCAGTCTGACCGCCGTGTCCCCACCGGTATGACCATTGTGATGCCGCCGGTCTGGCCGCCGTGAAGCCTGACCGATGTTGTCTCATCAGTTAGACCGCAGAACCTAGGCAAACACAAATTGAAGATCTATTAAAATAGATTACTTTATTACTTCTCTCTGTGTTTACAAAGTGCAACAACAGCACTCCTCATGAAAATCTCGACTAAACTCGAAATCCTAACCAAACTCACAACTCAATGCTCTCAAAAGCGATACTGGGAGGCCACACCCTCCCTCTCTATTTATACATGAGATAGGTAGCCTAAAGCCACGAACCAAACTCATACAAGAAATCCTAATCCACCTAGGAAACCTTCCCGTACAAGAAACCAACTTTACATATTCCAATTGTATCAAATTTGGACTCCTTCCAAATTCGACTCTGCATCCCATACGCACACAATATCTCCATCGTATGCTATATGGAATCTTCACCAACTACGTGCATTGATCTTTAGCCTAAGTATCCCGCATGATATCTGACCGTCTGGACATCACCTTATCTCCAAGTTGACTCCCGATCCATCACCGGCAATACTCTCCTGAGACATAAAGATTACCTACACATGAATCAAACAAAGAAACCATATCCGAGCACAAGCTATCACCAACTTGACTCATTGTTAGCACACAACAATATTACATACGCATGGTAACCATCTATAAGTCATAAACATGAATTAACCACGAATATTCAATGAAACAACCCGAAACCGAAACCGACACAGAATCGGCCGGTCAGACCGCGGGCTGGTCGGTCTGACCGCACACATACCTCCGGTCTGACCGTCCTTACCTGCCCGGTCTGACCGGACCCAACAACAGTCCCTGTTCACCGTCTGAAAATTCAATCACCTCACAAACCACTTCGCCAACAATCTCCAAATATCAAAATCAATAACCTCAGAGGCCAATTGTTCATCACAACAGAAGAATCAAACACACCTTGATTTTACAAACTGCACCTGCCGCACCAGCAAATGGCTGGAAGGCCTCATCTTGAAGGACATGATTAAGCACTCTAGCAAAGTTAGGATCTACAGGCTTATTTATATCAATTGCCATTACATAGATAACATTAAGCACTCTATGGAAATACTTTGACACAATAGATCCTGAATAGACCATCCTATTATTTGTCGCCCGATTAGAATAGCCACCTGCCATGATGTATAGGAATATTCCAATTGCTTCCATAGGGCATACCTCAATTGTTCCGTGAAGGTTATATCGATTAGTGAGTAGCCCAAACAAAGCATGAATCTGACTAGCCCTTATTCGAAATATAGCTTGGCACTGAGCTGCATTGGACATTGTTTCCATCATCCATACCATCTCGGATTGTTGCGCGACCCGTCTTGCAGCCCTACCACCCTCCAAACTAGCAACCAACATATCAAGAATGTAGTCTTTCTCTTCACTGAAGTATCCATCCTCTGAAGCATTAGTTCTTTCAGACGAAATGCTCATGTTCCTATAGCATTATATGACAAAATAAACATGGTTAACGTACAATTATGAATGGCTTAATAGGTTTTACCTTCATTATCATTCAACTGCAAAGTTAGTCACCATATAAAATTTACAAAAAATTTCAAAACAGATGGAATACGGATAAAGAACAAATGTAATATGAAATACTTAAAATATTAGCACACGTCAAGTAAAATTCATCACAACATAATTTATTCAAACATTGCAACTGATAGCTCAAATTAATGGTGCCAAAATTGTTCAACTAAACACTCAAATTAGTAAGGCCTACAACAATCATGTGGCTCGATAGAAATCGAACAAGTTATTTAACGGACATCACAAGGAAAATTAGAGATGCATGACACAAATCACATGGCACCAGTACAATATGAACTGCCTTAAGCAATGTTAATACATTGCTGCACCATCTGCTCCGCCTGGACCATCAGAACCTCCAGGCCCAAATCCACCTCCACCGCCAAACTAGCCTCCAAATCTATTAGCACCACCTGAGCATGTTGGTGGAGGAGCATATGCATTTTCTGGCTGGTACTGCGAGTGGATGAAGTACACACGTTCCTCTGTTGTGATGCAATCATCAATGAAGAACTCACGCAAATACCCATCACGAAACAGCTTCAGTGCCATGTGGTACAGAGGATCCTTCCTGGTGATGCCATCAGCCTTCAGCGGCTCCATGCAAGCTCTAGCACTTTTGGCTTGCCTAAGTTCCTCCCTTGCTTTGCTCTCATTTGACTGCACCCTTAGGTTAGCCAACCTGTTCAGAGCATCTCCAGTGGAGTCACTGCGAGTCCTCTTGCTGCTGCGCCCAGAGGCACTGCCGGGGGTCATGATCATTTTTCCTTTGCCATGCCTCTATGCTAATGAAGGCTCTGGAGATGGCATAACTAGTGCCAGGTGCGTGAGGTCCTCCACATCGAGGATCTCAGCCTCCTGGGGCACCTGTGCTTGTGCAGGCCTTGACCCAGCCACATCGGAGCGGTTCAGCAGCATAGTTCTTCCTCCGTAAACCGCGTGATGCTCAGTGATGAATCTGAGTGGTGCATTTCTGAATACACGCGCTCCTCTTCTAAGCTGCACAAATTACAGCACACAGTTGGTTTGATCAGAAAATGCATGACTTGTATGCATGTAAAGATGGGACAATATAGAAATGGCAGCACATGTAAACATGTAAGCATGTTCAGAACAACAAAATATACAAATATAATACACATAGGCACACATTTGTTATATCAAAGTATATAATAGATGCAAGTGCAAATACATGTAGTGCAGTTAGTGTACACATGGCATCAACCATATGTTGAAATTAAGAAAAAACAGAAGCATATCACCTTCTATGACAATACAACTGTGTAGTTAAAATAAGTGCACAAATATGTGTTCATAAATTCAGCTATGTGTTCATAAATTCAGCTATGTGCTTAGGTCATGTTGTCGCTGGAAATATTGCGGTACATATGTAACACATGCCAACTTTTGCAAACACTAACTTCTGCTCCTTAATTTCTTGCTTAATACAGAATAATTTAGACATGTGTAAGTTCAATTATCAGTAACCCTCAACACATGGCACTGACAGTTCAAATTTTAATTGTAACATGTCATGGCTGACCTCCTTGGATTAAATTCCAACCTATGCATGCGGCTCATTTTTATCATGGTAAATACAGAAACATTGCAGACATGTTCATATTAAATGTGCTCTTGTCATCTACACATGGCATGAAAAGATCATAGTACAGAGTTCAAAACATGTAAACTTTAATTCAGCAGCCTAGACAGATCAGCAAAATGACAACTCGAAATTATCTTGGTATATGTAGAAGCATTCTGAAGATATTGAAATATAATTATCAAATGTGGTGTACACATGGCATGAATAGATCATAGTACACAGATCAGAACAAGTAAACTTTAACTCATTAGCCTAGACAGATCATAAAACTTAAAACTTGAAATTATTTTGGTATATATAGAAGCATTCTAAATATACACAAATTTAATTATCAAGTGTGCTGTACACATGGCATGAACAGATCATACTAGTCTATTTTAAATTCAGTAGGACTACACACATGGCAATGAACAATAACAAGTCATCTGTCATTCGGAATACTTTAGGATTAACATTCCAAATATATGTATGATAGTACATCGTACATCTATAGACCTATGTATGAATGATGCATCTAGAGGCCTATGTTTTCAACTATGCTACATCTGGTCTGTAATGACATTCATCTAGAGGCCTAAGTTTCGAAGTATGCTACATCTGGTCTCTAAAGTCATTCATCTAGAGGCCTATGTTTGTTGAAGTTCCTACTCTGTATGACTCTATTGCTCCACTAATGGTGTTGTGTGAAGCATCTATGTTTTCAAATTTGCTACATGTAGTCTCCAGTGTCATGAACTTTAGGAAAATTTGCATGGCATATGCAGAATGGAATAATTGCAAAGTTAAACTATACATACCCCTTCCATCTGCTGCCACCAGTTAGAGCTTGCTTGGATGGAGCCAGTGTAGGGATCTCGATCCAGACCGGCGGCCATTGATTCCAGCCAGGTCCATGTTTGGAAACGGCGGCGACAGTGGTCCCAGAAGTTCTTCAGTTGCTGCCTGTTCACTACCTTGCCAGCCTTCTCGTACATCTTGTTCTGCAGATTCACGTATCCTTGAGCTTTGGGGCAGCTGGAGGTGATGGTGTGGCCCTCAATTTCTTCCATGCATCCAGGAATGCTTTCAGCTCTGCCTCTGTCCAATTGATGTGACCACTAGCCATCTAACAACCCAAGTCAAGCAAGCAAGTAGGCTGACAATATAAGCTAGAACTTGTGCTTTACCTTTCTAAGGTGCTCTGAGTCGAGCAGGTCTCAGTCGAGTGAAGATGCAACTCTGGCCGGAATGAGGCCGCGGACCAGCTGCCAGATAGCTTCAGGTAACTTCGAAGCGATGATGATGAGTGCGCGCACTACGGCCTGGACGTCGTCTTCAGCAGTGGCGGTGTAGCTGGCGTTGGATTGCAGAGACCTGGACGAACCCTCAAAGTATTCCAGATCTGAAGCTTCCTCTCGCCGTTTCACCAAAGTAAATGGCGACGGCAAAGAGGATAGCACGGGCTCGGTGCTGGAGTGCTGGAGTGCACGGGCTTAGTTACCATGGCCGGATCCGCATGATGGCTTATATACCGACGACCTTAACTCGCTCTCTCCACCAATTTTGGCAACGGCGCCTCCTTGGATGCCGGAAGGGACGCGAATCTCCAGCCCTGTTCGGCACGAGAACTCACCAGAGCAGTAGACGCACGCTGGAAAGGCTGATGCACTGCCGGTGGAATCGACGCCGATGCTCGCTGCAACTGTGCCGCTTGTCTTTCTCTGTCTCCAATGCGCTATCGATGTAGAGATTCGGTCCAAGTGTGTGGGCACCCGAAAAATATACCGTCCAATGCATTTTGTGACCATCACATGATTTTGGATGAGTGGGATCCATACACGCATAAATAGCCACTCATACCTCAATGTGCCCATGATCACAAAATTTACAACATTCGGTATAAAAATCCATAATGCCGAATAATAAGCAAAGGAGATATTGTTTGGACTCCGCATGCCAGTCAACTTCAGTCTAAGACGTGCCCGTCAAACCAAACGAAGGCGGCGACCAGATGTGTTACACATCTCAGGAGACTTGACTCAAATCGCGAGAGCTCTACAACATCTCAATTACTCAGAATTCATACTCGTGCTTAGCTAGTCCCTAGGAAAAGCGACTAGCCTTGCAGTTTCATCGCAAGCAATTGATAAACATCATAAATGCATAAAGGTAGATAGAAGGACAGCAAGATACATATATCATAATGGGATTCAACAACCCATCTTACAACACAAACTATAGCAACGGAAGTTTCATAAATTCACATAAGCAAAAGTAAGGCCCGTGATTCACCAATCAACCCAAAGAGCAACCAACCGGGCAAGAGTCAAGCTGAAAAGGCTACTCACTACCCTCACCGCCCTCGGTAGGGTAGTAAGAACAATCAAGTTCACCGGCATCCTGGTCTGAAAGTTGCAGACATCGGGTTAAGTACAAGAATGTACTCGCAAGACTTACACATGAATATATATACATAGAACAAAGGAGTATGCAAGCTTCTATCTTAAAAGATGGCATAATGGTTCAAGTTTTGTATAAAAGCCAATTTGATTGAGCAATTAACAAGTTGCAAATATAGAGTGTCTAACATAACACAATCTGAAATTTAACCACAAATAAGCACAACCCGTGCTCTCATCACCATCCATGGACTACCATTGTCCAACCATGGTTTACAAATATAACCATTTCATATCCAAGACTAATCCAACCCATTTAACCTAAGTTTGATGCTAACATAGACTGACTAACACATCAAGCGGTCGTCCTGTAACCGTGGACACGGCTATTCGAATAGTTTTACTCTGATCAGAGGGGTACATCTTTACCCACACGAAATAAACAAGGATCAAATACTTCACACGCACACAGGTGTTACCCACAAGTGATACAAGTTCATAACATGCCCTTTCCTAGTCACACCCCAACCATCCAAACCACGCCTAGGCCCCCGACGACTTAGCCACGTGTGTGTGTGATGTGGCTAAGGCGGGCTCACCATCGCGGGAGAAACCCCTTGCCAAAACCAGGCACACCTGGGCACTCCAAAGGAACAGCATCCTCACGATTGACCAGCGCAGCGTAGATGATCACAGTGCAACGTAGTACTAAGTCAAGCCGTCCCATACCCGGCATGTGGTAGTACGTAAGGTGCTTGAATAGATGTCAACATGTTCGGTCCTTAACAACCCAGACGAGGCTACTTGCATCAGAGAAAACCACCATCCCTTCATCGCCCTATCACTCGTCCAAGTTAAAACATATTTTCCATATGAATCATTTAGTGAAAGTAGTCAGATTTTATGCCCATAAATTGCAAATAGTGAATAAGTTCAATCGATAGCTCCATCTGTCGATTTTTAACTCTAATAGACCTAAGCATGGCTAAGCATCGGTAAAACAATAAAACATTCCCAAATATTTCTATCCCAAGGTTACAAGGATAAATGGCAACAACGAAACAAGGAAGGATATGCAGCAATTAGGTATAATCAAAACTAACCATTACCGATAAGTTTGTAGTAAATCAACAAATGCATATATATCGTTTTGCAACCAAATCATTTTAGTAAGATAGGAATTCTATATGTTTAGATGCTTGCCTTGCTGCGATGAGAAACCACACTCAAACTCAGGTTCCTGCTCCACGTACTTCGGAACGTCGGAATCTAAAGAATCATGACGTACGGTACAAATAAACATCCAAATAAGGCGAAAAATCCAAAATACTCTAAAATGCATGAATTCCTCACAGTGAGTTAGTCATCTCCTAAAATGAAATTATCTGAAGAAATTTCTATTTTATCATTGTTATTTTGGAAGTTATGAATTTTATAAGTTTCACAAAAAGAGAATTAGTTATTAGTTTAAACTTGTTTTAGGTGGTAGTTTTGTCAAATTCCTTTTATCTAGGTCAAAAAGTACATATTTCTAAGGTGAAAAGCAGTGGATTCATAATTTTGGGATTAACTATTAATTTCCTAGAGATTAAACAAGTCCTAAGTGTTTTTATGATACTTATAGTTACATTTTCTGTACAGAATTTGGGAAAACTTTATTTTATAAACATAAAGAGCACAAATTAAGGAATATATAGAAATTTGGTTCACTAAATTTGGATTATAAATGAATTTTCTACAAATTTTTCAAGTTCTAAGTTAACTATTTCATATTTGAAATTTTAGAAATAAATATCCTACTGTGAGCATAGGATTTTATTTCATAGTATTAAAGTTCACAATTTTGTGGACCTACTGGAATTGGTTTCATCTCAAAAGGAGTTATATTTGATTTGATATGAATTTTTACAAGTTTGGTACAATTTTCAGTTGAAAAGATATGGATTTATCCATTTTCTTTAATATTTCCAAAATAAAAATCTTTGGGTCCACAAGTCAGCCTCTGGCTGTTTTGCAGAAAAGCCCCTAGGGTTAGCAGAAACCAACCCGAGCTCCATAAACACGTGCTATTGCAGTTTTCATTAAGAGTCCCTGAGGTCTTTTCTATTTATAAATAGGTCCTGGGTCCACATGTAATACATAGAGATTTTACAAATAGAACATTATAAGTTTTAAGTTACTTCTAAACCAAGTCCTTCAGCGCTAATCAAGTGGGGCTCTCTCGTCAATGACTCGGCGGCGAGGAGGCAGGACAGCAGCGCACCGGCGAGCTTCTCGCCAGCGACAACGGCGAACGGCGGCTGATCTCCCGGAGCGGCTATAAGAAAAAATGGAGAGGGACTCCTAGAGAACCTATCGGTGGTCTTCTCGCTAGCTGTGGTGGCCGGGATGGGTGGCGACGAGTAACATGGGACGAGGTTAGAGAGGATGGACTCGGCATCGTTAGAAGATCACAGAACACAAGAAGAGAAGGGACGACCGTGGCTCAACGACGGTGGCGACGGTCATCGTTCTCACGGCCGCCGGCAAAGATAGAGGTGACAGGGACGAAGCGCACTCTCTCCCTCGGCTTGGTCGGCACAGGAGCGAAATGAGAGAGGAGGCGAAGCTCTGGAGAGGTTAGGGGTGAGCTCGGCGGCTGCCACGACGACGGACACGCATCGAGCACCACCGGCATCGACCTCCCCCGCTATCTGTCTCTCTCTGTGTTTAAGGGCGGCAAAACAATTTCTACCGAGTTAGAGCTAACTTGTGTCACTGTCAAGTGGGTCCAAGCGATGCAAACCAAGGCAATGTGAGAGACATGGGTAAAATTTATAGTGGATACAGTCTATTAGGGTTTTTCCTTATTTATTTACTTTCTCTCTCCTTTAAAAGTTCTAAAACTTAATTTCTATGCAAGATAAATTTATGTGGATTTTACTGGAGATAGATGAAAAATACCTAGGTTCCATTTTCTTTGGTTTCACACAAAAATAATCTATATTTTAATCTCAGAAAAATAAAGAAATTCAATTCAGCCAAAATTGGTTTGAATTTTTAAAAGGTCCAAACCTACAAAATAAATTCTGGAAAAATTATATTAATTCTTGATAAATAGTGTAGTATTTGAATAAATTATAAACCCTATACATTGTTATGTGATAAAATACACTTATAGTATGTATATCAATTTTGCTGATTAGGGTTTTGTTTTCGTTTTTCCAAAAAATTATTTTAAACGCACAAACTAATGCAAAATAATTATATATGCAACCTACAAATAGAAATAGGAAAATCTTAAATACCTTACATAAAAAATAAAAAATTAGGGTTGTGACAAAGTGATTCTCCCCGATGCGCCTGGCAACCACTCCTGCCAGAGCCGTCGACGACAAGCGCGTGGCCTACCGCTTGCATGCCACTCAGGACAAAGCAGGAGCTGATGCAGATCTTGAATCGCCTCCGCGACCGACAGTTGCTGTAGTGTTCGGAGGAGAAAGAAGGGGACTCCGCAAGAACCGGTGGACAAAGCAATGCATGAAGGAGCGACGGAAGAAGACGACGGATGACTAACAGCTATCCATGCCGTCACCCTCACGGTGGGCTTCAACAGTAACTCAACAGGTCAGCCCATCTTGCAGTACTCAGATTATTGGACCATCATAATTTCAGCCCATCTGAATCCCAGCTTTCAAACGGGTCCTGTGTCATCTCATACCCCCATCCTACACAAATTATTAGCAATCTTGGTGAGAGAAAAGTAAAGGTAGAGATGTCTCTGATCGAAGCTAATGTCCTCTTAGATTTAAAGAACACCCTCTGGTTAAAAAAATTTATCGTTTTGTAGATATTAAACTTAAAAAACTTTGGCTTTTTCCTTCAAAACATGGAGAACATATGTGTAGATTAATCTTAAAATGTACTCCAATAAAATCATATATTTATTAATGTTTCTATATATATTATAATAATGGTCAAAATTATTTTTTAAGACCGTGTTTTTCTCCAAAACAACACTTGTTTTTAACCTGAAGAGAGCAATACAAGAGTCATATGTTCGTCTTACGTTGTTTGCAGTTCACTAAAATGGATGTGTTGCATTTGAGCTACTGGCTGTGTTTGGCAGTTTGTGTTGGGAAGAAATTTTTTCGCACGAAAAACGGAGCAACTAATTAGTACATGATTAATTAAGTATTTACTAATTTTTTTTTGAAAAATAGATTAATATGATTTTTTAAAACAACTTTCGTATAAAACTTTTTGAAAAAAACACACCGTTTAGCAGTTTGAAATGTGTGTGCGCGAAACACGAGAAAGAGGAGTTGAGAACACAATATGCCGAACGCACCCTTATAACGCCAACGAAAAACAACAAAATGCTGGTCAACCTAAATATGTAAACTTTGGAGTTTGCTTCGATTTATAACTCTTAGAATCGTCTGGGATTTTATATCAGAATCAGTTATTGATGATTAGGAGCAAATATGTGTTAATTACTATCAATTAATTAGTTTGATTCAGCGAGTTGCTTCGCTGAAAATACATATAAAGCATCGAGATAGCAGCTGCTGATATAGACCAAAAGGTCCAGAAAGAAAACTGTCTCAGAAAAGAAAAAAAAGAAAAAGAAATAGAAAGAATGTTGTTCATATGGGCAGCTGTTGTGATCCAATCTGTGTATATGTATTAGTCCAGGGTCACTAGCACATAGGTCATAGGATTTACATGATTCATATAACATAATAGTCATATCATGAATAAATAGATAAATAGTAATTATTAAATTACTGTGATAGCCCTTTGGCTGAGCTTACAATTATTCGCCTCGAAGAATATCAGAAGATTAAAATACTGTAGCAATTCCATCAACATGCCGCAAGCAATCAACTGTGAAGACTTATCTGCAATCATCATGGTGATACAAAGAGAGTATGTGGAGTAAACACCACGTAACTAAATGTGATCACCCTTCACCATATTTCTAAAATCCCTAACTACAAAATGATGTTGTCCAATGGTGACAAGCTATTATAGCAAAACGTATGGTATTCTGTGCTGCGTGTGCCCTTCCAATTTATGCTTCATATTATATGCTCCTTGAAAATTCTAAAAATGTCAAGCATGTTTTTTTGGCTATTCATCCAGAAGTTCAGTCCTACGATTCTACGAGGAACTTTAAACACTGAGCTAGTGAAATTACTAAGCTAAGTCACAGATTTGACAATTTCAGGCTTTTGGTCTAACAATCAGGAGCATCCAAGAATTCCAATAGATGTATCAGAAGTTTTTCATGTTGGCAAATAAAAGCAGAAAACTAAAGCAGGTATTACAAGGTAAGGGTCAGAAGCAGATAACCAAACAAATAATAAACACTTGAGTTTATCAATCTTTTGATATGCGAGCAAGTAAACCAGTGGGTGTTTGAACTGTTTTTATGTGCCCAGATCCAATTAAGTCGCGAATGTGGAAGCGCACATCAAGAGGTGAAAACCGTAATCTTGTCTTCTCCAGTGAAGAGAGTAGCATCTCCTTGTACTTCTTGCGGTTCAATAATGAAAGAATTTCCTTCCTTCCCTGCTCGCCATGAGAAACTCAAATAGTCAAAATTTCTAATTACTTGTATTACTACAAGCAATTTTGACAATTCTGTTGAGGTTCTATTTAGAACACAGGAATTTCACAAGAGTTCAGTTACCACAGTTTGGGAAAGATTTCTGTGTTTGCAAACAGAGAATTGGAAATAAATTAAAATTATGAACATTTAGTTATTGACATCTAGAAACACATAAAAAAGAGCTGGACTCCAAACTAAAGGGATCCATGGACTTCAGCTTGTGTAGTTATGAATAAAATATTTAAATTAACTTTGGATCATAATCATGTGTATCAAAGCTATGTTGAATGCAAATGCGCCTGCATATTACTTGGTAGATGTAACAAAGGTCAATATTGCCCAATGGTATTGCAAAGAACGTGGTGCCGTCGCGCACATGAGCCTCGCGCGTGCACGGATTTGCTGCCGCCAGCTTCTCCCCTCTCGCCGCCGCCGCCGTTGCCGTCGCCTCGCATGCGGACGGTTCCGCCGTCCCCATCGCCATCGCTGGAGAGGAGCTCGGCGATGGCTGCGGGAGAAAAGAGGAAGAAGGGGAGGAAGAGGAGGAAGAAGAAGTAGAAGCTGACATGTGGGTCCTAGTGTCAGACTTTAAGTGTAGATGAAGAGGCTGTTGGAGTGAGTAACGAGTTTGGCTCTCCAAATCAGTTGGAGAGCTGACTATATGGGTATTTGGAGAGTCTAATTTGTCCATTCTGTTGGAGATGCTCATAGTGGGTATATATTACAAAGGTCAATGCCTGATCCTGATACTTGATATGTAAAACCCAGGGTGTCGAAAATGGCTCAAGCCTAACCCCATTTTTCCATAGGCCAGAAAACAGAAACATGGAACAACTCATGTGTGTAGTTTTCCTTGCTTAGTGCAAAAGGTTTAACAATTAATATGATCAGCATACATCATACATGGTCCTATAAATTGGTCTGCACCAAGCTAATCTAGAAAGATGTAATTAAGTGCTACCTCACCGTTACACATGCATGAATGAATGCATGCCACGAGCTACGCTAGCCAGCATTAAGATAAACAAACACCATTTAACAAAGAAACAGAAAGCACAAACCTGGGTTAGGCCTTTCAAGACGGGACCAATACTTGGTATAGAAAACCAGTACATGTTTGGATCAATTAATTGGCGAGTCTGAAAATAGACAGTATAAACAGTAAGCATGCTTGATCAAGAAAATTCATTATGTTCTAAATTTAGGTGTAGTTAATATTTGACTAACAAACATGAAAATAATTATCCTAGTGAAGACATCACATGTATTCTTCTCATGTATAGAGTTTTCAATATAATTTCCTTATTGTCATTTCTATTGTGACATAACATCATCCATGATGATACTTACTAAGAGACCAGCATTCATCAGTAATGTGATATGTTTGTCAGTTACATCACCTCCAAGTGATAACAGAGAGCACTGCAACGCAAAACCAAAGATGTTAGATATCTTTAACGGATTTTTAGTGTAAGATATCTTTGATGTGAAAAGTGTTAATCATGTTCCTTTACTTGAGAAACAATAGGCTAAGACAAAGTGTCAGGTCAAGAATAGAAAAAAAATATATAATCCAAATATTCCATGGCAGATTATAGCGAAATTCTGTATATATTAAAACTTGGATTTAGGTTTGACACTATAAACAGTAAATGTTGATGACCAGAAACAAACAAAAGGTTAACACAAAATTTGTCTACATGGAGGTAACTAGCAATTCTCCTTATTTGATGGCAGAAACTTACCAGCTCGCGCTGATCAATGCTAACTTCAAGCTTCAAATGAATAACATATCTCTCAAACCACTCAAAAACTTCAGTACCATCTTGGTCGTTACCCCTTGACCTCTTGACTGCCAATGCCATCTGCATATGTTTAGTGTACAAAGAAACAAATTAACCAAAAAATTAAGTAAAAATGTATTAAGTTAATGTGGTAAATTATCTGTTTCCTACTGGATAGTTGGAATTGAACAGATAAAACTGAAATTTTAATATGAGTGAATCATTAGCTATAACATATTAACAACCACTTTTCTGACATCTTTAGTCTTAACAAATGATGCAACTAAAAATCTAAGCTAAATTCACAAGGACATGGCCAAAACACCAAGTAAAAATTTTCAAGATTCAGGAGCGTACAGAAATTTTGTGTGTAACTACTGTTCAGATCTCAGTTCTATTTATACTGTATTGCATCACTGTTTATGTGCGCAGTTGCGCAACAGAATATCGTTAGTTTGTCTTAGAGATAATTATTAGTGTTCACGCAGGTGTTGAATCAGGAAAATCCTGGACCAGATTCTGACAACTTGACAAGAATGATTCTGATATGGAGGGATATTTTCTACAAGGGAAACAAAATGGGATGACATTGACCTACTCTGGAAGGGCACTCTTGCATGTGTGAAAGTTTGGCACACAGGCACAATATCTTGGTTGCCTACAAAGCACGTTCCTGAGTACCGTTTTACCATAGCATATGGTGGGATGATACCATGTAACACCATGGTGTCAACTTTGATGCATGATGTTTCACCAAACTAGATTGGTGTTAGTGTGCACTAGTAACAAATCCGTGCATTGCAACAGGCCAATAACACTGGGAATGGGCTGGCCTTTTTGTTTTTTTTCTCTCTAGCGTGCTCTGTGCGTGCAGTGGGAGGGACAGAAGGAGGACGACTCCGCTTTTACAGTCGTAGCAGCAGGTGGTGAGCATAAAACAGAATGTTAGATACATGTTTAATGCCAAACCAGTACTAAGAGATACCTGTTTCAGATAATCATCCATGAACATGATTGCATGATCATCCTGCCCAGTATTGAGTTTGAATACACGCAATACTTTGTCTTTCTTCAAGGACTACAGCCAAAAAAAGGTTTAAATTCTCAATGAACCTCTTGTGCAGTATGAGGATGTTTGGTCATCTATTATTTATGCTGACTTTAAGATGAAAGACATTCAAAATTTCAAATAAGAACTGCTATAAAACAATAAAAAGGCAAGACAGATTCCACTGCATCTACAATAGGCATGCTAGAATGCTACACTAAAGGTATGATAGCATTAATTCAAGACAAACCTCAAGGTCTCTATCAACTTGTGTCCTGTCCTTCACACTACTATACAACTGTGACTGCAAAATGAATGGTTCTGTCACAACCTGCAAGTGAATATAAAACAGGATGTAATGTTTACACACAAATGGCAGTCAATGACTCTTAAGGAAAAAAATGTTAGTCTAGAGAGATATAAAAGTTCAATATAAAGCCCAATTGGACACTGATCATCCTAGCAATACAAAGCTAGAGAGATATATTAATAATAGACATTGAAAGAAAGTGCAAAAAGCTGTAATCTCTGACTGTCTTAGTTATTTGTAATAACAAAGAGTATAAGAACCCAACTTTCTTTTCGGTTCCATTAAATCTTGTATATAGCTCATAACAACTTTTGTTTCTTTTGTGCCTGATATCTCTTGGGAACACACTATTTTACACCTAACCTACAGCATATTGGCAGTCTCAAGTGACTCACTTGAGCCCAACTTAACTTGGTTGTTTCTCAAATCTATCATTCATATATGTGCATTGAGAGGTACAGATAAACTGTGTTTAGTTGCTTACCAGTACCTCAATTAGATATCAAGTCCAGAACATATGAAACAAGAGATGATATTTACTGGGTGAAAATGACAAATCATACAGAAGTTATGTGGATACTGGATGCAAATCAGGTGAATTACAGAAAACAAGTATCTGGGCAATCAAAACATATTGAATCAAATAGTTTAAACTGGACAGATTAATCAAGTTTTGACAAGAACTGAAAATGAAATTTAACCTTCAAAGTGCATGCAAACCTTCTCTAGCCTTGGGAATTGTGTGCGCATCAATTGAAGAGCAATCATGGTATCACTGAATGTAAGGGTGTCCTCTGCATCATTAAACAGATAAACTTGTGTGGTAACTAAAATATAAAACAATAATCATTGCCGAACATAAAACAATTGTTCGATTAAATTGGACAAGGAGAGTAACGAACCAAGGCTTGTGTATATTTGGGTTCTGTGCACTGGACGCTCATCACTGTGACTAGGAGAGCGTGATCGCTTCTTTTTCCCACCAGAGGAAGATGGATATGATGATGATGGTTCGTCCATCTCGCTTTATTGATTATTCCTTGGTATCCAGCTAGATGGTATTGCACGAATACAAAAAAATTTTTGGATATGATGGCAGTTGTGCAATCCTCTATTTTGCCAGTTTTATAGAGGTTTCCACACTACAAGTTCAGTCAGTTAGCATGTTATATCGACAAAGCTGATATACTCTTTAAGAAAAAGGTGAAGTTCCCATAAAATCTGAAAGTATGAATAAAAAATTTAGAAAAGGAAAAAAAAATATTAATTAATGGAAAATGGAAAAATCTGGGGGAAAAAATTGGGCATGTTGAAACCTGAATATAGCATATAAATAGTGGATACCCTAACACTTCAATTGAATTTGAGTTGCACATCAGAGACAGCCTAAATCCTGAGACGTTGAGGTTCAATTGAACTGAACCCTTGGAAGTTTTGGGGAAAATAAAACTGCCACTAACAGTACATGGTAAATAGGTCCCCTAATACCAAAATCGTGGGACTAACTGGAGGGAACGAAGTACAGCGATCCATGGCTGGACTGAACGGATCTCCAAATTACGCCACGCGGGGGCGGCTCATGAACCGGGAGCGCGGAGGAGGAGGGGAGAGGCGACTACGAGAGACGAGAATACCTCCAAGCGTGGTAGAAGGAGACTTGCGAAGAGCGCCGCCGCGTGGGGTGGGGACAGTCGAAGGCTGCCCGGGCGACGGCGACGGCGAGCGGCGGCTGAACCTGTAGCCCGGGCGGGGCACTCGGTTTTCGCTACAGGGCGATGCGAAGCTTGTTTACGACGAACTAATGAAAAGGGGAAAAAAACAAATCTTAGAAATAAAACCAATGAAAAGAAGTTATTTTTCTTTTGCTATAGTTGCATAAAGACCCAAAATTTCTTGGCACTGTAATGTTTCGGCCCTTTTTCGAAAACAGGAATTTTACAGATTACACATGGAACAGTTCAATTCCCGTAAAATTTCTTAAAGAAATCTTTTTTTTTTCACTTGAGGCCCTCTGTTTCTATATAGGCATGATCCTGAGTTTTCTTTCACAAAACTAAGAACAACGACTACAACTTCCTCCAATATAATCGAAACTTGGCATGCCTACTTGTTACATAACATTTTTGCACAATTATGCTCTAATAACGATGACGTGGCACACCGGCTCAGTGGTCAGGCCGTGCAGTTAGTCAGGAAAATATATAATGCAGACCTAAAACTATCCTAGAATAAAAGAATAGACGTCCAGCAAGTTTTCAGCTTTATTACACTACGTATAATTTCCCCCGGTTAGTCAGCAGCCATTTCCCCAGTTAGTCATCAGCCATTGCCACTGTTGGTAGATAAGAGATAAAGTGACATATATGCAAGCTGAATATAAAACGGGAATTGCATAAATACAGATGATACAGCTTACATATATGCATGGAGAACATAAAATGCCGTAGTCTTACATTAGCGACACGCGCACAGATACAGCAATCCTTTATAAAAAAAAAAGTCACAGTAGTAACACGAAGCCATCCACACAAGATGTTACAAGCTTTAACTCCGAGGGGGAAAATTGTGAGACTACCAACATCATCAGCTTCTTTATAAAAAGTAAGCATCTAGTGAGACGATCAGATGAAAATGAGTGGTTCTCAGGGCACTTGTTGACGTAAGGTAAACAGAAACACTATGTTAGGCTCTCTTCTTCCGAGCAGAAGGTCCGAATGATGAACCAGCGGTACCACGCGGACCAGACGAGCAAAGTCCGCGTAGAATTGCAATGACAGCGAAAATGGCAAAAGGAACATACATCTGAAGCAATTTTGGGGTCGCTTTCTTCGAGCCCAGAATCTCTCCAAGTATTGCAGACTGAAATGATTAAAATCAAACATCATGAACATGTCAATACAATGCTCTAGTACAAGTAGATGACATCGATCATTACGGGTCGGAAAAATATCCGATGCATCCCACCACTGGATGAACTCCCATACATCCAATTCAACGCAGGATACAAATTATCAATAAACAATCCTAAATAATAAATAAAATTTACGCAACACTGTACCAAGCTAAATAATATCAAATATAATTCATTCTACATGTGGAGAAATATAAAACAAAAATCCTGCTAAAAAGTAAAATCTGACAAAAAGAATAATGCTACTATTCATTGAAATTTCTTTTTTTGCTTCCTCTAACACACATTGATTTTCAATTAAATTTTATAGGATGCTTTATTACTGCATTAGATACGTAAAAAATATTTTCTCCGATTTATTTTATATCCATTGGCAGTTTGCATTGAAGACGACGCATCAAAGAGAGTGCAGGGAATTCAGATTGAAAATTGCAATGACATCGACTGAGGTTGGTTTGCATGAAGGGAACTTGAATGTGCATGTTTGTCCAACAAATGTCTTCTGGAGTTTCTACAGTCTGTCTCCTTAATGGTAAACAAGAATTTAGAAGCTCGGTTGGGCTAAAAAATGTAAAGTGAAATGGTTGCACATTTAATGCCCTGGCAAGTGTTCTGTTCCTAGCCTTCTTTCCTTTTTCCACTGTGAATCTATGGTCAGTTATGTAAACTTGAAACTAAGACAAATTTGTAATAACAAGTCACACACTGTGTGTGCATATTTGAAAGCGAAAAACTACCTAAAGAAAATGTGTTGGCTATTTAATCAAACAGCCAGTAAATCCTCAACAACGAGTGCAGAAAGAGAAATTAACATGTAAACACACCGTGGAAGCCAGCAAATTAAACAATTAATTAACACGACAGATAAGAGTAATTATGTTTCAGATATACATCCATAGGACATGAAAGATATTGAGTGGACAGTGGGGAATAAACTGGCTTAGCATGAACTGAATCTGGGTTGATCTGTTAGGTGGATGGTCATAAATTCTGGGCTACATGCTTCTCTATTTCATAGGGGAGACTCTCCACTACCCTGGCATGGGATAAAACAAAAGAGAATTTCACCTTCTGCTCATGCTACCGATACCGTGCCTAAGCCCCAAATTGGCACGGTAAATTTTTTATCATCAGGTTTTTTAAAAAGAATCCAAAACCTTTTATATGTTCTCTGACATTAGAGATGCGCTAAATCTAATCAAAATATTACCTACAAAGAAAAAGGAACATTTAAATTATAAAAAAAATGACAAATGTTCTGTTTTTTTGTGCTATCAGAATATATGTAAGAATGCAACAAATGAATGTTGTAGTTCTCTTAATTATTTCTTCGAACATTATAGCTCATCATTTTAAGGACTCGACAAGTGCCAAATGTAGTTAAGATTTATGATGGAGATCTGGATATTGCTCTGTCAAAACTATGCCCAATTACAAGGTGTCATGATTTCTATATTAGAACCATGCCCAACTACGAAAAGAACAAACAAAGAAATTGTGTCCTTTGATAGAAAATTTAATGCTCAAATCAGTTGAGCTTCTAATCATTTCCACTCTAAATGACTCAATACTTCAGATCAGGGCATTAGTAAAACAAAAGAAAATCTATATTCTCGTTTGGAATTCACTATGAGCATTTACATAGACATTTCATTGGTCAACCCAGATCAATGCGCGAAAACAAACTATATACTAGAACAAATTCAGCGAACTCTCTGAACAAGTGGAATATCGAAAATGCACTGCCTATACAGCGCAAGCAATCCATGAACGATCCATTATTTTACTTCGCTCCAAAACTCTCGATCTGAGATTAGATAAACGAAAAAATAAGAATTGGCCTCTGCGCCCTGCAGATCCGATGCAGAAGCAACCATAAACCCCCCCTACAAACAGGAATTCGAACCTTGAAGCAGAAACACAGCGGGGGAGGGAGTGAAAGGTTTGTTCGAGTTATTACCATGGAGGTGAGGGTGGAGACGCCCGCGATGAGGGAGGTGGTGGCGGCCCAGCGGCGGCGGGCTAGGACGCCGTAGAGGGTGGCGACGGCGAGCGGCCAGAGGAAGGCGAGCTCGAGCCAGACGAGGCCCCGGAGGAAGCCCGGGGGCCGGGCCACGAGGTAGTCGCCGAACTCGCGGGCGTACCACCGCTTGAGGGACACGAGCGGCGCCGGGAAGAGGTGGCGCGGGAGCACGGACTGCGCGTCGATCAGCGGCGCCACCACCGCCACCGTGAGCGAGAAGAGCACCACCGCCGCGTCCGCCGCCGCCGAGACGACCCCCATTGCCGCGACGCCGGTGGAGCAGAGAGATCTCGAGGAGGAGAAATGGTCGACGCGTCCGTCAAAGGAGGTAACTTTGGCTGAGTTCGTTTGATTGAGTTTCCAACTCACTCCGGTCTTTTTCCACGCGTAAGCTTTTCAAACTGCTAAACAATTTATTTTTACAAATTTTATAGAAAAGTTGCTTCAAATTTTATAAAAAAGTTGCTTTAAAAAACCATAATAATCCATTTTTTAAAAAAAATAACTAATACTTAATTATCATATGTTAATGGATCGCTTCATTTTTTTTTCGGGAGGTAAAGTTCCTAACTCCACCACACGAACATAATGTAGATCCCCGATTTTGGAAATCAAAAATCTTATGTGTTTATCCGTACCAATCTCCGGATCAGTAGTTGGTACACACATACATAGCCGAATCACAACATATCACGGATGAATTCAGACTAAAGGGGTTAAGTGCTTACATTAGGGCCAGGCAGGCCAATAACTATAAGAGAACAACAGTGGAAGACAAAACAATAAAAGGGCCTGATTGACATGCCACAAGCAGTCGACTGGGGAATGAGACCAAGAACGGAACCGCACTCCGATCATCTTGTTAGGTACGCAAGCGTGCTAACAAGGGCATCTCTTCAAGCACTCTGCTAAAAGATATATATAGAGCAACAATGAGTACAAATGCACTCAGCAAGCTACTATACAAAAATGCATATGATAGAGGGTAATTCAAGAAATGGCTTTCGGTCCTTTTTGCTTAAAGCAAGTTTTGTAAATCTTTTTACAAGCCTAAGACCTAGCATAGACTGATTAAATTTTAATACCATAGTTCATTAATTAACAACGGTTCTGTCTACCATCCATTGTGATTCCAAGGATAGCTTCCCGCCATTGTGTCGTCATGGTTTTCTGAGGTCTACCCCTTCTCGCCTCCCGAGAAGTTGATCCACTAGCGTAAAAATCATCATGTAATATCCCATCCCAATCAGTTTAAGAATTTAGAGTCTAGCCAAGTGTAATACATGTCCCAATGCTCAGTAACCACGAGCATGGCTATTCGAATAAATTTGATTTACTCACACTGCAGTGGATATACACTTTACCCGTACTACGTGACTTGCCTAACACATGAGCCAAAGTCTCAACGAATGAGACGCGTCACGGCAAAGCATTTCAATAACCTCACATTAGCAGTACCCACTCCATGAACTTGCATTCTCATGCACTCTAGGCATACACGGTTTCTAGCAGTGAGAGCAGTTCTGGCGCTCCCGGGAAGGGAAGACTCACACATGCATTAAGTTATAATTAAATTTAGGTTTACACATGGCGGTCCTACTGGTGGCGACTCCACCGTAGGCCCCGCCTCTCATACATATCAAGAAGACCACTATGCAGGGATACTGCCTCCGCTCGGCTATCTACTCCGCTACGTCTATACCCATTCGAGAAGTACGGTCGTACTGGGGTCGTTTCATGCATAGCTTCATGACTCGGTCCTTAACTGACCAGGGACGGCACTAGCCTTTACTGGACACCACCCAAGTCATCCAGCTGCCCCAGTCTAAAACAGTTGTTTAGTTTTATTTCTCTTTTCGCAAACCATGTCATCAATGTCATGGCAATGTGACGCTCATATCTCCACATGCCGTATGTCAATTACCTTCTCTAAGGTAATTGCCCAAGCATATAGCATTTAATAAATATGAGGGTGCATGAATCTAAATTAGCATTACTAAGCATTTGTTATGAATAACTAGGGATTCACACGCATTTATGGGTATAAGGGAATAAGGTAATCAATAGTCAAAGGCATGGCATAATAACAAATAGGATATTCACCATTGCATGCAATTTTATTTGTAAACAAAGTAAGTTCGTAATTGAGATCAATATGTTCAAGGATTAGTGATGACTTGCCTGCTCAAGATAGTCCTTACTCTATAATCTTGATCAATCTTCACCTCGTGAAAGCTACACACGTTGTCTCACGACTAATCGATACACCAATACTATAATACGCGAGAAAAAACCAATATTCAACCAACAATCAAACATGCACAAACAAATATAAATGTTAGAGTCGCACTAGGGTTGCTTATATTACTCGCTTCTATCTAAATACAATGGTCATAGTATCAATGTCGGATCAATGAATTACTTCGGTGAATTATTTGATTATTTTATCAATAGAGCCATTATTTTAATTATGGATAAGTTTTACCCGTGAAAGTTCAAGTGTCACTAATTTGGTTTTGGTGATTAATGATAAATCCAATTATACGAGACTAATATTTTTATAAGCATTTTCTTTATCTTAGTCTCATGTGGATATGGAAGTAGAAATTGTGAGAAATGGTTCACGGACTTCATATGAGTTGAGATAAAAATATTCGTTAATGGTGGACCTAAATCACAACAAGGATGAAGTGCACGGAGATAAAGTTATATGTATCATTCCTCTTCTCTATGCACATATTAATATATTAATATATAATATTTTCATGTGATTACATATGCATGTGAAACTAATGTTTTGTTTGAGCCATATCTTGTTTAGTCTCTTTACATTGAGAACATGAAGATGATGAAGGTATGTCTTTATTTTATTGTCTATATTTGATTAATGTCTTCTATTCTTGTATAGGATAAGCTCCCAATGTTTCATATCTTTTTATGCATACTCTTGCTTCACACAAACATTTTGTATGCATACATTTAAATACATTTAAGGAGAGCAAATCCTATAGCTTAGTTATGCATGTAATTGATCCAAGTTATTCACTTTCATTTAATTGAGATCTTTACATTTGAGCATATATTTGAGTATATGACACTTGTGGTGTTAATTAATACTCATCATTTATTCATATCCTTTTATACATGCAATCGGTTAGTCAACAAGTAAAGGTTGACAACTGGATCATTGGGATTAACAATTTCATTGAATTGAATGAGAAAAATAGGTCCCAAGATTGAAAAATGAGTTGATACTCAAGAAAAATATAATTACACCTAAAGATACTAAGGATGACAAAGCAAAGATATTGAATATGTGGGATACAAAGTGGCTACTATGGCAAGACGGTGAAAGGCAAGCGATGCTCGGTCGCGATGGACCATGCGGTGATGAAGGGCAAGTATGAAGCTTGGCGCCGAAGAACCAAATCCGGTGGTGAAGGACGAGTGACGGCTTTGCCATGATGCACCGTGCGAGGCCATTTGAAGCTACAAGTAACCACATCAATCATTTGAAGAATATATGGTGAAACGGTTTTGGCATTGGCGTCCCTTAAGGCAAAGAAATGAAGATAAAAAGAAGTCATTTCTATTAGTATAATTCTCTTCCTATTTACTTTTGAGTATAGGAATGCCGTACTATCAAGAGGGATGCAACGTCGATAAGTTTGTATATGTCTCAGTGCTCAAAGTGACCTATCCTAGTGCTACCTTGAGAGAAACCTAAGTTTTAACCTATCCTTTGAGTGGTTTTAGACCTTACTTTTGGTTGAGTTGGGTAGTTCTCTGAGTGAGCTTTCCATAGAGTCCAAGTTTATCAAAAACGAACTTCCGAGCAAAAAGTTATGGCCGTTTTTCCTGGTGTTTTTCGGAAATTCCGAAAAAATATCGAAAATTCCGAAAATTTTTTGGAAATTCCGAAAATGTCTGCGAAACTGAGATTGTCTTCTGTTGATTTTCGGACTTGTCCGAAAATGCATTTCGAAAATTCCAAAAAATAGAATCTTGGCCTCCAACGGTTAGTTTTGAGAGGCTCGAGTATATGAACTCCTCCACCCCTTTGAGTGGCTACTGTTCTTGGGAATTATTAGACACATCCAAATCCAAATAGCCTTCCCCATTTCCCTACCTTTGTGGTGCCTCTTTGTGAGAGGGATTTGAGAAGGGAAGAGAGTTGGATTGAGAGACTGAGAAGTTGAGAGCTAGTGAGTTTCACTCCATACTTTGAGCACTAGAGTTCATAGCAAGCAAATCTTCGATTGTGTTTGTTACTCTTGAGAACTAAGGTCTCCTACACGGCTAGGCGTCGCCGGTGAGCACCCAAGGTTGTAGTGTGCCTCGAAAAATTTGTGAAGGCTTCGATTTCGCCTCCGCAAGGGAAGAAATCAAGAGTGAAATCGAGGAGTGCATTTGTGCAACCTCGTGAGGAAAGGGTTGAAATAGACCCGGCCTTTGTGGCCCCTCAACAGAGACGTAGGATCCGTGTATCTGAACTTCGGGAAACAAATCACGCGTCTCCTCTCTTGGTTTGCTCGTTCTTGCCTTCTCTCATATTGTGCTTGAGCTTGTCTTAACCCGATTCACTTGTATGCTTAAGTGATATAGTTGGTGACCTAATATCTTGCTTGGATACCTTGTTTGTCACCTTTTGATTCATTTATATTTTGTTTGTTCGAGTTACAATTTCATAGCTAGTGTTTTATTCCGTTATCCGCCGAACTTTTCGGTAGAGACCAGAACTTCCAATCTCATATCGAAAGTTCTGATTTGAACCAAAAGTTCTCATCTTTCTAATATGCTATGAAGTTGTGATAATTTTTTAGGAACGCCTATTCATCCCCCCTCTAGACGACATCAAGGTCCTTTCAACCCGACATTATAAAAGGTTAATAATTATCCAAGCTCTATATGTTAGATTTGTGAGGTTGATAATATTAGAGGTGCAGATTATAATTTTACAATGAATAATCCTAATTCACCACTGGGCTACTGTTATATGAGGTCAAGATTTATAATTTAGTATTTTATCTATCTTAGATATTCTATCGCATAATTTACATTTTAATGGATACAACCAAATTATATATACACTACTCTATACAATATGGCATTTATTAATTTCATATAAGTGATTTAATCATATTAGCGCTGTTATTATTTCTCGAAAATATGTTATGAACTGACCTAAGTGTACTCATATTTTACCTACAAAATTACAACGCTAAACTTTATTTAAATAACCTATAAGTCATGGGTTTAATCATATATATATATATATATATATATATATATATATATATATATATATATATGTGGTTAGTGATAATAAATGGCACTGGTATTTTCCTACATGCTCTAGCAAGTTTTTGAAATAATACTTCCAATTAGTTTACATGGTTTTCATAGTGAATAAACAAGTTAGAGACAAATATTATTATATCTACTTTACATAACAATATCACTCTTATTTATTAGCACATTTTTAAGTTAGTTATTTATCCAATCATTTGATATTAATTATTTTATAAATATATTTTATTAAATAGTGAATTATATACTATTGGAAAGCTTTTGAATTTAGACGAATTTAGGTTCAAGTCTCACTGAAATCGAAGCTAAAATGAATAAGTTATGATTGTTCAAAGATTCAAATTTGAATTAATTTGAGAAATTGTGAAAAGGTACTGTTCCTAATTCATTTATTTTTAATCCATTTTGTCCTAATATATTTGCGTTAGCCAATTAAGGTATTAACTTATTTTAATTTACGCGATTCTGAATAAATTAGATTCCGATTTAAGAATTAACCCTAATAAATAAATGAATGACTAAATAACCGCAAAAAATAACTAAGTGGATAAATTAACGAGTGAAAACCGAATAGATAATTAATAGACCAAACACTTAAATAAGTCACCGATTAAATAGATAATCACAATTTATTATATAGGAATTTTCAAAAATAGCCGACGACTAATCCTCCGATTAATATATACGTATTTATATATCTTGATGAATAAATATCTTAATAATTAGCTAAATAAATAACCTATTAAATAAATAACCAATTTAGTGAATAATCTCAATTAAATAATCCTGATTTTTTTCTAGAAGTTTTTCAAAAATAACCGACGATTGATTTACCGATTTCCTAAATTGGTATTTTGAAATAATGTAACATGTATATATATATATATATATATATATATATATATATATATATATATATAATTTAAATTTTCCTCTTCCTTTTATTTAATTTTTTTTTCACTTTTTCCATTTTCTTTTCTTTTCCTCTTTTCGTTTTCCCCTTTTTTCTTCTTCTCTCTATTCTTCTTTTTCTTTTTTCTTCTTTTTCCTTTCTCTCTTTTCTTTTTTTTTCCTGCTCTCTCTCCTGCTACCCGTCTTCTTCCTTCTCTTTCTTCTCTCGGCTTCGGCCTCTCCCTCTCTCGGGCTCTCTCTCTCTCACCTCTAGCAGGCGGCGCCGACGGCGGAAGGGGGAGGGGAGAAAGGGGAGGAGGCGGCGCTTACCGGCGGCGCAACCCGGCAATGGTGGCGCACGGCAGCAGGGCAGCGGCTCTGCGGGGAGAGGAGGAGGAGAGGAGAAATTGGGGGAGGGGGCGGTGTGGGGAGGAAGGGAGGCCAGGGGAGGGAATTTATAGGGGCCGGGGAGGGCGCGACGACGTCGGCCGACGCGGTGGACGAGGCGCGGCGGCGTGGGGCTCCAGGCACTGGCCAGCGCGGCGCGCGGCAGGGGCAGCGGCAGGTGACAGCGACGGCACGGGCGGCACGGGGCGCGAGGGCAGGGAGCAGCGACGCGACGCGACGCGCGCGGCGCGGCAGAGGAAAGGGAGCGGTGCACGGCGGAACGGGGCGCGAGGTGGCAGCGCAGCTGCGGCTATGGGCGACGACGATGGGACGTTCGAGTGGCGCGGCGCGGCGCGCGGATGGGTTGGTCCCAGATCGAATAGGTGGCGCACAATGAACAGTGATATTTTTCTATTTTGCCGATTTGAGTGATTTCCTATTTAAAAATTCATCCAAAAATTTGTAATTTCACATAAAAGGATATCATTCAATATTTGTATTATCCCTAAAGATTTCACCCCAAGGTTTCATGTTTTCATAATTTATATATATATACATTATATATATATAGGTCTATATATATATATATGCCTAGGATTAGATATATATATATATATATATATATATATATATATATATATATATATATATATATATATATATATATAAAATTTCCATTTGAATTTATATTTCCAATTAATTTTTATGACATTTAGGTAGAGTATTTTATTTACCACTAATTTTTGCCCGACTTTCATTTGTATAGTTTATATCCATAATTATTTATTTAGCCGATATTCCGCTTCAGGGTTTGTAATTAAATGAATTTTGATTAATTAAATTCCACAAATAAAGATCCAAATAGAAGAGCAACTAAACTCGGCATGATGCAAATTTTAATTTAAAAGTCTTCATGATTTCGCGTTTTAGGGTTTCGGGAGGAATTTAAATAGGAAAAAGAGGAGAGTTTAATCTGTAAATTTTCTAGGCAACCAAAAGTTGTGATGGCACCAATATATCTTTACTGCATTATTCAAATGAGGTTAAATCCCAAAATTAATCTAGATAATTTGGAGGCTCTTGATATTTCTAAAACTAATCAAAATATTCTAAGGTGACCTTTGTAATAGCACATTGGTTGACTTATTTGTATAGCAATGTATTTTACATGAACTGTCAAATCTATTTATTCCATGGAGGTAATTTGAGACCTGGTGTAACATTGATCTAATTATTTAATTAGACACACATATAGACCCATTTCATGTATAAAGCTCAATTTATTTACATGTCCAATTATTTTATATGAGTGAATTTCATGCCATGAGGCTTGATGAAGCGTTTTTAAATATCAATTATTACCATTCTAGTGGACCATTATAGTGGTGATCATTATTTTATGTGCACCTATATTTCCTGACACACTGCCGAAAGGGCTATCATTTCATGTGATGCCTTTCAAATGACCATCATCTCATGTGGTGAGTTTAAAGTTAGTCTGAGTATTCTCACGAGATCAGGCTATTAACATGGTTCAGTTGTTTAATATTTGCTCAGCAATTTATACTATAGATGCTTAATATTTAACTTGTACTTTATTTGGCTTTGCTTTCTCCTGCATAAATATTTATGGGGTTAATAACAATAATGTATTCTTGTAAATTGTTTTTATTTGGATGTGCATCTTTAATTTGATTTTTCATTGTGACAATTTACGGTTGGCCAAGCAATAACAACCATAATAACCAGCATGATGCAAAAGCTTTAAAAAGTTCAAAATTTTAGTGATTTTTTTATTGTTACGAATTTTCAGGATGTTACACATAGCCTTAGAGATGTCAAAAATTCGAGCAAATTAAAATGAAATGATCGAGAACCTATATCGCTCGTAGATGTAACAAGTTCTGACATCAGCATAATACCTTTGATATTCATCATTATACTCTCGAGTATCAGAATTGGTATAAGAACGTTAAATTTATTGGAGCTAGTTGTTATTGTAACCCTATCGATTCATCATGTGAATGTGCGTCTTCAAACCAGCCAAACTTGTAGCTATTAGTGACGTAGCCAGAAAATTTTCGTTAGGTAGTCTTATTTCTGATGACGAAGGAAGAAAAGTCAAGTACTATGTCAATAGCAAATATAATAATGCAAAACTAATATACTACAGAATTTACATATCGTCTTTGTTATGCCTACTTATACTACAAAATTTTATATCACTATACAATCTAATATACATGTACAAAATTTCTTTAAAACAACCTAATTCATATAAATCATCATATTAAGACATCATGGTAAAAAAAAAGACACATGTGTCCTCTCTAATCATACAAACAACCACAAAACTTTCTCAGAAGGCCATAATCAATACTTAACACCTCTAGAGTTGTCGGTCTAAAACTAACGAGATCAGTATATGTAATTAGATCCATGCCATTACAAATTTTCCTATTTAAAAAAAATACCATTATTATTCGTCTATTTGAATCAATACCATTACAATTTTATAGCTATTTAAGATATGCCACTGCTTACCCTTTTAATGCATTCGTTATTTTTTTAGACCAGATTACCCTTCTTCCTTCCCCAATATACTCTCTCTCCTTTCCAGTGAGCATGGGCACGATGGCCACCCCCTCCACCTCCACTCCACCACCATTGAGTAGGTGTAGGTGGGTGAGGCACCACTATCATGGCCAGTGCGCCCATCAAGGATAGAGGTAGATCGGACAGTGGAGAGATGGGGACAGAGACATAGGAGGTCAACGGCGGCAGTGAGGTCGTTGATTTTGCTCTGCCCGAAGTGAGAGGAGAGGGGGAGGAAGAGATGGAGGGCATGGAGAGGGGAGGGGGAGCGAGGGGTTGGGGAGAGGGGAACCGCCGGCCCTAACCTCGCTGTGCACCATCGTCGGAGTGAGCAAACGGGTAAGAGGGAGAGAGGGAAACCGTGTGCCCCAACCTTGTCGTGCACCGTCGCCGAAGTGGGTAGAGGGAGGAGCCGCCAGAGTGAGAAGCAACAGCCACCGGTGGGAAGAGAGGAGAGAGGAGGAAGGAAGAAGGGAAAAGAGGAGGAAGAAGGGCAAACTGGTCCAAAATTTTTGATGAATGCACCAAAGGGGTAAGTAGTGGCATATCTCAAATTACTATATATTGTAATGGCATGGGTCCAAATAGTTAAATAGTAATGATATTTTTCATAAAAGACAAATTTGTAATGGCATGGACCGAATTAACCCTTCTTTTTTCTATAAATGAACCATGAATTCTTAAGACTAAATAAAAGCAAATTAGTTTAAAAGTATAAAGTTCAAATTAATCTCAAAATCACTATAGGACATGCTTTAGTAGACTTTGTGGGCTGGGAAATTTATCTTGATAGCAGGGGTGTCTCTAGGTTAAAATCTAGGCTAGTCAGATGCCCATAGGGACTACCAGCTAGCTACGCCCATGGTATCGTCAGCATCACAGCTACCGGTCACCAACAATGAAGAGGATAAGAGATCTATCGTATTTTTTACTAGTAAATGCACTAATTTTGCAATGTTGTCAGATAATTAGTTCAAAAAGTTTAACAAGCTGTGGTCTTTTTAATAACAACGCAAAAACTTGATGTGATTTCTCGTGTTAGTAAAATATGCCAATAAATTATTGACATATTTCTAGAGTTTTCAATGTGAAATCAGAAAGTATACACTAAATAAATAGTTATAGATAACACATGGATTTATTACCAAGAACACTACCATTGAAGGTCTTATCCACTCCTACTCTATTTGCTATACTCGCAACCAACTTAGCAAAAGAGAAGATGTTAGCAGTTGGACAGTGTCATGAAGACATTAACAACGTTACCTACAAGAGTTGCATTAGCCCGACATTATAGGACAGCACTACCTGCAAGAGTTGCATTAGCCTTATACTATAGGGCAACACTATCTACAAGAGTTGAATTAGCCTGACACTACAGACATGCAGGTGGTATGTGCTAGTAGGATGCATGCCATCATATATTATTATTAGAACTAATGCAACCTAAAATTCTTTATTGAGAATATTCAGTTTAATATTCATCATGTTATTGTGTATAGTCCTATCTTATATAAAATCTCTACTGACATGCCTATCATTTCACTCATCATTACGGTGTCAAGAAGGCAACAAATTTATCTACAAGATTTGACATTGGAAAAAGAGGCACTACCACAAAAACCTCCATAGGTACCGGCCATATAGGTACCGGATTTGCTAGAACCGGCACCTAAAAGACAAATAGAGCCAATTTTTCCACGAACCGGCACCTATAAGGTCTGTGATTTCTGTGTTTTAGAAAATATTATATGTGACCCAGCAATTATTTTTTTTTGTGCTTCAGGACTATAGGTGCCGGTTCTTGTAAAGAACCGGCACCTATGAGTCTTCAAAGGTGCCAGGTCCTTTCACTTATAGGTGTCGGTTATTTATAGGAACCGGCACCTATAATACCATATAGGTGCCGGTTAGACATTTACAACCGGCACCTATAGTGTTATAGGTGCCGGTTGAGAAACCGGTACCAATGGCTTTGATCATTGGTGCCGATCAATTGGTGCCGGCTTCGAAACCGGTACCTATAAGCCCTTTGGAACCGGCACCAATGAGTATTTGTGTAGTAGTGAGGTGTTTATACCTACAAGTTCATTATATATGAGCTTGCATACTGCTAAACATAGTTCCCACATTTAAAATATTAGTTATGTTTTAAGGATATCAGTTTACACTAATTTTCGATGGGTCTATGAGTGGAAGGAAATTAGTGATATGATGTACTTATCAGGACTATACTTTATTCACTGGTTATCTGTTGTTGAAAGACCAAAAGTTACGACATGTAATCTGAATATATTTATTAGTTAATTAAGTTGATACTAAAAATATTGTAGTTGGCTAAAAAAAGAAAGGCACATGCCCCCTTTTACTTAACATGGGGGCACAAGTTCCCTCTTAACGAGCTTGTAAAAAGGTGGTCATTAGGAAAGTGCACTGGGTTTTTCATCATAGTTTTCTATAGTAGTAGCATGAAATAATATTGCTATGAAGTTTGTATGGTAGTGTTACTTTATGCTTGACTTTTGACATTTTCATTTTTAAATTTCTATTTATAGAGTGAAAATCCAATCTCCTCCAACCAAAGAACGAGTTTGCGCCTAGGAGTATGTAGGTATGTCCCAAATTTTAATAGATCCAAACAAGAACTTGTGTAATTTGATATGAATGCATAATATGAAAGTGTTAACTTTAGAATAAAATAAACTTTGAAATCTCTACCTGAGACTAATGGAAAAATCGAGGGAGCTACAACTGAGGATAACAATCTAATCATTACCACAACATTGACGAGAAGGTGGAATGGACCTAATTTTATTGTCTTTTTTATACAGTGTACAACTGCAACGTTGATAAGAAGGCAGAATGGACCTAATTTTAGTTTCTTTTTTCATCCACTCGAACAACTTTTACAAACAATGCTTCTATTATCTGCAAGAATTGAAGACTGGAAGTTGATTGAAGGAGTTGTTATTGATATATTGAAAGTATTTTCTTGTCTTGTAATGACTCATCGAAAGTTGGCATGAAGACTCAATTGGCACTATTTAAGTTATAACTTCTAGTTCATTCCAAACATGTTTCTCACCGCTTGTATACTAATCCAAATATAGGATTTAGAGTTTGACTCATAATCAATTGGGACAATGATAAAGCAGTGGAATATCTTCTAAAGTCATTTAAGGTTCTCCCTATTTATATTGGAGGTGACCAGACGAACGAACATGCATTTAAGGTTCAATTACTTCTCAAAGATAAATAAATCCCAAGAACTCCTTTTTAGAGTGTCAGTTATATAGTATCTCACATATATATGTTACTTCGTTAGGTGTTTCATGAGCGCAACAACGAGTACAATATTCTTGTGTTACAAGCTATATCACTCAAATACGATGATCCTGTTATATAGCATCTCACATGTATATGAGTTTACAATAGGTACTTCATGAGCACAACAACAAGCAACAGTGAGGCAGTTCCATGGGGAATTGCCGGCCGAGGATACATCCCATCCCCAGTCCGCCCCTGTAGGTTGGAAAATTCCCCATCCCCCAAACCGAGGAAACATTCACTAGTGAAGGGGTTTTTAACCCTGGTTCGTAACCCCATGTAGTCCCGGTTATGCAACCGGGACTACGAATTCGGGACTAAAGATGCCCATCTTTAGTCCCGGGTGAAATAACCGGGACTAAAGATCCATCATTAGTCCCGGTTGGTAACACCAACCGGGACTAAAGATGGCTGCGCCACGTAGCTGTCTTAGCCATCTTTAGTCCCGGTTGGTGTTACTAACCGGGACTAATGATATATTTTTTTAAAAAAAAACATTTGCTGGTTCTGCCAGCTGCTTGTTTATATATTAAGCATATATATGTATTTATACATATATATGCATAATATATATGTATATATAATATGCGTATATATGTAATATATGTATTTATATATATATATGTATAAATACATGTTTTACATACATACATACATACATATATATATATATATATATATATATATATATATATATATATATATATATATATATATATATATCCTACATATAAGCACTCAAGTAAATATATACTTATATTACCGAAATATACTCACACACATAAGTACATGAATGCACATCTGAATATGTACATATATTACAATCTTTCGTTAATTATAATATTCTATTGTATATTACGAAGAAAGCTAAGACATATTATCCATGGGGAGGATGATCAATAGCTTTTCCATCGTAGTAGAATTCTCCCGCGGGATCAATTATTTGTTCATTGATAAATCCCATCAGTTGTTCTTGAACAGCCTTGATAAATTCTTCGCTGGATAGGTTTTCCCTCATGTAAATAATCTATCATTTGAAAAAAAATTGAGATATAAGTATATGAAGTCAATAAGAAATCGGGACATAATGTATGAATAATTTTTACGTACTTCCAGATCCCTGTCACTGTTGATTTGCTGTACAAGTGCGTGAGTATATTCGCAGACGTAGTAGCCGCACAAGTTATTCCCCTTCTCCTATTTTGCACACTTAAGGAGAAACGACGAGAGATTTAATGTACTAATTTTTTCTAGAAGCAATGAATGATTAAATATGTTTTGGAGCATGTACTCACCGGAAAATTAAATCTCCTACCAAGTTTTTCTTTCCAAACCCCGCGGACCAATGTACGTAACTTTGCCCATGCCCTATGTACAGTTGGAAGCTATGATTAAATACCGGAGATCTGCATAGTACCAATAGCAGTGTTCATAATTAATGACAGTTGAATAGATGGCATTACCTGTCTATCACTTCAAAAACCTTGGTGAAAGTAAACTCTGGTTTATCCATTGAGTCATAGACATGGACTTTACAAAGTTCAAGGTCGAAGAGGAAAAGGACTCAGTGAAATCTGCAAATTACGTTAGACGATATATTTGTGACGGTATGAGTACGAGGAGGAAGTTGGTACAAATTTGAAAGACAATTAAAACTCACTCTGTGTTGTAGGGCAATAGTATGTAGGTCTTGTAATGCTGCTGCACCAGGAAATGAACAATATTGTCTTCTATATCTTTCTCAAAGTCCCGTATCATTACGTCATTGACTTTGTGGGGGTCCATGAATCCAATATTGAAAATCCCCTGCCTACGGCACGATTGAATCTCCATTCTACAAAAGATAAAGGAATTTGCATCAGTCTTATCGTCACATTCTAACCAGGGAATGGTACATAGAAGAAGCTAAGGAACAAAATAAAGTTTGCTAAAACGATACTTATGAAACCCAGCAGCTGAGAATGGAGACGTCGAGAGCATCTAGTTGGTATACATCGAACACATTCTCAAAGTTGATCCACAGAACATCATCTCCTTGGTAGTAGTCTGTGTTTCTTATCCTCGCTCCAAACATTATTCTACCTCTGGATGAACGTTCCATATACCATTGATGGAATCGATGCATTTGTGTTGAGAGAGTGTTCACCTCACCAGGCTTGACAAGCGGTTCACCGACTTTAAATTTGTATTTCAAGTCGGCTTCTGTCGCCATGGTTATCGGTGTGTCTCCCACCAGTTGCGCTCTGCTCAGACCCGTCTCTTTCATCCATTGCCTCAGCTCCTCTTCACCGGGTGGTAGCAACAGCTCAACCGATTGTTTCCGCTGCTTTCCGAGCTGAGGCACTTCTTTGGCCTTTGCTCTTTGTTTCTTGTACGACTTCGTCACCGACCGGTCATAATCAGAAAGTACAGTCCTCTTGACCGGTTCGCTCATCTTCTGGAAGAACTTCTTAGCAGCCGGATCTATTGGAATCTTCTTTGGTGGTTTCCGTGCCTCGAAGAACGCCTTCACTTCTGCTCGTACGACCTCCTCATTCTCCTCGAGAGTGCGGTCGTACGCCCTTTTCTTGAGAGCGGGGAGTTTTGACTCGTCAAGTCTTGGCTTCTTTCTTGGTGGTGTGGACTTTGACGGCGCGGGACGAAGTGGGCACGACTTTTTAGGCTGTGAAGGCAGAGCAGACGGCGACGGTGCAGGCGGAGGAGCCGGTGTAGGCGAAGAAGAGGTTGCAGGCGGAGGAGACTGCGGTGGAGGAGCTGGTGCAGGCGACGGAATAGTTGCAGGCGGAGGAGACTGCGGTGGAGGAGCCGGTGCAGGCGGAGGAGAAGGTGCAGGCGGAGGAGACGGAGGAGAATACGCCGCTGCTCGCCCGGGAAACACGATGTGCCGCTTGCACCATAGTATAATGGCGTGGGCTGTGTCTCCTAGTTTCGTCTCCCCGTCTCCTCCGGGGATGTCCAGCTCGAGATCGTCGAACCCTCATTCCACCAATTCAACCTCGACCTTTGAGTACCCAGGTGGAATCGGTCTGCAATGATATGTCCCCGAAGGGTCGACTGGTATGGCCATGCTCGACGCCACCTTCACGAGAGTCAAGATTACTTAGTAATTAATAGATGCATGCACCACCGGTTATGCAATTTACAAGACATATATCATAAAACTAAGAGCATACCTTGAGTGATATGTTCTTGAAGGGAATGTACAGCTCACAAGGTGTCCGCCGCGTGATTTCATCTACGGGGTACGATGGGTTGTCCTGAGCTTGCCCTGCTGCACCTTCCATGCCCTGTTCTCCTGCCTGCCCTATAGAAGCACAGCTGCTGCGATTGCCCGAGGGGCTCACCATGATTGGAGGGGCATACAACTGCACCGTCTGCTCGCTCTTTCGTTCCGCAAGGCGTTGGTCCACCCGTCGTTCGACCTCCTCTTGCATCCGTATTTCCTGCAGGGCGACCCTCTCCTCGAGATATCTTAATTTGTCCTCGGTATCCCTCTTGCTCCTCATCCGACTCTTGTAAGTGTGGCTGTCCTCTTGAAATCCGTATTTCCATGCAACCACGCCTTTTCCCTGTGTTCGTCCTGGATGCTCGGGATTCTGTAGTGCAAGCGTAAGCTCGTCCTTCTCTCTGTCAGGATGGAATGTTCCCTGAGCAGACGCCTCCACTGCTTCCGTGAGTCGGCTAGCTGCTTCGTGGATCGCATCGCCGAATACAAGGGAGCCATCAGTGGGATCGAGCTTTCCACCATAGCATAGTACCAATTTCTTGAACGTTCAGGCCAGTTCGTTGTGGCCGGCTCAATACCCTTTCCAATCAACCCGGCTTCCAGTTCATCCCACTTGGGAATTGCCTTCTTATAGCCACCTGACCCTAGCCGGTGATGGTACTGCTTCTTAGCGGCATTGGCTTTGTTCTTTACTATTTGCGTTTGCCCGTGCTCGGAAGTCCTGTATGCAACAAACGCATCCCAATGATCCCTCAGCTTCGTTAACTTGTCGAAATCAGGTGTCAGACCCTTCACGACGTATTTCTTGTATAGAGCTGACTTGTACTTCTGGAACTGTTCAGCCATTTTCTTCATCGTCCATTCTTTCAGTCTTGGCTGATCTGCCTCAGGGACCGTGATGGTCTCGAGCATGGTGGTCCACAGCATTGCTTTCTCCGTATCTGGCAGATAACTTTCATCATCCTCTGCTGTTCTTGTTTGACGCCAGTGCACTATGCTAATGGGCACGTGATCCCTCACGACCCAACCACTGTGTCCCACAAACTTACGTAGTATACCGGCCGGGGCAACTGGTTCGCCGTCTGGGGCCACTTCAGTAATAATATGCCTGCCCTCTAGCTTCCTTGCGGCACCCCGTTGTCTGCGTGCCCTCTTCTCTCCAACGGCCGGTTCTCTTTCACTTTCCTGTTGGTTTGTGCCCTCGTTTCCCTCCTCGTTGAGGTATTGGTTGGGGTCCTCTGGCTCCTCATACGCCCAATATTGGTTGCTGCCCTCTGCGATCTCGTCCATGAGGATCTGTTCATCATCGCGATCTGCCATCTGTTTGTAACATTACGAGGTACACATCAACTAACAGTATATTGTTTTACATATAATGACATTGTTGAGAAATACGTACAATGACCAGTTAATTCATTGTTATACATGCAACCTACGTGCATATGTCATATATATATACACACACACATCAAGGAATTCATGAAACTTGCCTTAGTTTTGCTTGGAGTTATTGGGGCCACTTAAGCTTGAGCGACGACGGCGGTCAGCACCTATTAGAAAAAAAATTAGACAAAAAATTAAATCACTATTAGAAAATGTACAAAGATGTGCAATATTATATTCAAATTCGCAAACATAAGTATTTTTATACCAAATTCGCAAACGTAACTATTTTTATACCAATTTGCAAACATAACTATTTTTATGCCAATTCCCGCAGCAACGCGTACATAGTTATATGAGGCCTCCATGTATAGTGGATTATCGCAAACTCTCTTATAAAAATAGTTGAATTAAGTGTTTTTTTCCCTACTGTAAAATAGAGGAAATTGGTGAAAATGGAACTAACACACATGCATATCGAACTTATATAAAATACATCACAAGTAATCTTATCA